>CM065592.1:430708803-431142196 GCA_033119425.1 Bufotes viridis
GGTGTATAGCCCGGTAATACTACATGTCCACTATGGGAGGTACAGCTCCTCCTCCTCCCCGGTGTATAGCCCGGTAATACTACATGTCCACTATGAGGGTACAGCTCCTCCTCCTCCCGGTGTATAGCCCGGTAATACTACATGTCCACTATGGGGTACAGCTCCTCCTCCCCGGTGTATAGCCCGGTAATACTACATGTCCACTATGGGGTACAGCTCCTCCTCCTCCCGGTGTATAGCCCGGTAATACTACATGTCCACTATGGGGGTACAGCTCCTCCTCCTCCCCCCCCGGTGTATAGCCCGGTAATACTACATGTCCACTATGGGGGTACAGCTCCTCCTCCCCCGGTGTATAGCCCGGTAATACTACATGTCCACTATGGGGGTACAGCTCCTCCTCCCCCGGTGTATAGCCCGGTAATACTACATGTCCACTATGGGGGTACAGCTCCTCCTCCTCCCCCCCCCGGTGTATAGCCCGGTAATACTACATGTCCACTATGGGGGTACAGCTCCTCCTCCTCCTCCCGGTGTATAGCCCGGTAATACTACATGTCCACTATGGGGGTACAGCTCCTCCTCCCCCCGGTGTATAGCCCGGTAATACTACATGTCCACTATGGGGGTACAGCTCCTTCTCCCTCCGGTGTATAGCCCGGTAATACTATATGTCCACTATGGGGGTACAGCTCCTCCTCCTCCCGGTGTATAGCCCGGTAATACTACATGTCCACTATGGGGGTACAGCTCCTCCTCCTCCCCGGTGTATAGCCCGGTAATACTACATGTCCACTATGGGGTACAGCTCCTCCTCCTCTCCCGGTGTATAGCCCGGTAATACTACATGTCCACTATGGGGTACAGCTCCTCCTCCTCCCCGGTGTATAGCCCGGTAATACTACATGTCCACTATGGGGGTACAGCTCCTCCTCCTCCTCCCGGTGTATAGCCCGGTAATACTACATGTCCACTATGGGGGTACAGCTCCTCCTCCTCCTCCCTGGTGTATAGCCCGGTAATACTACATGTCCACTATGGGGGTACAGCTCCTCCTCCTCCCGGTGTATAGCCCGGTAATACTACATGTCCACTATGGGGGTACAGCTCCTCCTCCTCCCGGTGTATAGCCCGGTAATACTACATGTCCACTATGGGGGTACAGCTCCTCCTCCTCCCGGTGTATAGCCCGGTAATACTACATGTCCACTATGGGGTACAGCTCCTCCTCCTCCCGGTGTATAGCCCGGTAATACTACATGTCCACTATGGGGTACAGCTCCTCCTCCTCCGGTGTATAGCCCGGTAATACTACATGTCCACTACGGGGGTACAGCTCCTCCTCCCCCCGGTGTATAGCCCGGTAATACTACATGTCCACTATGGGGGTACAGCTCCTCCTCCTCCCGGTGTATAGCCCGGTAATACTACATGTCCACTATGGGGGTACAGCTCCTCCTCCTCCTCCCGGTGTATAGCCCGGTAATACTACATGTCCACTATGGGGGTACAGCTCCTCCTCCCCCGGTGTATAGCCCGGTAATACTACATGTCCACTATGGGGGTACAGCTCCTCCTCCTCCTCCCCCGGTGTATAGCCCGGTAATACTACATGTCCACTATGGGGGTACAGCTCCTCCTCCTCCCCCAATGTATAGCCCGGTAATACTACATGTCCCACTATGGGAGTACAGCTCCTCTCCTCCCGGTGAATAGCCCGGTAAAACTACATGTCCACTATGGGGGTACAGCTCCTCCTCCGGTTTATAGCCCGGTAATACTACATGTCCACTATGGGGGTAGAGCTCCTCCTCCCCTCCGGTTTATAGCCCTGTAATACTACATGTCCACTATGGGGGTAGAGCTCCTCCTCCCCCGGTGTATAGCCCTGTAATACTACATGTCCACTATGGGGGTACAGCTCTTCCTCCCCCGGTGTATAGCCCGGTAATACTACATATCCACTATGGGGGTACTGTCGGGGTACGGCCATTCCTGCACCTCTGGGCCTAGCCTTACATATCTCTGGTCTCGGAGCCATCCTTCCTCGGCCCCCTTTATTTCGTTCTCTCTCACCGTAGGTCGTTGAATCCTGCCAGAAGTTGGATTTTGGGAAAAGTCTGCGGTTCCTGAGCTTCAGCTGCAGCCATGCGGACGTCCTGTCCTGCATCATGTACCTCATCGGTCAGGGCTACGCCCGGCGCGGTGAAGACAGTCCGCACATCATCCAGTATATGTCCCAGGACCCGTCCACCCCGCAGAGAGGCAAGGCCCATATCAGTCTCCAGGGCTCGGAGCAGAAGAAACCAGCGGTGGTCACCAAGCCCCCCAGGTAGGGTCAGCGTCCGGTGTCGTCATCCCTGCGGGGGTGCCCTTCCCTTCCGGTTGGGGGTTGTGGTCTTCATGCAGGCTGTTGCTGTTTTCTTTTAGCTGCGGGGGAGCGGTGGAGCAGGCAGTTCTGGAGTCTGTTCTCCTGCCCATGGGACGCACACTCAGCCAGGAAGAGGCCTGGACTCTCATGTGCCAGATGGTGGAGCAAGTGTCCACCACCCTGAGTGTTACCCCAGACGTGGCCCAGCATCTGCTCATTCACTGCAAGTGGAACATGGACCAGCTGCTGCAGCGCTTCACCGAGGACCATCAGGCTCTTCTCCTTGCTTCTGGACTAGAGGTTCTGGAGCCTCACAAGCCCGAGAGCCCTCAGCCCACCTGTCCGGTGTGTGTGAGCCCACTCATCCCTGGAGACAAGCCGCCATCTCTATGCTGCAAGCATCACTGCTGCAAGGTGAGTCCGAGCGGTGGAGATTATGAGGAGCCATCATTAGGGGAGGCGGTGGCTCCAGTCAGAATGGCTGGAGGGTCCAGGACTGTGCTCCACTGACCAGCCAGGGGAGTGGACAAGGTCACGTGATCACTGTGTGCAGAGGGGCTCCCCAACAGCATCGCCCCCCATTCTGGTTCCAAGATCGATCAACGTATACCGAGCAGTCATGACATTAACACCTTGTGCTGCTCCCCCTCTCTGCCCCAGCATGGACTGCACCTCATCTGGTCCCGGGCGTCCTCTATGAATCCCACAGATGACAATCAGATTTAGATCTGGGAATCTGGAGCCTGGTCACCCCTTCATCTCTGTCATAATCCTCAGTGTGGCCGAGCATTATCCTGCTGAAAGAGGGCACTGCCATTAGGGGGCGTCTCTTCCATGATGGGAGTACTTATCTGTTCAGTGGTTAGGTAGGTGCTACGTGTCACATGCATATGACGCAGGAACCAAGCTTTCCAGCAGAGCATCACACTGCCTCGCCTGGTCTGTCTTCTTCCCATAGTGCACCTGGTGCCATCTCTTCCCCAGGTAAGTGATGCACACCCACCCGGTCGTCCACATGATGGAACCTGATTCCTAAGATCAGGCCGCCTTCTTCCCATAGTGCACCTGGTGCCATGTCTTCCCTAGGTAAGTGACACACACCCGGTCATCTACATGATGGAACCTGACGCCTTCAAACTTTCCCCCAACTCTTCTGTTAGATTGGACCAGACGCCTCACCTTCAAACTTCCCCCCCAACTCTTCTTTGAGGTTGGACCAGACGCCTTACCTTCAAACTTCCCCCCCAACTCTTTTGTGAGGTTGGACCAGACGCCTTACCTTCAAACTTCCCCCCCAACTCTTCTGTGAGGTTGGACCAGACGCCTCACCTTCAAACTACCCCCCCAACTCTTCTGTAAGTTTGGACCAGACGCCTCACCTTCAAACTACCCCCCCAACTCTTCTGTAAGGTTGGACCAGACGCCTCACCTTCAAACTTCCCCCCCCAACTCTTCTGTTAGATTGGACCAGACGCCTCACCTTCAAACTTCCTCCCCAACTCTTCTGTGAGGTTGGACCAGACGCCTCACCTTCAAACTACCCCCCCAACTCTTCTGTAAGGTTGGACCAGACGCCTCACCTTCAAACTTCCCCCCTCAACTCTTCTGTGAGGTTGGACCAGACGCCTCACCTTCAAACTCCCCCCCCCAACTCTTCTGTGAGGTTGGACCAGACGCCTCACCTTCAAACTTCTCCCCCAACTCTTCTGTGAGGTTGGACCAGACGCCTCACCTTCAAACTCCCCCCCCCCCAACTCTTCTGTAAGTTTGGACCAGACGCCTCACCTTCAAACTCCCCCCCAAATCTTCTGTAAGGTTGGACCAGACGCCTCACTGTTCAAACTTCCCCCAACTCTTCTGTGAGGTTGGACCAGACGCCTCACCTTCAAACTTCCCCCCCCCCAACTCTTCTGTGAGGTTGGACCATACGCCTCAGCTTCAAACTCCCCCCCCCCCCCAACTCTTCTGTTAGATTGGACCATACGTCTCACCTTCAAACTTCCCCAACTCTTCTGTAAGGTTGGACCAGACGCCTCACCTTCAAACTCCCCCCCCCCAACTCTTCTGTGAGGTTGGACCAGACGCCTCACCTTCAAACTTCACCCCCAACTCTTCTGTAAGGTTGGACCAGACGCCTCACCTTCAAACTTCCCCCCCAACTCTTCTGTGAGGTTGGACCAGACGCCTCACCTTCAAACTCCCCCAACTCTTCTGTGAGGTTGGACCAGACGCCTCACCTTCAAACTTCCCCCAACTCTTCTGTGAGGTTGGACCAGACGCCTCACCTTCAAACTCCCCCCAACTCTTCTGTTAGGTTGGACCATACGTTTGGCCGCTGTTACTCACATCCTTTTGCTTACTCGTTTTCCAGGATTTTTAACATCAACTTCAAGAACTGACTTCCCGTCTGACAGGTGCCATTGTCCCTGGGTAGTCGGTGCTGGTTGCTCGGTGGGGTGTCCTTGCTGTCATCTCCGTCGTCCTCTCCAGGTCTTTATATTCTCGTCCTCTGTGTTTTCTGCAGAACTGCTGGAATGAATATCTGAGCACTCGCATCGAGCAGAACCTGGTCCTGACCTGTACGTGTCCCACCACCGACTGCCTGGCACAGCCCACATCTGACTTCATCCAGAAAATCATCTCCTCCAAGGAGGTGATAGAGAAGGTACCCTGGCATGATGGCCTCCTCTCACCATGGCCCCTGCCTGCCTGCACGTGGCTGGAGATGTCTCTTTTGTGCTCTCTTCTAGTATGAGAAGGCTTTGCTCCGTGGATTCGTGGAAAGCTGTTCTAACCTGACGTGGTGCACCAACCCCCAGGGCTGTGACCGCATCCTATGCAAGGAAGGCCTAGGGAGCGGGGCGGCCTGCGCCAAGTGCTCCTGGATGTCCTGCTTTAACTGCAGTTTCCCCGAGGTGAGACCTGTTCACAGCAGCGTTCCGTTCCAGTGGTGCATGCAGAACATCAATGCCCGTTGCTTGTCCCTCAGGCTCACTACCCAGCCAGCTGCAGCCATATGTCTCAGTGGATGGACGACGGAGGATTCTATGAGGGAATGACTCTTGAGGCGCAGAGCAAGCACCTGACCAAGCTCATATCCAAGCATTGCCCCAGCTGCCAAGCTCCTATCGAGAAGAACGAGGGCTGCCTTCAGTAAGTGCCACCCCGCCCGCGCCCATGTACATCCCCCGCTACCATCCCATCATGAATCTGCTCTCCTCTATACAGCATGACCTGTGCCAAGTGTAAGCATGGCTTCTGCTGGCGCTGCCTGAAGCCCTGGAAGCCCACCCACAAGGACTACTACAACTGCTCGGCCATGGTGAGTGTGTATTCCGGGGAGTAGCCGGCGCCCCTCTCATTCTGTGCTGCCGATGGTCATCTTGTGCTTTGTCTTGGGACAGGTCAGTAAAGCCGCACGTCAGGAGAAGAGGTTCCAGGATTATAATGAGAGGTGCACATTCCAGCATCAGTCAAAGGTAGGTGGGGCCCCTGGGCGATAGAGCCACGTTCATGCCTCATCCGTCCCATGTAGTGACCTCTGCTTTGTTTCCTCGGGGGCTCTTTAAAACACTCCGCCTGTACAAAATGTCAGGCCTGAGTGGACATCCCCTTCAAGTGTCTTTGTGTGGACTCGTCGGTGTGTCACCTGTAATACCTGGAGACGGGCCCCTGTAACCAGCCCCATTACATCAGCATTAAATAATGTCGCCATATAATATTCAGATAATGCTCTATACGGCTGCTGTAAAGTGCTGAAATACCAGTGCAGAGCAGAATTCACACCGTGCTGCCAGAAGACGGCCAAACAAGGGGCTAAAGAGCGCTGCCACACAGTGCTGGAATAATACTGCCACACAGTGCTGGAATAATACTGCCGTAAACCTCCACACGCCTTCATACAGCAGCTGAATAATATACAGCGATCAGATAAACCAGCCATATAGTCCCTGATATCTAGTTCTGGCACAATGTACCTATATATTACTGCCATACACAGCTATAATGCCACCATACAGGACAGGAGGGGGCGTTCCCACACACTTCAAGTTGACGCTGTTCCTGTCTGTGCAGGATTTTGCAGTGTCTCTGAGGAATCGGCTGTGTGTCCTTGATGAAGAACCTCCTCTGCGGACCATGAGCCTCCTCATTACCGCCTGCAGGGTGCTGGAGATGAGCCGCAAGGTAAGAGGAAGGATCACACCTTCCCTGCAGGGGGCAATCACCAGGTCCTCTCTGTGTGTTTGGTGGGGGAGAGGTATTCCAGTGTGATTATGTGCTGCGTGTGGTGGGGGTGTGACCACATGCTGCATGTGGCGAGGGTGTGATCAGGTGCTGCGTGTGGCGGGGGTGTGGCCACGTGCTGTGTGTGGTGGGGGTGTGGCCGAGGAGTGACCATGTACTGCATGTGGTGGGGGTGTGGCCACATGCTGCATGTGGCGGGGTTGTGGCCTCTTGCTGGGTGTGGCCATGTGCTGCATGTGTGGCCACGTGCTGTGCGGCAGGGGTGTGCCAACGTGTTGTGGCGGGGGTGGCCACGTGCTGTGTGTGGTGGAGGAGTGACCATGTACTGCGTGTGGTGGGTGTGTGGCCACATGCTGCGTGTGGCGGGGTTGTGGCCTCTTGCTGCCTGTGGCAGGGGTGTGGCCTCTTGCTGCCTGTGGCGGGGGTGTGGCCTCTTGCTGCCTGTGGCGGGGGTTTGGCCACTTGTGTGTGGCGGGGGTGGCCAAGTGCTGTGTGGCAGGGGTGTGTCCACGTGTTGTGGCGGGGTGGCCACGTGCTGTGTGTGGTGGGGGTGTGGCCACGTGCTGTGTGTGGTGGGGGTGTGGCCATGTGCTGCGTGTGGCGGGGTTTTGTGGCCTCTTGCTGCCTGTGGCGGGGGTGTGGCCACTTGCTGCGTGTGGCGGGGGTGTGGCCACATGCAGCGTGTGGTGGGGTCTGGCCACATACTGCGTGTGGCAGGGTGTGTCCACATGCTGCATGTGGCGGGGGTGTGACCACGTGCTGCGTGTAGCGGGGGTGTGACCACGTGCTGCGTGTGGCTGGGGTGAGACCACGTGTGGCGGGGGTGTGACCACGTGCTGCGTGTGGCAGGGGCGTGACCACGTGCTGTGTCTCGCAGGTCCTCGGTTACTCCTGTGTGTACAGTTACTATAATCAGGACTCGGAGCGGCTCGATGTCTTGGAGTCTCAGACGGAAAACCTGGAGTTCCACGTGAACGCTCTTCAGATTCTGCTCGGTGAGAAGGTGCTCTGTGCTGTGGGACGAGGGACTCCTCGTGGTTTGGGGTTGGGCCCCTGATTTGTTGTACCTTTCCCTCCTCTCCACAGAGAACAGCCTTCTCCAAAGCGAGGACCTCGCCTGCTCTGTGCGGCTCCTCAGTAATGACAAGTACAACTGTGGACTAGAACTGGTCAGGAGAGTCCAGGAGAGACTGAACGGCATCCTGCAGCACTCCACCCAGGTGAGCAGATATCACACACCAGGGCTATCCTCCTGTACTGTGAATGCTATAGACAGGGCTATCCTCCTGTGCTGTGAATCCTATAGACGGGGCTATCCTCCTGTGCTGTGAATCCTATAGACAGGGCTATCCTCCTGTGCTGTGAATCCTATAGACAGGGCTATACTCCTGTACTGTGTACATGGACGGGGCTATCCTCCTGTACTGTGAATGCTATAGACAGGGCTATCCTCCTGTGCTGTGAATCCTATAGACAGGGCTATCCTCCTGTGCTGTGAATCCTATAGACAGGGCTATCCTCCTGTACTGTGAATCCTATAGACAGGGCTATCCTCCTGTACTGTGAATCCTATAGACAGGGCTATCCTCCTGTGCTGTGAATCCTATAGACAGGGCTATCCTCCTGTGCTGTGAATCCTATAGACAGGGCTATCCTCCTGTACTGTGAATCCCATAGACAGGGCTATCCTCCTGTGCTGTGAATCCTATAGACAGGGCTATCCTCCTGTACTGTGAATCCTATAGACAGGGCTATCCTCCTGTACTGTGAATCCTATAGACAGGGCTATCCTCCTGTACTGTGAATCCTATAGACAGGGCTATCCTCCTGTACTGTGAATCCTATAGACAGGGCTATCCTCCTGTACTGTGAATCCTATAGACAGGGTTATCCTCCTGTGCTGTGAATCCTATAGACAGGGCTATCCTCCTGTGCTGTGAATCCTATAGACAGGGCTATCCTTCTGTGCTGTGAATCCTATAGACAGGGCTATCCTCCTGTGCTGTGAATCCTATAGACAGGGCTATCCTCCTGTGCTGTGAATCCTATAGACAGGGCTATCCTCCTGTGCTGTGAATCCTATAGACAGGGCTATCCTCCTGTACTGTGAATCCCATAGACAGGGCTATCCTCCTGTGCTGTGAATCCTATAGACAGGGCTATCCTCCTGTACTGTGAATCCTATAGACAGGGCTATCCTCCTGTACTGTGAATCCTATAGACAGGGCTATCCTCCTGTGCTGTGAATCCTATAGACAGGGCTATCCTTCTGTACTGTGTACATGGACGCGGCTATCCTCCTGTGCTGTGAATCCTATAAACAGGGCTATCCTCCTGTACTGTGAATCCTATAAACAGGGCTATCCTCCTGTACTGTGAATCCTATAGACAGGGCTATCCTCCTGTACTGTGAATCCTATAGACAGGGCTATCCTCCTGTACTGTGAATCCTATAGACAGGGCTATCCTCCTGTACTGTGAATCCTATAGACATGGACGGGGCTATCCTTCTGTACTGTATCCTATGTACATGGACGGGGCTATCCTTCTGTACTGTATCCTATGTACATGGACAGGACTATCTTTCTGTACTGTGTCCTGTGTACATGGACGGGGCTATCCTTCTGTACTGTGTAAATGGACAGGGCTATCCTTCTCTACTGTGTCCTGTGAACATAGCCGGGGCTATCCTTCTGTACTGTGTTCATGGATGGGGCTATCCCTTTCTACTGTGTCCTGTGTACATGGACGGGAATATCCTTGTTTACTGTGTCCTATGTACATGGACAGGGCCATCCTTCTGTACTGTGTACATGGATGGGGCTATCCTTCTGTACTGTGTCCTTTTAACACAGATGGGACTATGCTCCTGCAATGTGAATCGTATATCCTACATGGTTAAGGCTATCCTTCTGTAGTGTGTCATGTAGACATAGATGGACCTACCCTCCTATACTGTGTGTCCTGTTCATATGGACAGGGCTATCCTCTTGTACTGTGTCCTGTAACGATAGATGGGACGATCCTCCTGTATTTTGTGTCCTATAGACATAGACAGGTCTAGATGGGATGTGAGGTGTAGAGGAAGTTGGGGCTATCCTCCCGGGAGATGATGTGTAGGGGTAGTTGGGGCTGTCCTCCCTTGGTTGTGAGGTGTTGGGGCTATCCTCCTGGGGTGTGATATGTAGGAGCAGTTGGAGCTGTCCTCCTGGGGGGTGATGTGTAGAGGCATTTGGGCCTATCCTCCTGGGGTGTGAGGTGTAGGGGCAGTTGGGGCTATCCTCCTGGGGTTTGAGGTGTTTGGGCAGTTGGAGCTATCCTCCTGGGGTGTGATGTGTAGGGCAGTTGGGGTTATGCTCCTGGGGTCTGAGGTGTAGGGGCAGTTAGGGCTATCCTCCTGGTGTGTGAGGTGTTGAGGCTATCCTCCTGGGGTGTGATGTGTAGGGCAGCTGGGGTTATGCTTCTGGGGTGTGAGGTGTAGGGGCAGTTGGGGCTATCCTCCTGGGGTTTGAGGTTTTTGGGCAGTTGGAGCTATCCTCCTGGGGTGTGATGTGTAGGGCAGTTGGGGTTATGCTTCTGGGGTGTGAGGTGTAGGGGAAGTTGGGGGCTATCCTCCTGGGGTGTGATGTGTAGGGCAGTTGAGGCTATCCTCCTGGTGTGTGAGGTGTTGAGGCTATCCTCCTGGGGTGTGATGTGTAGGCAGTTGGGGCTATCCTCCTGGTGTGTGAGGTGTTGAGGCTATCCTCCTGGGGTGTGACATGTAGACTTTATCTAATGCAAAAAACTAGAGACCCTATTAAGGGAGGGTTCCATAACAACAAAAAACTTTGCTCAATTGAGCTCAATTCACCACTTTTACCCTTAATATTTAAATCAGTAAAACTTCACTTTTATTAGTAGTTCTCTAAAAATGTTTGTGAGTTTTGACACACTTGTTAAAACTACTGCTCGAATTTGCACACTGCTATCGCACAGGTTGCTAGTGGTAACGGAGGGTGTGCACTACCCTCCTAACCTTCCCACAAGTTTGCAATCAGTGTATAACTACCTGCCTGACTAATCCTGCAGGGTACTCGGTGCTGGGAACATACACCCTACAGTAAATAACTGTTTCCTACTCAGTGTTTAGCAACTCGAGCAGAGCTAAAACCAACAGGTTCTGTCCCCCAACATGTTTCACCAGATAAACTGGCGTCTTCAGGGGAAAGGACAGACTTGAAACACCGTGCTGAACACTCCTATTTATAGCTTGTAATCCTATAATTGGCCAATAGTACCATTGGCATTAGACTGACAGTTTAAAGAGCCAGTGAACTGGTCAGGTTTAAATTTATTGGTTGAATCATTGGATGCCTGCCAGATAACGTGCTGCGCAGACCCAAGCTGCGCAAACACTTATTCCACACTCAGGTTGGATGACTGGTTATTGAGTAACTACCAGATAACGTGCTGCGCAGACCCTTATTCTATAGTCAGGTAAAGACTACTCACTATGCATGAACCACTTACCAGCCCCTGCCAAGTCTGCCACACTGCGACTACACAGGCGCCGATACCACTAGTCTTTACATACCGCCGACGTGGACGATCCCCTGTTTACACGCATATAATCAGGGGCAGAACATGTAGAGGATAAAACACTATCCCCGTCCATAATACTAAATGCACCGGGCTTGGTTGCAAGACATTGTAATGCCTGAGTACATCATCCTTAGTAGGCACAGGCTTAGTTGCAAAAGTATCAGATATAAAGGGTAACATAATGACCAAGCGCGTCTAGATACATCAAGACGCGCCTGGGTCCCTCAGATAGTGGGCACAGGGTTAATTATAAGCAGTGTCAAAATATAGATAGTAACATGTTAAACAAACGCGCCTCGATGCATACAGACGCGCCTGGGTCCCTCAGGTAATGTATATAAGGGGTTCCGAATCCACTCTCTATGTTACTATGCATACATTAATACCCAAAACACCAGAGCCAAGGAGGGTCATGAGGTCATCTCTTACTGCTACATACAGAATTATAACTCATTAGGGCCCCACAAAACTGGCCCCTTTGTATTGTGCAACCACAAATGCCTGATGTTAAACTAGTGCGGTTAACAGATGTTGGATACACTGCCACCTTAGCTATTATACTTATTTCACATTTAGACCCCGTCAGGGTCTCAAAAAGCAAGTACTCCGCCATATTATTACATTACATTGCTTTTGTGCTAAACTAGCACCTTATTATAATATGCCCAAAATAATATATCCAAAGGTAAAGACTGGCATGGTTAGGGTTAGGGTGTTAACCGCACTAGTTTAACATCAGGCATTTGTGGTTGCACAATACAAAGGGGCCAGTTTTGTGGGGCCCTAATGAGTTATAATTCTGTATGTAGCAGTAAGGGATGACCTCATGACCCTCCTTGGCTCTGTTGATCTGGGTATTAATGTATGCATAGTAACATAGAGAGTGGATTCGGAACCCCTTATATACATTACCTGAGGGACCCAGGCGCGTCTGTATGCATCGAGGCGCGTTTGTTTAACATGTTACTATCTATATTTTGACACTGCTTATAATTAACCCTGTGCCCACTATCTGAGGGACCCAGGCGCGTCTTGATGTATCTAGACGCGCTTGGTCATTATGTTACCTTTTATATCTGATACTTTTGCAACTAAGCCTGTGCCTACTAAGGATGATGTACTCAGGCATTACAATGTCTTGCAACCAAGCCCGGTGCATTTAGTATTATGGATGGGGATAGTGTTTTATCCTCTACATGTTCTGCCCCTGATTATATGCGTGTAAACAGGGGATCGTCCACGTCGGCGGTATGTAAAGACTAGTGGTATCGGCGCCTGTGTAGTCGCAGTGTGGCAGACTTGGCAAGGGCTGGTAGGTGGTTCATGCATAGTGAGTAGTCTTTACCTGACTACAGAATAAGGGTCTGCGCAGCACGTTATCTGGTAGTTACTCAATAACCAGTCATCCAACCTGAGTGTGGAATAAGTGTTTGCGCAGCTTGGGTCTGCGCAGCACGTTATCTGGCAGGCATCCAATGATTCAACCAATAAATTTAAACCTGACCAGTTCACTGGCTCTTTAAACTGTCAGTCTAATGCCAATGGTACTATTGGCCAATTATAGGATTACAAGCTATAAATAGGAGTGTTCAGCACGGTGTTTCAAGTCTGTCCTTTCCCCTGAAGACGCCAGTTTATCCGGTGAAACATGTTGGGGGACAGAACCTGTTGGTTGTAGCTCTGCTCGAGTTGCTAAACACTGAGTAGGAAACAGTTATTTACTTTAGGGTGTATGTTCACAGCACCGAGTACCCTGCAGGATTAGTCAGGCAGGTAGTTATACACTGATTGCAAACTTGTGGGAAGGTTAGGAGGGTAGTGCACACCCTCCGTTACCACTAGCAATCTGTGCGATAGCAGTGTGCAAATTCGAGCAGTAGTTTTAACAAGTGTGTCAAAACTCACAAACATTTTTAGAGAACTACTAATAAAAGTGAAGTTTTACTGATTTAAATATTAAGGGTAAAAGTGGTGATTTGAGCTCAATTGAGCAAAGTTTTTTGATGTAGACTTTATCTTTCAGGACTTCTGTGTTGGATTCCTCTCTGACGCCAGTGAGAAGGGGATGAAGTCGTCCAGCGTGACAGACGTGGTGCAGTTCCCGGGAGCCGCAGGGTAAGATCCTTGGCTCTTATACTTCTCTCCTTTTCATTGGTGAAGTTTGACTCTGGAGGCGTGTCCCTGGGTCCTAAGAGGTGGGAGAACTGATCATGTGATTATGAGGACGGGCTGGACTGCACCCATAAAGTGATGTCAGCATTAGGAGACCTCTCCCACCCATCGCCGATCACAAGACTGGAGTCGGGGCCTCCTAGTGGAGCCACACTTCACCCTCACAGGTCTCTCAGCTTGTCTACTGTCCTACTCTCATCATCCACTTTTCATCATTCACTGGCCCATTTATTGTGTGATGTGTATATGTTCAAGCATCAGTGCGACTCCTCCCCAAGACATAATGTATGTACAGACTGACTGCACCAGCAGAATAGCGAGTGCAGCTCTGGAGTATAATACAGGATGTAACTCAGGATCAGTACAGGATAAGTAATGTAATGTATGTACACAGTGACTGCACCAGCTGAATAGTAAGTGCAGCTCTGGAGTATAATACAGGATGTAACTCAGGATCAGTAGTCTCACTGCTCTTACAGTATAGAGTCCATAGTCTCACTGCTCTTACAGTATAGAGTCCATAGTCTCACTGCTCTTACAGTATAGAGTCCATAGTCTCACTGCTCTTACAGTATAGAGTCCATAGTCTCACTGCTCTTACAGTATAGAGTCCATAGTCTCACTGCTCTTACAGTAAAGAGTCCATAGTCTCACTGCTCTTACAGTACAGAGTCCATAGTCTCACTGCTCTTACAGTATAGAGTCCATAGTCTCACTGCTCTTACAGTATAGAGTCCATAGTCTCACTGCTCTTACAGTATAGAGTCCATAGTCTCACTGCTCTTACAGTATAGAGTCCATAGTCTCACTGCTCTTACAGTATAGAGTCCATAGTCTCACTGCTCTTACAGTAAAGAGTCCATAGTCTCACTGCTCTTACAGTATAGAGTCCATAGTCTCACTGCTCTTACAGTAAAGAGTCCATAGTCTCACTGCTCTTACAGTAAAGAGTCCATAGTCTCACTGCTCTTACAGTATAGAGTCCATAGTCTCACTGCTCTTACAGTATAGAGTCCATAGTCTCACTGCTCTTACAGTATAGAGTCCATAGTCTCACTGCTCTTACAGTATAGAGTCCATAGTCTCACTGCTCTTACAGTATAGAGTCCATAGTCTCACTGCTCTTACAGTATAGAGTCCATAGTCTCACTGCTCTTACAGTATAGAGTCCATAGTCTCACTGCTCTTACAGTATAGAGTCCATAGTCTCACTGCTCTTACAGTATAGAGTCCATAGTCTCACTGCTCTTACAGTAAAGAGTCCATAGTCTCACTGCTCTTACAGTATAGAGTCCATAGTCTCACTGCTCTTACAGTATAGAGTCCATAGTCTCACTGCTCTTACAGTATAGAGTCCATAGTCTCACTGCTCTTACAGTATAGAGTCCATAGTCTCACTGCTCTTACAGTATAGAGTCCATAGTCTCACTGCTCTTACAGTATAGAGTCCATAGTCTCACTGCTCTTACAGTATAGAGTCCATAGTCTCACTGCTCTTACAGTATAGAGTCCATAGTCTCACTGCTCTTACAGTATAGAGTCCATAGTCTCACTGCTCTTACAGTATAGAGTCCATAGTCTCACTGCTCTTACAGTATAGAGTCCATAGTCTCACTGCTCTTACAGTATAGAGTCCATAGTCTCACTGCTCTTACAGTACAGAGTCCATAGTCTCACTGCTCTTACAGTATAGAGTCCATAGTCTCACTGCTCTTACAGTATAGAGTCCATAGTCTCACTGCTCTTACAGTATAGAGTCCATAGTCTCACTGCTCTTACAGTATAGAGTCCATAGTCTCACTGCTCTTACAGTATAGAGTCCATAGTCTCACTGCTCTTACAGTATAGAGTCCATAGTCTCACTGCTCTTACAGTATAGAGTCCATAGTCTCACTGCTCTTACAGTATAGAGTCCATAGTCTCACTGCTCTTACAGTATAGAGTCCATAGTCTCACTGCTCTTACAGTATAGAGTCCATAGTCTCACTGCTCTTACAGTATAGAGTCCATAGTCTCACTGCTCTTACAGTATAGAGTCCATAGTCTCACTGCTCTTACAGTATAGAGTCCATAGTCTCACTGCTCTTACAGTATAGAGTCCATAGTCTCACTGCTCTTACAGTATAGAGTCCATAGTCTCACTGCTCTTACAGTATAGAGTCCATAGTCTCACTGCTCTTACAGTATAGAGTCCATAGTCTCACTGCTCTTACAGTATAGAGTCCATAGTCTCACTGCTCTTACAGTAAAGAGTCCATAGTCTCACTGCTCTTACAGTATAGAGTCCATAGTCTCACTGCTCTTACAGTATAGAGTCCATAGTCTCACTGCTCTTACAGTATAGAGTCCATAGTCTCACTGCTCTTACAGTATAGAGTCCATAGTCTCACTGCTCTTACAGTATAGAGTCCATAGTCTCACTGCTCTTACAGTATAGAGTCCATAGTCTCACTGCTCTTACAGTATAGAGTCCATAGTCTCACTGCTCTTACAGTATAGAGTCCATAGTCTCACTGCTCTTACAGTATAGAGTCCATAGTCTCACTGCTCTTACAGTACAGAGTCCATAGTCTCACTGCTCTTACAGTATAGAGTCCATAGTCTCACTGCTCTTACAGTATAGAGTCCATAGTCTCACTGCTCTTACAGTAAAGAGTCCATAGTCTCACTGCTCTTACAGTAAAGAGTCCATAGTCTCACTGCTCTTACAGTAAAGAGTCCATAGTCTCACTGCTCTTACAGTATAGAGTCCATAGTCTCACTGCTCTTACAGTATAGAGTCCATAGTCTCACTGCTCTTACAGTATAGAGTCCATAGTCTCACTGCTCTTACAGTAAAGAGTCCATAGTCTCACTGCTCTTACAGTATAGAGTCCATAGTCTCACTGCTCTTACAGTATAGAGTCCATAGTCTCACTGCTCTTACAGTATAGAGTCCATAGTCTCACTGCTCTTACAGTATAGAGTCCATAGTCTCACTGCTCTTACAGTATAGAGTCCATAGTCTCACTGCTCTTACAGTATAGAGTCCATAGTCTCACTGCTCTTACAGTATAGAGTCCATAGTCTCACTGCTCTTACAGTATAGAGTCCATAGTCTCACTGCTCTTACAGTACAGAGTCCATAGTCTCACTGCTCTTACAGTATAGAGTCCATAGTCTCACTGCTCTTACAGTATAGAGTCCATAGTCTCACTGCTCTTACAGTATAGAGTCCATAGTCTCACTGCTCTTACAGTATAGAGTCCATAGTCTCACTGCTCTTACAGTAAAGAGTCCATAGTCTCACTGCTCTTACAGTATAGAGTCCATAGTCTCACTGCTCTTACAGTAAAGAGTCCATAGTCTCACTGCTCTTACAGTATAGAGTCCATAGTCTCACTGCTCTTACAGTATAGAGTCCATAGTCTCACTGCTCTTACAGTATAGAGTCCATAGTCTCACTGCTCTTACAGTATAGAGTCCATAGTCTCACTGCTCTTACAGTAAAGAGTCCATAGTCTCACTGCTCTTACAGTATAGAGTCCATAGTCTCACTGCTCTTACAGTATAGAGTCCATAGTCTCACTGCTCTTACAGTATAGAGTCCATAGTCTCACTGCTCTTACAGTATAGAGTCCATAGTCTCACTGCTCTTACAGTAAAGAGTCCATAGTCTCACTGCTCTTACAGTATAGAGTCCATAGTCTCACTGCTCTTACAGTATAGAGTCCATAGTCTCACTGCTCTTACAGTACAGAGTCCATAGTCTCACTGCTCTTACAGTATAGAGTCCATAGTCTCACTGCTCTTACAGTAAAGAGTCCATAGTCTCACTGCTCTTACAGTATACAGTCCATAGTCTCACTGCTCTTACAGTAAAGAGTCCATAGTCTCACTGCTCTTACAGTATAGAGTCCATAGTCTCACTGCTCTTACAGTATAGAGTCCATAGTCTCACTGCTCTTACAGTAAAGTGTCCATAGTCTCACTGCTCTTACAGTATAGAGTCCATAGTCTCACTGCTCTTACAGTATAGAGTCCATAGTCTCACTGCTCTTACAGTACAGAGTCCATAGTCTCACTGCTCTTACAGTACAGAGTCCATAGTCTCACTGCTCTTACAGTACAGAGTCCATAGTCTCACTGCTCTTACAGTATAGAGTCCATAGTCTCACTGCTCTTACAGTATAGAGTCCATAGTCTCACTGCTCTTACAGTAAAGAGTCCATAGTCTCACTGCTCTTACAGTATAGAGTCCATAGTCTCACTGCTCTTACAGTAAAGAGTCCATAGTCTCACTGCTCTTACAGTATAGAGTCCATAGTCTCACTGCTCTTACAGTATAGAGTCCATAGTCTCACTGCTCTTACAGTAAAGAGTCCATAGTCTCACTGCTCTTACAGTATACAGTCCATAGTCTCACTGCTCTTACAGTAAAGAGTCCATAGTCTCACTGCTCTTACAGTATAGAGTCCATAGTCTCACTGCTCTTACAGTATAGAGTCCATAGTCTCACTGCTCTTACAGTAAAGTGTCCATAGTCTCACTGCTCTTACAGTAAAGAGTCCATAGTCTCACTGCTCTTACAGTATAGAGTCCATAGTCTCACTGCTCTTACAGTACAGAGTCCATAGTCTCACTGCTCTTACAGTACAGAGTCCATAGTCTCACTGCTCTTACAGTACAGAGTCCATAGTCTCACTGCTCTTACAGTATAGAGTCCATAGTCTCACTGCTCTTACAGTAGAGTCCATAGTCTCACTGCTCTTACAGTAAAGAGTCCATAGTCTCACTGCTCTTACAGTAAAGAGTCCATAGTCTCACTGCTCTTACAGTAAAGAGTCCATAGTCTCACTGCTCTTACAGTATAGAGTCCATAGTCTCACTGCTCTTACAGTATAGAGTCCATAGTCTCACTGCTCTTACAGTATAGAGTCCATAGTCTCACTGCTCTTACAGTATAGAGTCCATAGTCTCACTGCTTACAGTAAAGAGTCCACAGTCTCACTGCTCTTACAGTATAGAGTCCATAGTCTCACCGCTCTTACAGTATAGAGTCCATAGTCTCACTGCTCTTACAGTACAGAGTCCATAGTCTCACTGCTCTTACAGTACAGAGTCCATAGTCTCACTGCTCTTACAGTATAGAGTCCATAGTCTCACTGCTCTTACAATACAGTCCATAGTCTCACTGCTCTTACAGTAAAGAGTCCATAGTCTCACTGCTCTTACAGTATAGAGTCCATAGTCTCACTGCTCTTACAGTATAGAGTCCATAGTCTCACTGCTCTTACAGTATAGAGTCCATAGTTTCTCTGCTCTTACAGTAAAGAGTCCATAGTCTCACTGCTCTTACAGTGAAGAGTCCATAGTCTCACTGCTCTTACAGTAAAGAGTCCACAGTCTCACTGCTCTTACAGTATAGAGTCCATAGTCACACTGCTCTTACAGTTTAGAGTCCATAGTCTCACTGCTCTTACAGTATAGAGTCCATAGTCTCACTGCTCTTACAGTAAAGAGTCCATAGTCTCACTGCTCTTACAGTAAAGAGTCCATAGTCTCACTGCTCTTACAGTAAAGAGTCCATAGTCTCACTGCTCTTACAGTATAGAGTCCATAGTCTCACTGCTCTTACAGTAAAGAGTCCATAATCTCACTGCTCTTACAGTAAAGAGTCCATAGTCTCACTGCTCTTACAGTAAAGAGTCCATAGTCTCACTGCTCTTACAGTATAGAGTCCATAGTCTCACTGCTCTTACAGTATAGAGTCCATAGTCTCACTGCTCTTACAGTAAAGAGTCCATAGTCTCACTGCTCTTACAGTATAGAGTCCATAGTCTCACTGCTCTTACAGTATAGAGTCCATAGTCTCACTGCTCTTACAGTAAAGAGTCCATAGTCTCACTGCTCTTACAGTAAAGAGTCCATAGTCTCACTGCTCTTACAGTAGAGTCCATAGTCTCACTGCTCTTACAGTAAAGAGCCCATAGTCTCACTGCTCTTACAGTATAGAGCCCATAGTCTCACTGCTCTTACAGTATAGAGTCCATAGTCTCACTGCTCTTACAGTATAGAGTCCATAGTCTCACTGCTCTTACAGTATAGAGTCCATAGTCTCACTGCTCTTACAGTATAGAGTCCATAGTCTCACTGCTCTTACAGTATAGAGTCCATAGTCTCACTGCTCTTACAGTAAACAGTCCATAGTCTCACTGCTCTTACAGTAAAGAGTCCATAGTCTCACTGCTCTTACAATATAGAGTCCATAGTCTCACTGCTCTTACAGTATAGAGTCCATAGTCTCACTGCTCTTACAGTATACAGTCCATAGTCTCTCTCATTTTCTCTCTCTGATTGTTTTAACCCGAATTTGACGATTTGAGAATAAATAGGCTTAACACTAGCGGCGTCCTTCTCCGGCAGGCGTGCCCCTGGACTACTTGACTATTATAGTCAATGGGGCCGGAGTTCCGGGGGCAGCTCGGCAAACATGCGTAGGGGCGGCTGGAATGAGGGTAGGACATGTCGTACCTCACCGGTCGTTGAGTGCATTACGGGCTGACAGTGTGTTTAGGATGTGAGCAGTTCACCTGAGGAGAGCCCCATAGGGTGGAGAGACAGCTGGTTGTACTAAGAAGCAGAGGGGTGGCCCTACAGCATATCCACAAGACCACAGTGGTCATATAGACACTCCTCTGGGGAAGCGGGGATATCGCGGCCATATTACATCTAGAGGCCGTAGTGGCCGATCTCGCTCCGGTCCCTCTTCCGATCAGGCGGGTTGAGCCTCTATCCAATCCATGTTGATATTGAAGGATGTTTTCTTGAGAAAAAGCTCACGTTTGTTCCAGACTGAATTATTGATCTTCTCGCTGCGGCAGAAACGCGTTGGAGTGTGGGTAGACGCAGACTTTGTTACATTGTATGTGTGGCATTTCCAGGTCCAATCACATGGATTTGCCTCTGAGGCTCCACAGCAGTTAGAGGAGGAAAAAACACCCATTGTCTACCCTCGAATGGCGGTTCGATACCATTTGTGGGGGATCCCCACGTCTCTGGTAATGGGAAAGGATTGCAGGACGAGGGAGCGGGTTCAGTTAGGGTCGTCCTTTAGTATTAGGAAGGTGAACTGATTAGTTTGACGGCTTGAAGCAGTGCTGATACGGCATTATATGTGCAGGAATGCGAATCGATTGACTCCGTTTCTGAGATGTTGGGGTCTCGATGCTGTAACGTAACTGGAAGATAGTGGAAAAGGGGCGTGAAGGCCAGCATTGTGGGTACCTTGGGGCGTGCCGCTCCTCTTCCGAGCAGGAAATATTGAATGTGCTGGAAATGAGGATAATAGGTGAGGGAGGTTGTGATGAGCAGCGGGCTGGATCGGACCTCATCAGGAGCGAGACCTGCAGAAGGCGTTGGTTTTAGGGATAAGTCGCTCTTCTAGAGCAGAGTCTGAGTGATCCGTGGCGGAGCTCGAGCCGGGAGGCCTCCGTTCAGCCTGGATTGCCCACGCCTTGCCCTTTTCCCGTGCTCGCCGTCACCTTGTGATCATAAATGGCTGCGCCGCAGCGTGTGACATCACAATGTAGATGGCATCGGGCAGCCTGACCCTGGTGTCTCGGGCTGGCATGCCCAGTGCATGAAGGTATTCCTGACTTGTCTTCTCTCTCCCTGTCCTCAGCAATATCAACGACACCTCAGACTCTGTGGACACGGCCAGCGAGCAGGAGGATGAGGATGATGATGAGGATGATGATTATGATCCCGAGTGGCATGAAGAATATGACGATGAACTGGACGAGGACGAATTCTCGTACGATGAAGACGACGATTCCAGAAACCTGGCACCGGACTACGTCCTCTTTGAAGATTATGACGGAGAAGCCTACAAGTGACGCCCCCACTCTGTTTATTGGTGGGGCACTCCCATATAAGCCACGTTTCGTTCTGTGCCCCTCACATGTGCCTGGGTGGGGATGGCGTGGAACGGTGCGTGGCTGATTCCTGATCATTCACTGATTGCCTCCAGTCCCGATGATGGAGCTGGAATTCTATAAACCTTTATATTTATAATTAAGAGTTATTTTTATTAATCCTGTTTACTTTCTGTCCCGTTGTGACGCCCCCTGTCATCCATAAGGAGGGGGTGGCGCCTCTACGGGTAAAGGACTGGCGAGTGGAGGCGCAGCCGGAAATCTCTGCAGCTTCCTCAGAAAATCTGTTTATTAAAGTTGCAGCCAAGCTGTTAAGTTACCGAAGTCTGTGATTCGTGGACTGTGTGCGAGCGCGGTGTCTGCCGTATTATCACATGCCAGGGGCAAAAGTATGCACACCCTTCCACAGTTTGTGGGATCAGGAGTAAACGTGGATGTGTCCAGGGTATATTTTTCTTCATTGTTGATCCGGGGCTCCATTCCTGAGTTACGATACTTTTTTTGAATATTCTAATTAGGACTTTGGTGCAAGGAGGGTGTCACCATTGCTCTTGTTGCACCCAAGCTCCACCCCTTTCTGTGACCAGCCCCTCCATCACTGATTTGATTGACAGGACCAGCAGTGGATGAACAACGGGGGAGGGGCTGGTCACAGAATGTGGTGGAGCCTCGGATCAACAAAAGAAAAACACCAACTTAACCCGTAGGATACCAGCGCCGTACAGCTACTGCGCGTGAAGGAGCTGTGCCCGCCTGATCAGCGGCAGGGGTCCAGTTGTTCCCGTTAGCCGTGCCCCTGCTGTATGCACCAATGCCTCTACCTGTACCAGTCACTACACCGATGCCTCTACCTGTACCAGTCACTACACCGATGCCTCTACCTGTACCAGTCACTACACTGATGCCTCTACCTGTACCAGTCACTACTCCGATCCCTCTACCTGTGCCAGTCACTACTCCGATCCCTCTACCTGTGCCAGTCACTACACCGATGGCTCTACCTGTGCCAGTCACTACACCGATCGCTCTACCTGTACCAGTCACTACACTGATGCCTCTACCTGTGCCAGTCTCTACACCGATGCCTGTACCTGTGCCAGTCACTACTCTGATCCCTCTACCTGTGCCAGTCTCTACTCCGATCCCTCTACCTGTACCAGTCACTACACCGATGCCTCTACCTGTACCAGTCACTACACTGATGCCTCTACCTGTACCAGTCACTACTCCGATCCCTCTACCTGTGCCAGTCACTACTCCGATCCCTCTACCTGTGCCAGTCACTACTCCGATCCCTCTACCTGTGCCAGTCACTACACCGATGGCTCTACCTGTGCCAGTCACTACACCGATCGCTCTACCTGTACCAGTCACTACACTGATGCCTCTACCTGTGCCAGTCTCTACACCGATGCCTGTACCTGTGCCAGTCACTACTCCGATCCCTCTACCTGTGCCAGCCACTACTCCGATCCCTCTACCTGTACCAGTCACTACACCGATCCCTCTACCTGTACCAGTCACTACACTGATGCCTCTACCTGTACCAGTCACTACTCCGATCCCTCTACCTGTGCCAGTCACTACTCCGATCCCTCTACCTGTGCCAGTCACTACTCCGATCCCTCTACCTGTGCCAGTCACTACACCGATCGCTCTACCTGTACCAGTCACTACACTGATGCCTCTACCTGTGCCAGTCTCTACACCGATGCCTGTACCTGTGCCAGTCACTACTCCGATCCCTCTACCTGTGCCAGTCTCTACACCGATGCCTGTACCTGTGCCAGTCTCTACACCGATCCCTCTACCTGTGCCAGTCTCTACACCGATGCCTCTACCTGTGCCAGTCTCTACACCGATGCCTCGACCTGTGCCAGTCACTACAACGATGCCTCTACCTGTACTAGTCACTACTCCGATCCCTCTACCTGTGCCAGTCTCTACACCGATGCCTGTACCTGTGCCAGTCAGTACTCCGATCCCTCTACCTGTGCCAGTCAGTACTCCGATCCCTCTACCTGTGCCAGTCACTACACCGATGCTTCTACCTGTACCAGTCACTACACCGATCCCTCTACCTGTGCCAGTCACTACAACAATGCCTCTACCTGTACCAGTCACTACACCGATCGCTCTACCTGTACCAGTCACTACACTGATGCCTCTACCTGTGCCAGTCTCTACACCGATGCCTGTACCTGTGCCAGTCACTACTCCGATCCCTCTACCTGTGCCAGTCTCTACACCGATGCTTCTACCTGTACCAGTCACTACACCGATCACTCTACCTGTACCAGTCACTACACTGATGCCTCTACCTGTGCAGTCTCTACACCGATGCCTGTACCTGTGCCAGTCACTACTCCGATCCCTCTACCTGTGCCAGTCTCTACACCGATACCTGTGCCAGTCTCTACACTGATGCCTCTACCTGTGCCAGTCTCTACACTGATGCCTCTACCTGTGCCAGTCTCTACACCGATGCCTCTACCTGTGCCAGTCACTACAACGATGCCTCTACCTGTGCCAGTCACTACACCGATGCCTGTACCTGTGCCAGTCAGTACTCCGATCCCTCTACCTGTGCCAGTCACTACACCGATGCTTCTACCTGTACCAGTCACTACACCGATCCCTCTAACTGTGCCAGTCACTACAACGATGCCTCTACCTGTACCAGTCTCTACTCTGATCCCTCTACCTGTGCCAGTCACTACACCGATGCCTCTACCTGTACCAGTCTCTACACCGTTCCCTCTACCTGTGCCAGTCTCTACACCGATGCCTGTACCTGTGCCAGTCACTACACCGATCGCTCTACCTGTACCAGTCACTACACCGATGCCTCTACTTGTGCCAGTCTCTACACCGATGCCTGTACCTGTGCCAGTCACTACTCCGATCCCTCTACCTGTGCCAGTCTCTACACCGATGCCTCTACCTGTACCAGTCACTACACCGATGCCTCTACCTGTACCAGTCACTACTCCAATCCCTCTACCTGTGCCAGTCACTACACCAATGGCTCTACCTGTGCCAGTCACTACACCGATCGCTCTACCTGTACCAGTCACTACATTGATGCCTCTACCTGTGCCAGTCTCTACACCGATGCCTGTACCTGTGCCAGTCACTACTCCGATCCCTTTACACCGATGCCTCTACCTGTGCTAGTCTCTACACCGATGCCTCTACCTGTGCCAGTCTCTACACCGATGGCTCTACCTGTGCCAGTCACTACACCGATCGCTCTACCTGTACCAGTCACTACTCCGATCCCTCTACCTGTGCCAGTCTCTACACCGATCCCTCTACCTGTACCAGTCACTACACCGATCCCTCTACCTGTGCCAGTCACTACACCGATGCCTCTCCCTGTGCCAGTCACTACACCGATCCCTCTACCTGTGCCAGTCACTTCACCGATTCCTCTACCTGTGCCAGTCACTACACCGATCCCTCTACCTGTGCCAGCCTCTACACCGATGCCTCTACCTGGGCCAGTCACTACACCGATCCCTCTACCTGGGCCAGTGCCCGCCTGATCAGCAGCAGGGGTCCAGTTGTTCCCGTTAGCCGTGCCCCTGCTGTATGCACCGATGCTGGTGCATTACCCCTCCTAAGCCACGGTCAGTGCAGACTGTGGCATGTACGATGTCTGTGGAGAGAGGGAGCTTCTTCTCCGTCCCCATCGGGTCCCCAAGCCGCGGTGACAGGGACCCGATGCCTCCTACGGAAGCCTGCGATACCCAGCCCTCTGTGACAACCAATGCGGTACAGCGCACCTTGCCTCGCAAAAAGTCTAATACCAAGAAATCAAAAAGCTGTTTGTACCCAAAATGGTATCAAGCAAACCGTCATCCCACAAAAAAGGAGACCCTACATGAGTCGCCATAAAGAACATGGCAGCACAAATACTGTATTTTATTCTGTTCAGAAATGCTTTTACCATGTAAAACTTCACAAAAATAAGAGACACAATGGGAATCGCCGCGTCCGTAACAACCGTCTCTATAAAAATATCACATGATCCACCCCATCAAGTGAACGCTGTAAAAATAAGACAAATAAAAACTGCCAGAACAGCCATTTTTTGGCATCTCGCCATACAAAATGCATAATATCGAGTGATCAAAAATCATAGATACCCCTAAATGGAACCAATGACAACGTCCCCTCATAAGACAATGACTCAAAAAATAAAAACCTGTGGCCCCCCTAAACCAATCCATCAAAATCTGCGCTGCAAAATCCATATGGCGCTCCTTCTTTTCTGAGATGTGCCTCTGCGGCAGTTTACCACCACATTTGGGGTGCTGCCGCATTCAGGAGAAAATGGGTAACGAATTATGGGGCGCTTTTTCTCCTGTTCCCCCTTGCGAAAATTTTGGGGCTAATGCAACATTTTATTTGAAGAAATGAAACTTTTCATTTTCACAGCCAAGTGTTTCCAAATTCCATAAAACGCTTAGGGGTCAAAGTGCTCATTACCCCCCCCCCTTAATTCCTTAAGGGGGGGAGTTCTCAAAATGGGGTCACTTTTTGAGGGTTTCAATTGTAAGAGTACGTCAGGGTCTCAAAATGGTGCACCACCTACAATGAAATATAACACAGCGCTACACAAGTGCCACAATTAGTGTTGAGCGAACAGTTTGAGCATGGTTCGGGTTCGTACCGAATTTTGGGGTGTTCGGGACACGGACCCGAACATTTTCAAAAAATTTCGGGTTCATTGTTCGGCGATTACTTCCCACTTTCTGAAGGGCTGCACAGCAGCCAATCAGCTAGCGTTTTACTTCTTGCCCTAAGAAGCCATCACAGCCATGCCTACTAATGGCATGGCTGTGATTGGCCAAGTGCAGCATGTGACCCAGCCTCTATTTAAGCTGGAGTCACGTAGCGCCGCACGTCACACTGCTCTGATTAGTGTAGGGAGAGGACGCAGCTGCTGTGAGGGCGAGATTAGGCAAGGAAAAGTCAGCAACAGCACCTAATGAACGGATCGATCTACAGCTGAGAATCATTGAACTTCTGCTAGTTACTTGCTCGCTGGTTTTTAGGCTGCACAGAGCGTTTTTCTGTCACTTATTTTCTGGGTTGATCGGCGGCCATTTTGTGACTTGTGGTGCACCAGAAGAAGCTGCCACCAAGTCCATCAATCCATCAATACTAGTTTTTTTTTGCTATATCCTACATCAGGGGCTTGGCTGTGCTAATTGTCGCCCCTAGAAACTCAGGATAGCAATTTCTATATTTTATTAAGGGGTTAAATACAATTGCCCAAATACCAATCCCCTAAATCTGGTGTTCCAGCTTTGGCTAGCCAAGTATAATACGGTCTGCTGTCTGGCAAAGGATAGATTATTTTCTGGGGTGAAATGTAATTGTCAAAATAGCAATACCCTGAATCCGGTGTTCCAGCTGTTGCAGGCCAAGTGTTAATCTGTCCGTAACAGGGTATATTACACTCAGCGTGCATCTCCAAGTGTATTTCTTTCCGATAAAGGTATATTACAGTAAGTGTTAAAATACAGCATAATCCTCTACATTTGCACACACTGTTTTACATCTCCCAGTGTATTTCTGTCCGTTAAAGGGTATATTACACAAAGTATTAAAATACAATTAAAGGCATAATCCTACATATTTTTTCTCACGCTACTGTGCATCTCCAAGTGTAACTCTGTCCATAAAAGGATCCCTTTCATCCAGGGCCTAAATACTAGCCCTAAGGCTACATGCATACGACCGTTGCCTGCCTCCGCGTCTACTCCTCCTTGAAATTTTGCGTCCGTCAAAAAAAACGGATGACGGACTGTTTTTTTTTTTGACGGATCCGATTTTTATGGCAGATCCATTGTAAAAATGCCTATCCTTGTCCGCAAACGTGAAAAAAATAGGACATGCACTATTTTTTTGACGGAATGAAAACACGGATGCGGAACAAAAACGGTTGACCATCCGCATTTTTTGACGGACCCATTGAAATGAATGGGGAAGCATCCTATCCGTGAAAAAAAAACAAAACGGAACGGACGCGGAAACAAACAACGGTCGTGTGCATGGGGCCTAAAAGAGATATTCCCCTAAATCAGTGGTTCCTGCTGCGCCTGGATTAGTGTAATAAGCTACATAAATAAATAGGCAGATAGTGTTCGGTGCCTGTAAAAAAAAGGCCTGAATTTGAAATCAATACATTGGGCCAAATATTTTTTTCCTTATTGTGGTGCTTGGTGAACGGTAACAATGAGGAAAACATCTAGTAAGGGACGCGGACGCGGTCGTGGTGGTGTTAGTGTACCCTCTGGTGCTGGGAGAGGACGTGGCCATTCTGCCACAGCCACACGTCCTAGTGAACCAACTACCTCAGGTTCCAGTACCCGCCAGAATTTACAGCGATATTTGGTGGAGCCCAATGCCGTTCTAAGGAGGGTAAGGCCTGAGCAGGTACAGGCGCTAGTCAATTGGGTGGCCGACAGTGGATCCAGCACGTTCACAACATTATCTCCCACCCAGTCTTCTGCAGAAAGCGCACAGGTGGCACCTGAAAACCAAGCCCATCCGTCTGTCACATCACCCCCATGCATATCAGGGAAACTGTCTGAGCCTCAAGTTATGCAGCAGTCTCTTATGCTGTTTGAAGACTCTGCTGGCAGGGTTTCCAGGAATCCACCTAGCCCTTCCCCAGTGGTGGAAGACATAGAATGCACTGATGTTTCCTGATGATGAGGACATGGGAATACCACCTCATCGGAGTCCGCACGTCTCTGATGATGACGAAACACAGGTGCCAACTGCTGCGTCTATATGCAGTGTGCAGACCGAACAGGAGGTCAGGGAGGAAGACTGTGTGGAAGACGATGCAGGGGACGGTGAGGTCCTAGACCCCACATGGAATGAAGGTCGTGCCACTGACTTTCATAGTTCAGAGGAAGAGGCAGTGGTGAGACCGAGCCTACAGCGTAGCAAAAGAGGGAGCAGGGGGCAAAAGCAGACCAGCCGCCGCCAAGAGAGTTCGCCTGCTACTGGCCACCGCCACCAGGGACCGAGCACCCCAAAGGCAGCTTCAAGGAGTTCCCTGGCATGGCACTTCTTTAACCTGTTGCCGACCGCCTAACGCACGGATGCGTCCAGGCGGCGGCAAGTTTGTTCCTCCTGGACGCATCCGTGCGTCATCTCGGGAGAGACGAGATCTGCTGTGAACGCGCGCACGCGGCTCTGCAGTAATACTACAGCCTGCCAGCGATGATCAATTGCTGGCAGGCTGTAAATGTAAAATAAATCGCATCAAACAGCTATATCAGACGCTGCTCTGTTCTGTTCTGTTATCAGCGTCTGATCTACCTGCTCCCCGCTCCTCTGCTCCCATTCGCTGGGATCGACCACCAGAGGAGCCGGCAGCTCTGTAAAGTAGCACCAAGCACTACACTAACCCCCCCCCACCCCCACACTTTATAACCACTATTAACCCCTTGTTAACCCCTGATCACCCAATATAGCCTCCCTGATCACCCCCCTGTCACTGATCACCCCCCCTGTAAGGCTCTATTCACATGTCCATATGTGTTTTGCAGATCCGCGGATCCATAGATCCGTGCCACAGATCCGCGGCGCGGATCCGCAAAACACGGACACCGTCAATGTGCTTTCTGCATTTTGCAGATCCGCACAGAACTATATAGAAAATGCTTTTTCTTGTCCGCAATTGCTGACAAGAATAGGACATGTTCTATATTTTTGCGGGACGGAAATGCAGACCCGTAAGTGCGGATCCGCAATTCCGGATCCGAGCGGGACAAAGTCTGTCCCCATAGAAATGAATGGGTCCACAATTCCGTTCCGCCTAAGGGTCCCTTATCACCGCCAGTTAGTTAGCGCCCACCGCACCGCAGTCACTGATTGTGGCAGAGATTTTTTCATCCACATTGATTGATGCAAATGAAAAAATCTGCGCCCAGAGGCTCAATATACGGAGAATCGCAGAAACTCCTAATGCTGGCCATACGGGTAATGACTGCGGAGACCCTCAAATGCCAGGGCAGTACAAACACCCCACAAGTGACCCCATTTTAGAAAGAAGACACCCCAAGGTATTCCGTGAGGGGTATGGGGAGTTTATGCAAAATTTTATTTTTTGTCACAAGTTACTGGAATATGAGACTTTGTAAAAAAAAAAAAAAATCAATTTCCGCTAACTTGTGCCCCTCACAGAATACCTTGGGGTGTCTTCTTTCCACAATGGGGTCACATGTGGGGTATTTATACTGTCCTGGCATTTTAGGGGCCCTAAAGCGTGAGAATCCAAATGCGTAAAAATGCCCTGTGAAATCCTAAAGGTCCTCATTGGTTTTAGGGCCCCTTTGCGCATCTTGGCTTCAAAAAAGTGTCACTCATGTGGTATCGCCGTACTCAGGAGAAGTAGGGCGATGTGTTTTGGGGTGTATTTTTATATATACCCATGCTGTGTGTGAGAAATATCGCTGTAAACGACAACTTTTTAAATTTTTTTATACAAAGTTGTCGTTTACAGCGATATTTCTCTCACCCAGTATGGGTATATGTAAAAATACACCCCAAAACACATCGCCCTACTTCTCCTGAGTACGGCGATACCACATGAGTGACACTTTTCTGCAGCCAAGATGCGCAAAGGGGCCCAAATTCCAACGAGTACCTTTAGGATTTCACAGGGCATTTTTACGCATTTGGATTCTCACGCTTTAGGGCCCCTAAAATGCCAGGGCAGTATAAATACCCCACATGTGACCCCATTGTGGAAAGAAGACACCCCAAGGTATTCCGTGAGGGGCATGGCGAGTTCACAGAAAATTTTTTTTTTTTGGCACAAGTTAGTGGAAATTGATATATATTTTTTTTTTACAAAGTCTCATATTCCACTAACTTGTGACAAAAAATAAAATTTTACATGAACTCACCATACCCCTCACGGAATACCTTGGGGTGTCTGCTTTCCACAATGGGGTCACATGTGGGGTATTTATACTGTCCTGGCATTTTAGGGGCCCTAAAGCGTGAGAAGAAGTCTGGAATCCAAATGCGTAAAAATGCCCTGTGAAATCCTAAAGGTACTCATTGGTTTTAGGGCCCCTTTGCGCACCCAGGCTGCAAAAAAGTGTCACACATGTGGTATCGCCGTACTCAGGAGAAGTAGGGCAATGAGATTTGGGGTGTATATATACCCATACTTTGTGTGAGAAATATCGCTGTAAACGACAACTTTTTAAATTTTTTTAAACAAAGTTGTCAGTTTACAGAGATATTTCTCTCACCCAACATGGGTATATGTAAAAATACACCCCAAAACACATCGCCCTACTTCTCCTGAGTACGGCGATACCACATGAGTGACACTTTTTTGCAGCCAAGATGCGCAAAGGGGCCCAAATTCCAACGAGTACCTTTAGCTTTTACAGGGCGGCTCTACATTAGCCCCGCCCAAAATGCCAGAACAGTAAACACACCCCACAAATGACCCCATTTCGGAAAGTAGACACCCCAAGGTATTCACTGAGGGGCATAGTGAGTCCGTGGGAGATTTCATTTTTTTTTTGCCAGAAGTTAGCAGAAATGGAAAGTTTATTATTTTTATTTTTTTCCTCAGAAAGTGTCATTTTCTGCTAACTTGTGAAAAAAAATGAAATGATCCATGAACTCACCATGCCCCTCCGCGAATACTTTGGGGTGTCTTCTTTCAAAAATGGTGTCATTTGGGGGGTATTTATACTTTCCTGACATTCTAGCACCTGAAGAAACATGACAGGTGCTCAGAAAGTCAGAGCTGCTGCAAAATGCCGAAATTCACTTTTCTGCACCATAGTTTGTAAACGCTATAACTTTTACCCAAACCAATAAATATACACTTATTGGATTTTTTTTTATCAAAGACAGGTAGAACAATAAAGTTAGAGAAAAATTTACATAGAAATGTAGTTTTTTAAAAAAAAAATTACAACAGAAAGTGAAAAATGTAATTTTTTTGCAAAAATGTCGTTAATTTTTTATTAATAGCAAAAAAAGTAAAAATGTCAGCAACAATGAAATACCACCAAATGAAAGCTCTATTAGTGAGAAGAAAAGGAGGTAAAATTCATTTGGGTGGTAAGTTGTATGACCGAGCAATAAACGGTGAAAGTAGTGTAGTGCGGAATTGTAAAAAGTGGCCTGGTCATTAAGGGTGTGTAAGCCACGGGGGCTGAGGGGGTTAATCAATGTGCTGAGGACAAGACCCGAGTGGTTTGCACGCTGTGCCATCAGAGCCTGAAGCGAGGCATTAACGTTCTGAACCTTAGCACAACCTGCATGACCAGGCATCTACATGCAAAGCATGAACTGCAGTGGAGTAAACACCTTAAAAGCAAGGAACTCACTCAGGCTCCCCCTGCTCCCTCTTCTGCTGCTGCCTCGGCCTCTTCATCCGCCTCGGGAGGAATGTTGGCACCTGCCGCCCACCAAACAGAGGATGTGCCACCGACAACACCACCTGCGTCACCAAGCATCTCCACCATGTCACACGGCAGCGTTCAGCTCTCCATCTCACAAACCTTGGAGAGAAAGCGTAAATTCCCACCTAGCCACCCTCGAGCCCTGGGCCTGAATGCCAGCATTTCTAAACTACTGGCCTCTGAAATGCTGTCATTCCGGCTGGTGGACACAGACAGCTTCAAACAGCTGATGGCCATGGCTGTCCCACAGTATGTTGTCCCAGCCGCCACTACTTCTCCAAGACAGCCGTGCCTTCCCTGCACATGCAAGTGTCCGATAAAATCAAGTGTGCACTGCGCAACACCATTTGTGGCAAGGTCCACATAACCACCGATACGTGGACCGGTAAGCACGGGCAGGGACGCTATATCTCCCTAACTGCACACTGGGTAAATGTAGTGGCGGCTGGGCCGCAGGCGGAGAGTTCCTTGGCGCACGTCCTTCCGCCGCCAAGGATCGCAGGGCATCATTCTCTGCCTCCTGTAGCCTCCTCCTCCTACTCGGCTTCCTCCTCCTCTGCTTCCACCAGCTCATCCGGTCAGCCGCACACCTTCACCACCAACTTCAGCACAGCCCGGGGTAAACGTCAGCAGGCCATTCTGAAACTCATATGTTTGGGGGACAGGCCCCACACCGCGCAGGAGTTGTGGCGGGTATTGAACAACAGACCGACCAGTGGTTTCTGCCGGTGGGCCTCAAGTCTCCTCTGTCTGGGTGCTGGGGCCTAAATAACTGAAAGTGGCCTTCTCCAGTGGTGGGTGATATGATGCATGATTCCTTGATGTGGGACCTGTATCCTCGGTCTGGGTGCTGGGGCCGAAATAACTGAAAGTGGCCTTCTCCGGTGGTGGGTGATATGATGCATGATTCCTTGCTGTGGGACCGCTCTCCTCTGTCTGGGTGCTGGGTCCGAAATAACTGAAAGTGGCCTTCTCCAGTGGTGGGTGATATGACGCATGATTCCTTGCTGTGGGACCTCTCTCCTCTGTCTGGGTGCTGGGACCAAAATAACTGAAAGTGGCCTTCTCCGGTGGTGGTTGATATGACGCATGATTCCTTGCAGTGGGACCTCTCTTCAATTGATATTGGTTAAATTTTATTTATTTTATTTTAATTAATTTCCCTGTCCACATTTGTTTGCAGGGGAGTTACCTACAATTTGCTGCCTTTGGCAGTCCTCTAGCCCGTTCCTGGACTATTTTACAGCCTTTTTAGTGCCTAAAAGTTCGGGTCTCCATTGACTTCAATGGGGTTCGGGATAAAGTTCGGGTTCGAGTTCAGATCCCGAACCCGAACATTTTCGGGAAGTTCGAACCCGAACTTCCAGGTGTTCGCTCATCTCTATATATGATATGTAGATGAGCTTTCTGAGCAGATCTCAGTGTGGTGAAGCTATAGTACATAGTGTATATGATATGTAGATGAGCTTTCTGAACAGATCTCAGTGTGGTGAAGCTATAGTACATAGTGGATATGATATGTAAATGAGCTTTCTGAGCAGATCTCAGTGTGGTGAAGCTATAGTACATAGAGGATATGATATGTAGATGAGCTTTCTGAGCAGATCTCAGTGTGGTGAAGCTATAGTACATAGAGTATATGATATGTAGAGGAGCTTTCTGAGCAGATCTCAGTGTGGTGAAGCTATAGTACATAGAGGATATGATATGTAGATGAGCTTTCTGAGCAGATCTCAGTGTGGTGAAGCTATAGTACATAGAGGATATGATATGTAGATGAGCTTTCTGAGCAGATCTCAGTGTGGTGAAGCTATAGTACATAGAGGATATGATATGTAGATGAGCTTTCTGAGCAGATGTCAGTGTGGTGAATCTATAGTACAAAGAGGATATGATATGTAGATAAACTTTCTGAGCAGATCTCAGTGTGGTGAAGCTATAGTACATAGAGTATATGATATGTAGATAAGCTTTCTGAGCAGATCTCAGTGTGGTGAAGCTACAGTACATAGAGGATATGATATGTAGATGAGCTTTCTGAGCAGATCTCAGTGTGGTAAAGCTATAGTACATAGAGGATATGATATGTAGATGAGCTTTCTGAGCAGATCTCAGTGTGGTGAAGCTATAGTACATAGAGGATATGATATGTAGATGAGCTTTCTGAGCAGATCTCAGTGTGGTAAAGCTATAGTACATAGAGTATATGATATGTAGAGGAGCTTTCTGAGCAGATCTCAGTGTGGTGAAGCTATAGTACATAGTGTATATGATATGTAGATGATCTTTCTGAGCAAATCTCAGTGTGGTAAAGCTATAGTACATAGAGGATATGATATGTAGATGAGCTTTCTGAGCAGATGTCAGTGTGGTGAATCTATAGTACAAAGAGGATATGATATGTAGATAAACTTTCTGAGCAGATCTCAGTGTGGTGAAGCTATAGTACATAGAGTATATGATATGTAGATAAGCTTTCTGAGCAGATCTCAGTGTGGTGAAGCTACAGTACATAGAGGATATGATATGTAGATGAGCTTTCTGAGCAGATCTCAGTGTGGTAAAGCTATAGTACATAGAGGATATGATATGTAGATGAGCTTTCTGAGCAGATCTCAGTGTGGTGAAGCTATAGTACATAGAGGATATGATATGTAGATGAGCTTTCTGAGCAGATCTGTGTGGTAAAGCTATAGTACATAGAGTATATGATATGTAGAGGAGCTTTCTGAGCAGATCTCAGTGTGGTGAAGCTATAGTACATAGTGTATATGATATGTAGATGATCTTTCTGAGCAAATCTCAGTGTGGTAAAGCTATAGTACATAGAGGATATGATATGTAGATGAGCTTTCTGAGCAGATCTCAGTGTGGTGAAGCTATAGTACATAGTGGATATGATATGTAGATGAGCTTTCTGAGCAGATCTCAGTGTGGTGAAGCTATAGTACATAGAGTATATGATATGGAGATGAGCTTTCTGAGCAGATCTCAGTGTGATGAAGCTATAGTACATAGAGGATATGATATGTAGATGAGCTTTCTGAGCAGATCTCAGTGTGGTAAAGCTATAGTACATAGAGTATATGATATGTAGATGAGCTTTCTAAGCAGATCTCAGTGTGGTGATGCTATAGTACATAGAGTATATGATATGTAGAGGAGCTTTCTGAGCAGATCTCAGTGTGGTGAAGCTATAGTACATAGAGTATATAATATGTAGAGGAGCTTTCTGAGCAGATCTCAGTGTGGTGAAGCTATAGTACATAGAGTATATGATATGTAGAGGAGCTTTCTGAGCAGATCTCAGTGTGGTGAAGCTATAGTACATAGTGTATATGATATGTAGATGAGCTTTCTGAGCAGATCTCAGTGTGGTGAAGCTATAGTACATAGTGTATATGATATGTAGATGAGCTTTCTGAGCAGATCTCAGTGTGGTGAAGCTATAGTACATAGTGTATATGATATGTAGATGAGCTTTCTGAGCAGATCTCAGTGTGGTGAAGCTATAGTACATAGTGTATATGATATGTAGATGAGCTTTCTGAGCAGATATCAGTGTGGTGAATCTATAGTACATAGAGGATATGATATGGAGATGAGCTTTCTGAGCAGATCTCAGTGTGGTGAAGCTATAGTACATAGAGTATATGATATGGAGATGAGCTTTCTGAGCAGATCTCAGTGTGGTGAAGCTATAGTACATAGAGGATATGATATGGAGATGAGCTTTCTGAGCAGATCTCAGTGTGGTGAAGCTATAGTACATAGAGTATATGATATGGAGATGAGCTTTCTGAGCAGATCTCAGTGTGGTGAAGCTATAGTACATAGAGTATATGATGTGTAGATGAGCTTTCTGAGCAGATCTCAGTGTGGTGAAGCTATAGTACATAGAGTATATGATATGGAGATGAGCTTTCTGAGCAGATCTCAGTGTGGTGAAGCTATAGTACATAGTGTATATGATATGTAGATGAGCTTTCTGAGCAGATGTCAGTGTGGTAAGGCTATAGTACATAGAGTATATGATATGTAGAGGAGCTTTCTGAGCAGATCTCAGTGTGGTGAAGCTATAGTACATAGAGGATATGATATGTAGATGAGCTTTCTGAGCAGATCTCAGTGTGGTGAAGCTATAGTACATAGAGTATATAATATGTAGAGGAGCTTTCTGAGCAGATCTCAGTGTGGTAAAGCTATAGTACATAGTGTATATGATATGTAGAGGAGCTTTTTGAGCAGATCTCAGTGTGGTGAAGCTATAGTACATAGTGTATATGATATGTAGATGATCTTTCTGAGCAGATCTCAGTGTGGTGAAGCTATAGTACATAGAGTATATGATATGTAGAGGAGCTTTCTGAGCAGATCTCAGTGTGGTGAAGCTATAGTACATATAGGATATGATATGTAGATGAGCTTTCTGAGCAGATCTCAGTGTGGTGAAGCTATAGTACATAGAGTATATGATATGTAGAGGAGCTTTCTGAGCAGATCTCAGTGTGGTGAAGCTATAGTACATAGTGTATATGATATGTAGATGATCTTTCTGAGCAGATCTCAGTGTGGTGAAGCTATAGTACATAGAGTATATGATATGTAGATGAGCTTTCTGAGCAGATCTCAGTGTGGTGAAGCTATAGTACATAGTGTATATGATATGTAGATGAGCTTTCTGAGCAGATCTCAGTGTGGTGAAGCTATAGTACATAGAGGATATGATATGTAGATGAGCTTTCTGAGCAGATCTCAGTGTGGTGAAGCTATAGTACATAGTGGATATGATATGTAGAGGAGCTTTCTGAGCAGATCTCAGTGTGGTGAAGCTATAGTACATAGAGTATATAATATGTAGAGGAGCTTTCTGAGCAGATCTCAGTGTGGTGAAGCTATAGTACATAGAGTATATGATATGTAGAGGAGCTTTCTGAGCAGATCTCAGTGTGGTGAAGCTATAGTACATAGTGTATATGATATGTAGAGGAGCTTTCTGAGCAGATCTCAGTGTGGTGAAGCTATAGTACATAGAGTATATGATATGTAGATGAGCTTTCTGACCAGATCTCAGTGTGGTGAAGCTATAGTACATAGAGGATATGATATGTAGATGAGCTTTCTGAGCAGATCTCAGTGTGGTGAAGCTATAGTACATAGTGTATATGATATGTAGATGAGCTTTCTGAGCAGATATCAGTGTGGTGAAGCTATAGTACGTAGAGTATATGATATGTAGAGGAGCTTTCTGAGCAGATCTCAGTGTGGTGAAGCTATAGTACATAGAGTATATGATATGTAGATGAGCTTTCTGAGCAGATCTCAGTGTGGTGAAGCTATAGTACATAGTGTATATGATATGTAGATGAGCTTTCTGAGCAGATCTCAGTGTGGTGAAGCTATAGTACATAGTGTATATGATATGTAGATGAGCTTTCTGAGCAGATCTCAGTGTGGTGAAGCTATAGTACATAGTGTATATGATATGTAGATTATATTTCTGAGCAGATCTAAGTGTGGTGAAGCTATAGTACATAGAGGATATGATATGGAGATGAGCTTTCTGAGCAGATCTCAGTGTGGTGAAGCTATAGTACATAGTGTATATTATATGTAGAGGAGCTTTCTGAGCAGATCTCAGTGTGGTGAAGCTATAGTACATAGTGTATATAATATGGAGATGGGGCAGATACTGGTTCCTCCTCCCCTCCATGACACAATGGGGCAGATAATGGTTCCTCCTCCCTATGCACCTCAACTCCATAAATAAAGGCTCAGCAGAAAATTAACTGTTTATTGCACAGCTCAGTAATGGCAGCATCACAATGAGGGGAAGGTGACAGTGAAGTATTCCTGTAGAACTCTCTCCACATCTTCAGGTTCATAATCTCTGACCAGTACTGAACGTTCGTTATCAGCCCCCCGAATCATCGCAGAGAGCACTGCAAGGAAAGTAGGAAGATCACACAACACCGTTTCCGACGTCACTGTGCAGTGTCTGTAGTCAGCAGGAGGCGCTCAGAGGTCATTGTGCAGTGTCTGTAGTCAGCAGGAGGCGCTCAGGGGTCACTGTGCAGTGTCTGTAGTCAGCAGGAGGCGCTCAGGGGTCACTGTGCAGTGTCTGTAGTCAGCAGGAGGCGCTCAGAGGTCACTGTGCAGTGTCTGTAGTCAGCAGGAGGCGCTCAGAGGTCACTGTACAGTGTCTGTAGTCAGCAGGAGGCGCTAAGGGGTCACTGTACAGTGTCTGCAGTCACTAGGAGGCGTTCAGAGGTCACTGTGCAGTGTCTGTAGTCAGCAGGAGGCTCTCAGGGGTCACTGTGCAGTGTCTGTAGTCAGCAGGAGGCTCTCAGGGGTCACTGCGCAGTGTCTGTAGTCAGCAGGAGATGCTCAGAGGTCACTGTACAGTGTCTGTAGTCAGCAGGAGATGCTTAGAGGTCACTGTACAGTGTCTGTAGTCAGCAGGAGGCGCTCAGAGGTCACTGTGCAGTGTCTGTAGTCAGCAGGAGGCGCTCAGAGGTCACTGTGCAGTGTCTGTAGTCAGCAGGAGGCTCTCAGGGGTCACTGTGCAGTGTCTGTAGTCAGCAGGAGGCGCTCAGGGGTCACTGTGCAGTGTCTGTAGTCAGCAGGAGGCTCTCAGGGGTCACTGTGCAGTGTCTGTAGTCAGCAGGAGGCTCTCAGGGGTCACTGTGCAGTGTCTTTAGTCAGCAGGAGGCTCTCAGGGGTCACTGTGCAGTGTCTTTAGTCAGCAGGAGGCTCTCAGGGGTCACTGTGCAGTGTCTGTAGTCAGCAGGAGGCTCTAATTGGTCACTGTGCAGTGTCTGTAGTCAGCAGGAGGCGCTCAGAGGTCACTATGCAGTGTCTGTAGTCAGCAGGAGGCGCTCAGAGGTCCCTATGCAGTGTCTGTAGTCAGCAGGAGGCTCTCATGGGTCACTGTGCAGTGTCTGTAGTCAGCAGGAGGCGCTCAGAGGTCACTATGCAGTGTCTGTAGTCAGCAGGAGGCGCTCAGAGGTCCCTGTGCAGTGTCTGTAGTCAGCAGGAGGCGCTTAGAGGTCACTGTACAGTGTCTGTAGTCAGCAGGAGGCGCTCAGGGGTCACTGTGCAGTGTCTGTAGTCAGCAGGAGGCGCTCAGAGGTCACTGTACAGTGTCTGTAGTCAGCAGGAGGCGCTCAGAGGTCACTGTACAGTGTCTGTAGTCAGCAGGAGGCGCTCAGGGGTCACTGTGCAGTGTCTGTAGTCAGCAGGAGGCGCTCAGAGGTCACTGTGCAGTCTCTGTAGTCAGCAGGAGGCGCTCAGGGGTCACTGTACAGTGTCTGCAGTCACTAGGAGGCGTTCAGAGGTCACTGTGCAGTGTCTGTAGTCAGCAGGAGGCTCTCAGGGGTCACTGTGCAGTCTCTGTAGTCAGCAGGAGGCGCTCAGAGGTCACTGTGCAGTGTCTGTAGTCAGCAGGAGGCTCTAATTGGTCACTGTGCAGTGTCTGTAGTCAGCAGGAGGCGCTCAGAGGTCACTATGCAGTGTCTGTAGTCAGCAGGAGGCGCTCAGAGGTCCCTATGCAGTGTCTGTAGTCAGCAGGAGGCTCTCATGGGTCACTGTGCAGTGTCTGTAGTCAGCAGGAGGCGCTCAGAGGTCACTATGCAGTGTCTGTAGTCAGCAGGAGGCGCTCAGAGGTCCCTGTGCAGTGTCTGTAGTCAGCAGGAGGCGCTTAGAGGTCACTGTACAGTGTCTGTAGTCAGCAGGAGGCGCTCAGGGGTCACTGTGCAGTGTCTGTAGTCAGCAGGAGGCGCTCAGAGGTCACTGTACAGTGTCTGTAGTCAGCAGGAGGCGCTCAGAGGTCACTGTACAGTGTCTGTAGTCAGCAGGAGGCGCTCAGGGGTCACTGTACAGTGTCTGCAGTCACTAGGAGGCGTTCAGAGGTCACTGTGCAGTGTCTGTAGTCAGCAGGAGGCTCTCAGGGGTCACTGTGCAGTCTCTGTAGTCAGCAGGAGGCGCTCAGAGGTCACTGTGCAGTGTCTGTAGTCAGCAGGAGGCGCTCAGAGGTCACTGTGCAGTGTCTGTAGTCCCTAGGAGGCGCTCAGAGGTCACTGTACAGTGTCTGTAGTCAGCAGGAGGCGCTCAGGGGTCACTGTACAGTGTCTGCAGTCACTAGGAGGCGCTCAGAGGTCACTGTGCAGTGTCTGTAGTCAGCAGGAGGCGCTCAGAGGTCACTGTGCAGTGTCTATAGTCAGCAGGAGGCGCTCAGGGGTCACTGTGCAGTGTCTGTAGTCAGCAGGAGGCGCTCAGGGGTCACTGTGCAGTGTCTGTAGTCAGCAGGAGGCGCTCAGAGGTCACTGTGCAGTGTCTGTAGTCAGCAGGAGGCGCTCAGAGGTCACTGTACAGTGTCTGTAGTCAGCAGGAGGCGCTCAGGGGTCACTGTGCAGTCTCTGTAGTCAGCAGGAGGCGCTCAGAGGTCACTGTGCAGTGTCTGTAGTCAGCAGGAGGCGCTCAGGGGTCACTGTACAGTGTCTGTAGTCAGCAGGAGGCTCTCAGGGGTCACTGTGCAGTGTCTGTAGTCAGCAGTAGGCTCTCATGGGTCACTGTGCAGTGTCTGTAGTCAGCAGGAGGCTCTCAGGGGTCACTGTGCAGTGTCTGTAGTCAGCAGGAGGCTCTCAGGGGTCACTGTGCAGTGTCTGTAGTCAGCAGGAGGCGCTCAGAGGTCACTGTGCAGTGTCTGTAGTCAGCAGGAGGCGCTCAGAGGTCACTGTACAGTGTCTGTAGTCAGCAGGAGGCGCTCAGGGGTCACTGTACAGTCTCTGTAGTCAGCAGGAGGCGCTCAGGGGTCACTGTGCAGTGTCTGTAGTCAGCAGGAGGCGCTCAGGGGTCACTGTGCAGTCTCTGTAGTCAGCAGGAGGCGCTCAGAGGTCACTGTGCAGTGTCTGTAGTCAGCAGGAGGCGCTCAGGGGTCACTGTACAGTGTCTGTAGTCAGCAGGAGGCTCTCAGGGGTCACTGTGCAGTGTCTGTAGTCAGCAGTAGGCTCTCATGGGTCACTGTGCAGTGTCTGTAGTCAGCAGGAGGCTCTCAGGGGTCACTGTGCAGTGTCTGTAGTCAGCAGGAGGCTCTCAGGGGTCACTGTGCAGTGTCTGTAGTCAGCAGGAGGCGCTCAGAGGTCACTGTGCAGTGTCTGTAGTCAGCAGGAGGCGCTCAGAGGTCACTGTGCAGTGTCTGTAGTCAGCAGGAGGCTCTCAGGGGTCACTGTGCAGTGTCTGTAGTCAGCAGGAGGCTCTCAGGGGTCACTGTGCAGTGTCTGTAGTCAGCAGGAGGCTCTCAGGGGTCACTGTGCAGTGTCTGTAGTCAGCAGGAGGCGCTCAGAGGTCACTGTGCAGTGTCTGTAGTCAGCAGGAGGCTCTCAGGGGTCACTGTGCAGTCTCTGTAGTCAGCAGGAGGCGCTCAGAGGTCACTGTGCAGTGTCTGTAGTCAGCAGGAGGCGCTCAGGGGTCACTGTACAGTGTCTGTAGTCAGCAGGAGGCTCTCAGGGGTCACTGTGCAGTGTCTGTAGTCAGCAGTAGGCTCTCATGGGTCACTGTGCAGTCTCTGTAGTCAGCAGGAGGCTCTCAGGGGTCACTGTGCAGTCTCTGTAGTCAGCAGGAGGCGCTCAGAGGTCACTGTGCAGTGTCGGTAGTCAGCAGGAGGCTCTCATGGGTCACTGTGCAGTGTCTGTAGTCAGCAGGAGGCTCTCAGGGGTCACTGTGCAGTGTCTGTAGTCAGCAGGAGGCTCTCAGGGGTCACTGTGCAGTGTCTGTAGTCAGCAGGAGGCTCTCAGGGGTCACTGTGCAGTGTCTGTAGTCAGCAGGAGGCTCTCATGGGTCACTGTGCAGTCTCTGTAGTCAGCAGGAGGCGCTCAGAGGTCACTGTGCAGTGTCTGTAGTCAGCAGGAGGCTCTCATGGGTCACTGTGCAGTGTCTGTAGTCAGCAGGAGGCTCTCAGGGGTCACTGTGCAGTGTCTGTAGTCAGCAGGAGGCGCTCAGAGGTCACTGTGCAGTGTCGGTAGTCAGCAGGAGGCGCTCAGAGGTCACTGTGCAGTGTCTGTAGTCAGCAGGAGGCGCTCAGAGGTCACTGTGCAGTGTCGGTAGTCAGCAGGAGGCGCTCAGAGGTCACTGTGCAGTGTCGGTAGTCAGCAGGAGGCGCTCAGAGGTCACTGTGCAGTGTCTGTAGTCAGCAGGAGGCGCTCAGGGGTCACTGTGCAGTGTCTGTAGTCAGCAGGAGGCTCTCATGGGTCACTGTGCAGTGTCTGTAGTCAGCAGGAGGCTCTCATGGGTCACTGTGCAGTGTCTGTAGTCAGCAGGAGGCTCTCATGGGTCACTGTGCAGTGTCTGTAGTCAGCAGGAGGCTCTCAGGGGTCACTGTGCAGTCTCTGTAGTCAGCAGGAGGCGCTCAGAGGTCACTGTGCAGTGTCGGTAGTCAGCAGGAGGCGCTCAGAGGTCACTGTGCAGTGTCTGTAGTCAGCAGGAGATGCTTGGTGGTAACTACAGCAAAGCATTAGTCTGTAGGGGGCAGTACACTGCACAGGCAGGATGCACCCTGGAATCACTCGAGAGCTGGAAAAGGTCACCAATAAAGTCCTCACCTCGACCGCTGGAAGCTCGAAAAAGACACAGAATCTTTTTGTTCATGGCCACTGCTCGACCCAACTCATAGCCAACACCGAGCGATGGCTGCGTCACCTCCGCCACCACCACGTCCGCGTCCTGCAGCCAGGAGACATCTCGGTCGTGGATGAGTTTATCTCCCACCTCCCGAGCATCTTCCCCTACAGACAATAATCAGGGGCTATAACTCTCATCATCCTGACACCCAGATGTCATCACCGCCCTGTGCTAAGAACCCTAGGATCTAAAGGTCTTCATGATACGCGGATGAAACAGGCGGGCGCGCGCGGATGCACTAATGGGGGCATTAGTATTACTGGGGGCACTAATGGGGGCATTAATGTTACTGGGGGAACTAATGGGGGCATTACTATTACTAGGGACACTAATGGAGACATTACTATTACTGGGGGGCACTAATGGGGGCATTACTGTTACTGGAGGTACTAATGGGGGCATAACTATTACTGGGGGCACTAATGGGGGCATTAATGTTACTGGGGGCACGAATGGGGGCATTACAATTACAGGGGGCACAACTATTACTGGGGCACTAATGGGGGCATTACTATTACTGGGGGAACTAATAGGGACATTACTATTACTGAGGGTACTAATGGGGGCATTAATATTACTGGAGGCACAAATGGGGGCATTACTATTACTGGGGGCACTAATGGGGGCATTACTATTACTGGGGGCACTAATGGGGGCATTAATGTTAATGGGGGAACTAATGGGGACATTAATGTTACTGGGGGAACTAATGGAGACATTACTATTACTGGGGGGCACTAATGGGGGCATTACTGTTACTGGAGGTACTAATGGGGGCATAACTATTACTGGGGGCACTAATGGGGGCATTAATGTTACTGGGGGCACGAATGGGGGCATTACAATTACTGGGGGCACAGCTATTACTGGGGCACTAATGGGGGCATTACTATTACTGGGGGAATTAATAAGGGCATTAATGTTACTGGGGGAACTAATGGGGGCATTACGATTACTGGGAGAACTGATGTGGGCATTACTATTACTGGGGACACTAATGGGGGCATAGCTATTACTGGGGGAACTAATGGGGGCATTAATGTTACTTGGGGAACTAATGGGGGCATTACTATTACTGGGAGAACTAATGGGGGCATTACTATTACTGGGGGCACTAATGGGGTCATTACTATTACTGGGGGGCACTAATGGGGGCATTACTATTACTGGGGGCACTACTATTACTGGGGGAACTAATGGGGGCATTACTATTACTGGGGACAGTAATGGGGGCATAACTGTTACTGGGGCACTAATTGGGGCATTACTATTACTGGGGGCACTAATAGGGGCATTACTATTACTGGGGGGCACTAATGGGGGCATTACTGTAACGGGAGGTAGTAAAGGAGGCATTACTATTACTGGGGGTACTAATGGGGGCATTACTATTACTGGGTACATTACTGGGGGCACTAATGGGGGCATTTATGTTAGTGGGGGAACTAATGGGGGCATTACAATTACTGGGGGCACTAAAAGGGGCATTAATATTACTCGGGGCACTCATTGGGGCATAAGAATTACTGGGGTACTAATTGTGGCATTACTATTACTGGGGCACTAATGGGGGCATTACTATTACTGGGGGCACTAATGGGGGCATTACAATTACTGTGGGAACTAATGGGGGCATTACTATTACTGGGGGGCACTAATGGGTGCATTACTATTACTGGGGATACTCATGGGGGCATAACTATTACTGGGGGCACTAATGGGGGCATAACTATTACTAGGGCACTAATGGGGCATTACTATTACTGGGGGGAACTAATAGGGGCATTTCTAATACTAAGGGGCACTAATGGGGGCATTACTATTACTGGGGGCACTAATAGGAGCATTATTATTACTGGGGGCACAAATGGGGGCATTACTATTACTGGGGGGAACTAATAGGGGCATTACTATTACTGGGGGAACTAACGGGTTATTACTATTACTGGAGCACTATTGGGGGCATTACAATTACTGGGGGCGCTAATGGGGGCATTACTATTACTGGGGGAACTAATAGAGGAATTACTATTACTGGGGGGCACTAATGGTGCATTACTATTACTGGGGGGCACTAATGAGGGTATTACTATTACTGGGGGAACTAATGGAGGCATTACTATTACTAGGGGGCGCAAATGGTGGCATTACTATTACTGGGCGCACTAATGAGGGCATTATTATTACTGGGGGCACTAATGGGGATATTACTATTACTGGGCGCACTAATGAGGGCATTACTATTACTGGGGGCACTAATGGAGGCATTACTATTACTTGGAGGCATTACTATTACTGGGTGGCACTAATGGGGGCATTACTATTACTGGGGGGAACTAATGGAGGCATTACTATTACTGGGGGGCACTAATGGGGGCATTACTATTACTGGGGGGCACTAAAGGAGGCATTACATTTACTGGGGGCACTAATGGAAGCATTACTATTACTGGGGGAAATAATGGAGGCATTACTATTACTGGGGGGGCACTAATGGGAGAATTACTATTACTGTGGGACACTAATGGAGGCATTACTATTACTGGGGGGCACTAATGGAGGCATTACTATTACTGGGGGTCACTAATGGGAGCAATACTATTACTGGGGGGCACTAATGGAAGCATTACTATTACTGGTGGGCACTAATGGGAGCATTACTATTACTGGGGGCACTAATGGAAGCATTACTATTACTGGGGGGGCACTAATGGAAGCATTACTATTACTGGGGGGCACTAATGGAGGCATTACTATTACTGGGGGGCACTAATGGGGGCATTACTATTACTGGGGGAACTAATGGAGTCATTACTATTACTGGGGTAACTAATGGAGGCATTACTATTACTGGGGGGCACTAATGGAGGCATTACTATTACTGGGGGGAACTAATGGGGGCATTACTATTACTGGGGGAACAAATGGAGTAATTACTATTACTGGGGTAACTAATGGAGGCATTACTATTACTGGGGGAACTAATGGGGGCATTACTATTACTGGGGTGCACTAATGGGAGTATTACTGGGGGGCACTAATGGAAGTATTACAAAAAGGGGGGCACTAATGGAGGCATTACTATTACTGGGGGGCACCAATGGGGGCATTATTATTACTGGGGGCACTAATTGAGGCATTACTATTACTGGGGGCACTAATGGAAGCAATACTATTACTGGGGGGCACCAATGGGGGCATTACTATTACTGGGGGCACTAATTGAGGAATTAGTATTACTGGGGGCACTAATGGGAGCATTACTATTACTGGGGGGGGGCACTAATGGAAGCATTACTATTACTGGGGGGGCACTAATGAAAGTATTACTATTACTGGGGGGCACTAATGGAAGAATTACTATTACTGGGGGGCACTAATGGAGGCATTACTATTACTGGGGGGCACTAATGGGGGCATTACTATTACTGGGGGGCACTAATGGAGGCATTACTATTACTGGGGGAACTAATGGAGTCATTAATATTACTGTGGGACCCTAATGGGAGCATTACTATTACTGGGGGAACTAATTGGGGCATTACTATTACTGAGGGGCACTAATGGGAGCATTACTATTACTGGGGGCACTAATGAGACATTACTATTACTGGGGGCACTAATGGGGACATTACTATTACTGAGGGTACTAATGGGGGCATTACTATTACTGGAGGCACAAATGGGGGCATTACTATTACTGGGGACACTAATGAGGCATTACTATTACTGGGGGCACTAATGGGGGCATTACTATTACTGGTGGCACTAGTGGGGCATTACCATTAATGTTGCACTAATGGGGGCATTACTATCACTGGAGGCATTACTATTACTGGGGGCACTAATGGGGACATTACTATTACTGAGGGCACTAATGGGGCATTATTATTACTGGGGAGCACTAATGGGGGCATTACTATTACTGGGGGCACTAATGGGGGCATTACTATTACTGGAGGCACAAATGGGGGCATTACTATTACTGGGGGCACTAATGAGGCATTGATATTACTGGGGGGCACTAATGAGGCATTAATATTACTGGGGGGCACTAATGGGGACATTACTATTACTGGGGGCTCTAATGGGGGCATTACTATTACTGGAGGCACAAATGGGGGCATTACTATTACAGGGGGCACTAATGAGGCATTACTATTACTGGGGGCACTAATGGGGACATTACTATTACTGAGGGTACTAATGGGGGCATTACTATTACTGGAGGCACAAATGGGGGCATTACTATTACTGGGGGCACTAATGAGGCATTACTATTACTGGGGGCACTAATGAGGGCATTACTATTACTGGGGGCACTAATGGGAGCATTACTATTACTGTGGGCTCTAATGGAGGCATTACTATTACTAGGGGGCACTAATGGGGGCATTACTATTACTGAGGGCACTAATGGGGCATTATTATTGCTGGGGGGCACTAATGGGGGCATTACTATTACTAGGGGGCACTAATGGGGGCATTACTATTACTGGGGGGCACTAATGGGAGCATAACTATTACTGGGGGAACTAATGGAGGCATTACTATTACTGGGCGCACTAATGAGGGCATTACTAATACTGGGGGTACTAATGGAGATATTACTATTACTGGGCGCACTAATGAGGGCATTACTATTACTGGGGGTACTAATGGAGGCATTACTATTACTTGGAGGCATTACTATTACTGGGTGGCACTAATGGGGGCATTACTATTACTGGGGGGAACTAATGGAGGCATTACTATTACTGGGGGGCACTAATGGGGGCATTACTATTACTGGGGGGCACTAAAGGAGGCATTACATTTACTGGGGGCACTAATGGAAGCATTACTATTACTGGGGGAAATAATGGAGGCATTACTATTACTGGGGGGGCACTAATGGGAGAATTACTATTACTGTGGGGCACTAAAGGAGGCATTACTATTACTGGGGGGGGCACTAATGGAAGCATTACTATTACTGGGGGGCACTAATGGAAGCATTACTATTACTGGTGGGCACTAATGGAAGCATTACTATTACTGGGGGGGGCACTAATGGAAGCATTACTATTACTGGGGGGCACTAATGGAGGCATTACTATTACTGGGGGCACTAATGGGGGCATTACTATTACTGGGGGAACTAATGGAGTCATTACTATTACTGGGGTAACTAATGGAGGCATTACTATTACTGGGGGGCACTAATGGAGGCATTACTATTACTGGGAGCACTAATGGGGGCATTACAATTAATGGGGGAACTAATGGAGTAATTACTATTACTGGGGTAACTAATGGAGGCATTACTATTACTGGGGGAACAAATGGGGGCATTACTATTACTGGGGTGCACTAATGGGAGTATTACTGGGGGCACTAATGGAAGTATTACAAATAGGGGGGCACTAATGGAGGCATTACTATTACTGGGGGGCACCAATGGGGGCATTACTATTACTGGGGGCACTAATGGAGGCATTACTATTACTGGGGGCACTAAAGGGAGCATTACTATTAATGGGGGGCACTAATGGAAGCATTACTATTACTGGGGGGGGCACTAATGGAAGTATTACTATTACTGGGGGGCACTAATGGAAGCATTACTATTACTGGGGGGCACTAATGGAGGCATTACTATTACTGGGGGGCACTAATGGGGGCATTACTATTACTGTGGGACCCTAATGGGAGCATTACTATTACTGGGGGAACTAATTGGGGCATTACTATTACTGAGGGGCACTAATGGGAGCATTACTATTACTGGGGGAACTAATTGGGGCATTACTATTACTGAGGGGCACTAATGGGAGCATTACTATTACTGGGGGAACTAATGGAGACATTACTATTACTGGGGGCACTAATGAGACATTACTATTACTGGGGGCACTAATGGGGACATTACTATTACTGAGGGTACTAATGGGGGCATTACTATTACTGGAGGCACAAATGGGGGCATTACTATTACTGGGGACACTAATGAGGCATTACTATTACTGGGGGCACTAATGGGGGCATTACTATTACTGGTGGCACTAGTGGGGCATTACCATTAGTGTTGCACTAATGGGGGCATTACTATCACTGGAGGCATTACTATTACTGGGGGCACTAATGGGGACATTACTATTACTGAGTGCACTAATGGGGGCATTACTATTACTGGGGGCAGTAATGAGGCATTAATATTACTGGGGGGCACTAATGAGGCATTAATATTACTGGGGGGCACTAATGGGGACATTACTATTACTGGGGGCTCTAATGGGGGCATTACTATTACTGGAGGCACAAATGGGGGCATTACTATTACTGGGGGCACTAATGAGGCATTACTATTACTGGGGGCACTAATGGGGACATTACTATTACTGAGGGTACTAATGGGGGCATTACTATTACTGGAGGCACAAATGGGGGCATTACTATTACTGGGGGCACTAATGAGGCATTACTATTACTGGGGGCACTAATGGGGGCATTACTATTACTGGTGGCACTAATGAGGGCATTACTATTACTGGGGGCACTAATGGGAGCATTACTATTACTGTGGGCTCTAATGGAGGCATTACTATTACTAGGGGGCACTAATGGGGGCATTACTATTACTGAGGGCACTAATGGGGCATTATTATTACTGGGGGGCACTAATGGGGGCATTACTATTACTAGGGGGCACTAGTGGAGGCATTACTATTACTGGGGGGCACTAATGGGGCATTACTATTACTGGTGGCACTAATGGGGGCATTACTATTACTGGGGGCACTAATGGGAGAATTACTATTACTGTGGGCACTAATGGGGGCATTACTATTACTGGGGGGCACTAATGGGAGCATTACTATTACTGGGGGGCACTAATGGGGGCATTACTATTGCTGGAGGCATTACTATTACTGGGGGCACTAATGGGGCATTATTATTACTGGGGGCACTAATGGGGGAATTACTATTACTAGGGGGCACTAATGGGGGCATTATTATTACTGGGGGGCACTAATGGGGGCATTACTATTACTGGGGGCACTAATGGGGGCATTACTATTACTGGAGGCACTAATGGAGGCATTACTATTACTGGGGGCACTAATGGGACCATTACTATTACTGGGGGGCACTAATGGGGGCATTACTATTACTGGGGGCTCTAATGGGGGCATTACTATTACTGGGGGCATTACTATTACTGGGGGCACTAATGGGGGCATTACTATTACTGGGGGCACTAATGGGGGCATTACTATTACTGGGGGCAATAATGGGGGCATTACTATTACTGGGGGCACTAAAGGGGGCATTACTATTACTGAGGGCACTAATTGGGGCATTATTGTTACTGGGGGCACTAATGGGGGCATTGCTATTACTGGGGGCAAAAATTTAGACATTACTATTACTGGGGGCATTAAATGGGGCATTGCTATTACTGGGGGCACTAATGGGGGCATTGCTATTCCTGGGGGCACTAATGGGGGCATTGCTATTCCTGGGGGCACTAATGGGGGCATTGCTATTACTGGAGGCACAAATGGGGGCATTACTATTACTGGGGGCACTAATGAGGCATTACTATTAATAGGGGGCACTAATGGGGGCATTACTATTACTGGTGGCACTAATGAGGGCATTACTATTACTGGGGGCACTAATGGGAGCATTACTATTACTGTGGGCTCTAATGGAGGCATTACTATTACTAGGGGGCACTAATGGGGGCATTACTATTACTGAGGGCACTAATGGGGCATTATTATTACTGGGGAGCACTAATGGGGGCATTACTATTACTAGGGGGCACTAATGGGGGCATTACTATTACTGGGGGGCACTAATGGGGGCATTACTATTACTGGTGGCACTAATGGGGGCATTACTATTACTGGGGGCACTAATGGGAGCATTACTATTACTGTGGGCACTAATGGGGGCATTAATATTACTGGGGGGCACTAATGGGAGCATTACTATTACTGGGGGGGCACTAATGGGGGCATTACTATTGCTGGAGGCATTACTATTACTGGGGGCACTAATGGGGCATTATTATTACTGGGTGCACTAATGGGGGAATTACTATTACTAGGGGCACTAATGGGGGCCTTATTATTACTGGGGGGCACTAATGGGGGCATTACTATTACTGGGGGGCACTAACGGGGCATTACTATTACTGGAGGCACTAATGGAGGCATTACTATTACTGGGGGCACTAATGGGACCATTACTATTACTGGGGGCACTAATGGGGCATTACTATTACTGGGGGCTCTAATGGGGCATTACTATTACTGGGGGCACTAATGGGGGCATTACTATTACTGGGGGCACTAATGGGGGCATTACTATTACTGGGGGCACTAATGGGGGCATTACTATTACTGGGGGCACTAATGGAGGCATTACTATTACTGGGGGCAATAATGGGGGCATTACTATTACTGGGGGCATTAAAGGGGGCATTACTATTACTGAGGGCACTAATTGGGGCATTATTGTTACTGGGGGCACTAATGGGGGCACAAATTGAGACATTACTATTACTGGGGGCATTAAATGGGGCATTGCTATTACTGGGGGCACTAATGGGGGCATTGCTATTACTGGGGGCACAAATTGAGACATTACTATTACTGGGGGCATTAAATGGGGCATTGCTATTACTGGGGGCACTAATGGGGGCATTGCTATTCCTGGGGGCACTAATGGGGGCATTGCTATTACTGGGGGCAAAAATTGAGACATTACTATTACTGGGGGCATTAAATGGGGCATTGCTATTACTGGGGGCACTAATGGGGTCATTGCTATTCCTGGGGGCACTAATGGGGGCATTGCTATTCCTGGGGGCACTAATGGGGGCATTGCTATTACTGGGGGCACTAATGGGGGCATTGCTATTACTGGGGGCACTAATGTGGGCATTGCTATTACTGGGGGCACTAATGGGGGCATTGCTACTAATGGGGCATTGCTATTACTGGGGGCACTAATGGGGTCATTGCTAATACTGGGGGCACTAATGGGGGCATTGCTATTACTGGGGGCACTAATGGGGGCATTTCTATTACTGGGGGCACTAATGGGGGCATTGCTATTACTGGGGGCACTAATGGGAGCATTACTATTACTGGGGGCACTAATGGGGGCATTACTATTACTGGGGGCACTAATGGGGGCATTGCTATTACTGGGGGCACTAATGGGGGCATTGCTATTACTGGGGGCACTAATGGGGGCATTACTATTACTGGGGGCACTAATGGGGGCATTACTATTACTGGGGGCACTAATGGGGGCATTGCTATTACTGGGGGCACTAATGGGGGCATTACTATTACTGAGGGCACTAATTGGGGCATTATTGTTACTGGGGGCACTAATGGGGGCATTACTATTACAGGGGGGCACTAATGGGGGCATTGCTATTACTGGGGGCACTAATGGGAGCATTACTATTACTGGGGGCACTAAAGGGGGCATTACTATTACTGAGGGCACTAATTGGGGCATTATTGTTACTGGGGGCACTAATGGGGGCATTGCTATTACTGGGGGCAAAAATTGAGACATTACTATTACTGGGGGCATTAAATGGGGGCATTGCTATTCCTGGGGGCACTAATGGGGGCATTACTATTCCTGGGGGCACTAATGGGGGCATTACTATTACTGGGGGCACTAATGGGGGCATAACTATTACTGAGGGCACTAATTGGGGCATTACTATTACTGGGGGCACTAATGGGGGCATTGCTATTACTGGGGGCAAAAATTGAGACATTACTATTACTGGCGGCATTAAATGGGGGCATTGCTATTACTGGGGGCACTAATGGGGGCATTGCTATTACTGGGGGCACTAATGGGGGCATTGCTATTACTGGGGGCACTAATGGGGGCATTGCTATTACTGGGGGCACTAATGGGGGCATTGCTATTACTGGAGGCACTAATGGGGGCATTGCTATTACTGGGGGCACTAATGGGGGCATTGCTATTACTGGGGGCACTAATGGGGGCATTGCTACTACTGGGGGCACTAAGGGGGCATTGCTATTCCTGGGGGCACTAATGGGGGCATTACTACTACTGGGGGCACTAATGGGGGCATTGCTACTACTGGGGGCACTGCTATTACTGGGGGCACTAATGGGGGCATTGCTACTACTGGGGGCACTGCTATTACTGGGGGCACTAATGGGGCATTGCTATTACTGGGGGCACTAATGGGAGCATTACTATTACTGTGGGCACTAATGGGGGCATTACTATTACTGGGGGCACTAATGGGGGCATTGCTATTACTGGGGGCACTAATGGGGGCATTACTATTACTGGGGGCACTAATGGGGGCATTACTATTACTGGGGACACTAATGGGGGCATTGCTATTACTGGGGGCACTAATGGGGGCATTACTATTACTGGGGGCACTAATGGGAGCATTGCTATTACTGGGGGCACTAAGGGGGCATTGCTATTACTGGGGGCACTAATGGGGGCATTACTACTACTGGGGGCACTAATGGGGGCATTGCTACTACTTGGGGGCACTGCTATTACTGGGGGCACTAATGGGGGCATTGCTACTACTGGGGGCACTGCTATTACTGGGGGCACTAATGGGGGCATTGCTATTACTGGGGGCACTAATGGGAGCATTACTATTACTGTGGGCACTAATGGGGGCATTACTATTACTGGGGGCACTAAGGGGGCATTACTATTACTGGGGGCACTAATGGGGGCATTACTATTACTGGGGGCACTAATGGGGGCATTACTATTACTGGGGGCACTAATGGGGACATTACTATTACTGGGGGCACTAATGGGGGCATTACTATTACTGGGGGACACTAATGGGGGCATTGCTATTACTGGGGGCACTAATGGGGGCATTACTATTACTGGGGGCACTAATGGGGGCATTGCTATTACTGGGGGCACTAATGGGGGCATTACTATTACTGGGGGCACTAATGGGGGCATTACTATTACTGGGGGCACTAATGGGGGCATTACTATTACTGGGGGCACTAATGGGGGCATTGCTATTACTGGGGGCACTAATGGGGGCATTACTATTACTGGGGGCACTAATGGGGGCATTACTATTACTGGGGGCACTAATGGGGGCATTGCTATTACTGGGGGCACTAATGGGGGCATTGCTATTACTGGGGGCACTAATGGGGGCATTACTATTACTGGGGGCACTAATGGGGCATTACTATTACTGGGGGCACTAATGGGGCATTGCTATTACTGGGGGCACTAATGGGGGCATTGCTATTACTGGGGGCACTAATGGGGGCATTGCTATTACTGGGGGCACTAATGGGGCATTACTATTACTGGGGCGCACTAATGGGGGCATTACTATTACTGGGGGCACTAATGGGGCATTACTATTACTGGGGGCACTAATGGGGGCATTGCTATTACTGGGGGCACTAATGGGAGCATTACTATTACTGGGGGCACTAATGGGGGCATTACTATTACTGGGGGCACTAATGGGGGCATTGCTATTACTGGGGGCACTGCTATTACTGGGGGCATTACTATTACTGGGGGCACTAATGGGGGCATTACTATTACTGGGGGCACTAATGGGGGCATTGCTATTACTGGGGGCACTAATGGGGGCATTACTATTACTGGGGGCACTAATGGGGGCATTACTATTACTGGGGGCACTAATGGGGGCATTACTATTACTGGGGGCACTAATGGGGGCATTACTATTACTGGGGGCACTAATGGGGGCATTACTATTACTGGGGGGCACTAATGGGGGCATTACTATTACTGGGGGCACTAATGGGGGCATTACTATTACTGGGGGCACTAATGGGGGCATTACTATTACTGGGGGCACTAATGGGGGCATTACTATTACTGGGGGCACTAATGGGGGCATTACTATTACTGGGGGCACTAATGGGGCATTACTATTACTGGGGGCACTAATGGGGGCATTACTATTACTGGGGGCACTAATGGGGGCATTGCTATTACTGGGGGCACTAATGGGGCATTACTATTACTGGGGGCACTAATGGGGGCATTGCTATTACTGGGGGCACTAATGGGGGCATTACTATTACTGGGGGCACTAATGGGGGCATTACTATTACTGGGGGCACTAATGGGGGCATTACTATTACTGGGGGCACTAATGGGGGCATTACTATTACTGGGGGCACTAATGGGGGCATTACTATTACTGGGGGCACTAATGGGGGCATTGCTATTACTGGGGGCACTAATGGGGCATTACTATTACTGGGGGCACTAATGGGAGCATTACTATTACTGGGGGCACTAATGGGGCATTGCTATTACTGGGGGCACTAATGGGGGCATTACTATTACTGGGGGCACTAATGGGGGCATTGCTATTACTGGGGGCACTAATGGGGGCATTGCTATTACTGGGGGCACTAATGGGGGCATTGCTATTACTGGGGGCACTAATGGGGGCATTACTATTACTGGGGGCACTAATGGGGGCATTACTATTACTGGGGGCACTAATGGGGGCATTGCTATTACTGGGGGCACTAATGGGGCATTACTATTACTGGGGGCACTAATGGGGGCATTACTATTACTGGGGGCACTAATGGGGGCATTACTATTACTGGGGGCACTAATGGGGGCATTACTATTACTGGGGGGCACTAATGGGGGCATTACTATTACTGGGGGCACTAATGGGGGCATTACTATTACTGGGGGCACTAATGGGGGCATTACTATTACTGGGGGCACTAATGGGGGCATTACTATTACTGGGGGCACTAATGGGGCATTGCTATTACTGGGGGCACTAATGGGGGCATTGCTATTACTGGGGGCACTAATGGGGCATTACTATTACTGGGGGCACTAATGGGGGCATTACTATTACTGGGGGCACTAATGGGGGCATTGCTATTACTGGGAGCACTAATGGGGGCATTACTATTACTGGGGGCACTAATGGGGCATTGCTATTACTGGGGGCACTAATGGGGGCATTGCTATTACTGGGGGCACTAATGGGGGCATTGCTATTACTGGGGGCACTAATGGGGGCATTACTATTACTGGGGGCACTAATGGGGCATTGCTATTACTGGGGGCACTAATGGGGGCATTACTATTACTGGGGGCACTAATGGGGGCATTACTATTACTGGGGGCACTAATGGGGGCATTACTATTACTGGGGGCACTAATGGGGGCATTACTATTACTGGGGGGCACTAATGGGGCATTACTATTACTGGGGGCACTAATGGGGGCATTGCTATTACTGGGGGCACTAATGGGGGCATTACTATTACTGGGGAGCACTAATGGGGGCATTACTATTACTGGGGGCACTAATGGGGGCATTACTATTACTGGGGGCACTAATGGGGGCATTGCTATTACTGGGGGCACTAATGGGGGCATTACTATTACTGGGGGGCACTAATGGGGGCATTACTATTACTGGGGGGCACTAATGGGGGCATTACTATTACTGGGGGCACTAATGGGGGCATTACTATTACTGGGGGCACTAATGGGGCATTACTATTACTGGGGGCACTAATGGGGGCATTACTATTACTGGGGGCACTAATGGGGCATTACTATTACTGGGGGGCACTAATGGGGGCATTGCTATTACTGGGGGCACTAATGGAGGCATTACTATTACTGGGGGCACTAAATGGGGCATTGCTATTACTGGGGGCACTAATGGGGCATTACTATTACTGGGGGCACTAATGGGGCATTACTATTACTGGGGGCACTAATGGGGGCATTACTATTACTGGGGGCACTAATGGGGGCATTACTATTACTGGGGGCACTAATGGGGGCATTGCTATTACTGGGGGCACTAATGGGGGCATTACTATTACTGGGGGCACTAATGGGGGCATTACTATTACTGGGGGCACTAATGGGGGCATTACTATTACTGGGGGCACTAATGGGGGCATTACTATTACTGGGGGCACTAATGGGGGCATTACTATTACTGGGGGCACTAATGGGGGCATTACTATTACTGGGGGCACTAATGGGGCATTACTATTACTGGGGGCACTAATGGGGGCATTGCTATTACTGGGGGCACTAATGGGGGCATTGCTATTACTGGGGGCACTAATGGGGGCATTACTATTACTGGGGGCACTAATGGGGCATTACTATTACTGGGGGCACTAATGGGGCATTACTATTACTGGGGGCACTAATGGGGGCATTACTATTACTGGGGGCACTAATGGGGCATTACTATTACTGGGGGCACTAATGGGGGCATTACTATTACTGGGGGCACTAATGGGGGCATTACTATTACTGGGGGCACTAATGGGGCATTGCTATTACTGGGGGCACTAATGGGGGCATTACTATTACTGGGGGCACTAATGGGGGCATTACTATTACTGGGGAGCACTAATGGGGCATTACTATTACTGGGGGCACTAATGGGGGCATTGCTATTACTGGGGGCACTAATGGGGGCATTGCTATTACTGGGGAGCACTAATGGGGCATTACTATTACTGGGGGCACTAATGGGGGCATTACTATTACTGGGGGCACTAATGGGGGCATTACTATTACTGGGGGCACTAATGGGGGCATTACTATTACTGGGGGCACTAATGGGGGCATTACTATTACTGGGGGCACTAATGGGGGCATTACTATTACTGGGGGCACTAATGGGGGCATTACTATTACTGGGGGCACTAATGGGGGCATTACTATTACTGGGGGCACTAATGGGGGCATTGCTATTACTGGGGGCACTAATGGGGGCATTACTATTACTGGGGGCACTAATGGGAGCATTACTATTACTGGGGGCACTAATGGGGGCATTGCTATTACTGGGGGCACTAATGGGGGCATTACTATTACTGGGGGCACTAATGGGGGCATTGCTACTACTGGGGGCACTACTATTACTGGGGGCACTAATGGGGGCATTGCTACTACTGGGGCACAATGGCTATTGCTACTGGGGGCACTAATGGGGGCATTACTATTACTGGGGGCACTAATGGGGGCATTACTATTACTGGGGGCACTAATGGGGGCATTACTATTACTGGGGGCACTAATGGGGCATTGCTATTACTGGGGGCACTAATGGGGCATTACTATTACTGGGGGCACTAATGGGGCATTACTATTACTGGGGGCACTAATGGGGGCATTACTATTACTGGGGGCACTAATGGGGGCATTACTATTACTGGGGCACACTAATGGGGGCATTGCTATTACTGGGGGCACTAATGGGGGCATTACTATTACTGGGGGCACTAATGGGAGCATTGCTATTACTGGAGGCACTAAGGGGGCATTGCTATTACTGGGGGCACTAATGGGGGCATTACTACTACTGGGGGCACTAATGGGGGCATTGCTACTACTGGGGGCACTGCTATTACTGGGGGCACTAATGGGGGCATTGCTATTACTGGGGGCACTAATGGGAGCATTACTATTACTGTGGGCACTAATGGGGGCATTGCTATTACTGGGGGCACTGCTATTACTGGGGGCACTAATGGTGGCATTACTATTACTGGGGGCACTAATGGGGGCATTACTATTACTGGGGGCACTAATGGGGGCATTACTATTACTGGGGGCACTAATGGGGGCATTACTATTACTGGGGGCACTAATGGGGGCATTGCTATTACTGGGGGGCACTAATGGGGCATTGCTATTACTGGGGGCACTAATGGGGGCATTACTATTACTGGGGGCACTAATGGGGGCATTGCTATTACTGGGGGCACTAATGGGGCATTGCTATTACTGGGGGCACTAATGGGGGCATTGCTATTACTGGGGGGCACTAATGGGGGCATTACTATTACTGGGGGCACTAATGGGGGCATTGCTATTACTGGGGGCACTAATGGGGCATTACTATTACTGGGGGCACTAATGTGGGCATTACTATTACTGGGGGCACTAATGTGGGCATTACTATTACTGGGGGAACTAATGGGGGCATTACTATTACTGGGGGCACTAATGGGAGCATTACTATTACTGGTGGGCACTAATGGAAGCATTACTATTACTGGGGGGGGCACTAATGGGGGCATTGCTATTACTGGGGGCACTAATGGAGGCATTACTATTACTGGGGCACACTAATGGGGGCATTGCTATTACTGGGGGCACTAATGGGAGCATTACTATTACTGGGGGCACTAATGGGGGCATTGCTATTACTGGGGGCACTAATGGGAGCATTACTATTAGGCCTCTTGCACACAAACGTTTTTTTTTATCAGTGTTTTGCTGTCCGTTCTTAACGGATCCGTTTTTCCGTTTTTTGCTTCCGTTTTGGTTCCGTTGTTCCGTTCCGCATATACAGTATACAGTAATAACATAGAGAAAATTGGGCTGGTCTTAACATTTTCAATAGGTTGTTCCACAAAAGCGGAACATATACGGAAGACATACGGATGCACTTCAGTATGCTTTCCGTTTTTTTTGCAGACCCATTGACTTGAATGGAGCCACTGAACGTGATTTGCGGACAAGAATAGGACATGGTCTATATTTAAACGGAACAGAAAAAACGGAAAAACGGAAACGGAAGGCATACGGAGACACTTCAGTATTTTTGCAGACCCATTGAAGTGAATGGTTCAGTATACTGTCAGTATACTGAACTGAAAAACTGCCAGTATACGGTCCGCAAAAACGTTCGTGTGCAAGGGGCCTTACTGGGGGCACTAATGGGGGCATTACTATTACTGGGGGCACTAAGGGGGCATTGCTATTACTGGGGGCACTAATGGGAGCATTGCCATTACTGGGGGCACTAAGGGGGCATTGCCATTACTGGGGGCACTAATGGGACCATTACTATTACTGGGGGCACTAAGGGGGCATTGCTATTACTGGGGGCACTAATGGGGGCATTGCTATTACTGGGGGCACTAATGGGGCATTGCTATTACTGGGGGCACTAATGGGACCATTACTATTACTGGGGGCACTAATGGGGCCATTACTATTACTGGGGGCACTAATGGGGCATTGCTATTACTGGGGGCACTAATGGGGGCATTACTATTACTGGGGGCACTAATGGGGCATTGCTATTACTGGGGGCACTAATGGGGCATTACTATTACTGGGGGCACTAATGGGGCATTGCTATTACTGGGGGCACTAAATGGGGCATTATTATTACTGGGGGCACTAATGGGGGCATTGCTATTACTGGGGGCACTAATGGGGCATTACTATTACTGGGGGCATTGCTATTACTGGGGGCATTACTATTACTGGGGGGCACTAATGGGGGCATTACTATTACTGGGGGCACTAATGGAGGCATTACTATTACTGGGGGCACTAATGGGGCATTACTATTACTGGGGGCACTAATGGGGGCATTACTATTACTGGGGGCACTAATTGGGGCATTACTATTACTGGGGGCACTAATGGGGGCATTACTATTACTGGGGAGCACTAATGGGGCATTACTATTACTGGGGGCACTAATGGGGGCATTACTATTACTGGGGGCACTAATGGGGGCATTACTATTACTGGGGGCACTAATGGGGGCATTGCTATTACTGGGGGCACTAATGGGGGCATTACTATTACTGGGGGCACTAATGGGAGCATTACTATTACTGGGGGCACTAATGGGGCATTACTATTACTGGGGGCACTAATGGGGGCATTGCTATTACTGGGGCACTAATGGGGCACTACTATTACTGGGGGCACTAATGGGGCATTGCTACTACTGGGGGCACTGCTATTACTGGGGGCACTAATGGGGGCATTGCTATTACTGGGGGCACTAATGGGGCATTACTATTACTGGGGGCACTAATGGGGCATTACTATTACTGGGGGCACTAATGGGGCATTGCTATTACTGGGGGCACTAATGGGGGCATTACTATTACTGGGGGCACTAATGGGGGCATTACTATTACTGGGGGCACTAATGGGGGCATTACTATTACTGGGGGCACTAATGGGGCATTACTATTACTGGGGGCACTAATGGGGGCATTGCTATTACTGGGGGGCACTAATGGGGGCATTACTATTACTGGGGGCACTAATGGGAGCATTACTATTACTGGGGGCACTAATGGGGGCATTGCTATTACTGGGGAGCACTAATGGGGCATTACTATTACTGGGGGCACTAATGGGGGCATTGCTACTACTAGGGGGCACTGCTATTACTGGGGGCACTAATGGGGGCATTGCTATTACTGGGGGCACTAATGGGAGCATTACTATTACTGTGGGCACTAATGGGGCATTGCTATTACTGGGGGCACTAATGGGGCATTACTATTACTGGGGGCACTAATGGGGGCATTACTATTACTGGGGGCACTAATGGGGCATTACTATTACTGGGGGCACTAATGGGGGCATTACTATTACTGGGGGCACTAATGGGGCATTACTATTACTGGGGGCACTAATGGGGGCATTGCTATTACTGGGGGCACTAATGGGGCATTACTATTACTGGGGGCACTAATGGGGGCATTACTATTACTGGGGGCACTAATGGGGGCATTACTATTACTGGGGGCACTAATGGGGCATTGCTATTACTGGGGGCACTAATGGGGGCATTGCTATTACTGGGGGCACTAATGGGAGCATTACTATTACTGGGGGGCACTAATGGGGGCATTGCTATTACTGGGGGCACTAATGGGGGCATTGCTATTACTGGGGGCACTAATGGGGGCATTACTATTACTGGGGGCACTAATGTGGGCATTACTATTACTGGGGACACTAATGGGGGCATTACTATTACTGGGGGCACTAATGGGGCATTGCTATTACTGGGAGCACTAATGGGGGCATTGCTATTACTGGGGGCACTAATGGGGGCATTACTATTACTGGGGGCACTAATGGGGGCATTACTATTACTGGGGGCACTAATGGGGGCATTGCTATTACTGGGGGCACTAATGGGGGCATTACTATTACTGGGGGCACTAATGGGAGCATTACTATTACTGGGGGGCACTAATGGGGGCATTACTATTACTGGGGGCACTAATGGGGGCATTGCTATTACTGGGAGCACTAATGGGGCATTACTATTACTGGGGGCACTAATGGGGGCATTACTATTACTGGGGGCACTAATGGGGCATTGCTATTACTGGGGGCACTAATGGGGCATTGCTATTACTGGGGGCACTAATGGGGGCATTACTATTACTGGGGGCACTAATGGGAGCATTGCTATTACTGGGGGCACTAAGGGGGCATTGCTATTACTGGGGGCACTAATGGGGGCATTACTATTACTGGGGGGCACTAATGGGAGCATTGCTATTACTGGGGGGCACTAATGGGGGCATTGCTATTACTGGGGGCACTAATGGGGGCATTGCTATTACTGGGGGCACTAATGGAGGCATTACTATTACTGGGGGCACTAATGTGGGCATTACTATTACTGGGGGAACTAATGGGGGCATTACTATTACTGGGGGCACTAATGGGGGCATTGCTATTACTGGGGGAACTAATGGGGGCATTACTATTACTGGGGGCACTAATGGGGGCATTGCTATTACTGGGGGCACTAATGGGAGCATTGCTATTACTGGGGGAACTAATGGGAGCATTACTATTACTGGAGGCACTAATGGGGGCATTACTATTACTGGGGGCACTAATGGGGGCATTGCTATTACTGGGGGCACTAATGGAGGCATTACTATTACTGGGGGCACTAATGGGGGCATTGCTATTACTGGGGGCACTAATGGGGGCATTGCTATTACTGGGAGCACTAATGGGAGCATTACTATTAGGCCTCTTGCACACGAACGTTTTTTTTTATCAGTGTTTTGCTGTCCGTTCTTAACGGATCCGTTTTCCGTTTTTTGCTTCCGTTTTGTTTCCGTTTTGGTTCCGTTGTTCCGTTCCGCATATACAGTATACAGTAATAACATAGAGAAAATTGGGCTGGTCTTAACATTTTCAATAGGTTGTTCCGCAAAAAACGGAACATATACGGAAGACATACGGATGCACTTCAGTATGCTTTCCGTTTTTTTTGCAGACCCATTGACTTGAATGGAGCCACTGAACGTGATTTGCGGACAAGAATAGGACATGGTCTATATTTAAACGGAACAGAAAAAACGGAAAAACGGAAACGGAAGGCATACGGAGACACTTCAGTATTTTTTGCAGACCCATTGAAGTGAATGGTTCAGTATACTGTCAGTATACTGAACTGAAAAAACTGACAGTATACGGTCCGCAAAAAACGTTCGTGTGCAAGGGGCCTTACTGGGGGCACTAATGGGGGCATTACTATTACTGGGGGCACTAATGGGGGCATTACTATTACTGGGGGGCACTAATGGGAGCATTGCCATTACTGGGGGCACTAAGGGGGGCATTACTATTACTGGGGGGCACTAATAGGGGCATTGCTATTACTGGGGGGCACTAATGGGGGCATTACTATTACTGGGGACACTAATGGGAGCATTACTATTACTGGGGGCACTAATGGGGGCATTACTATTACTGGGGGCACTAATGGGAGCATTGCCATTACTGGGGGCACTAAGGGGGCATTGCCATTACTGGGGGCACTAATGGGACTATTACTATTACTGGGGGCACTAATGGGACCATTACTATTACTGGGGGCACTAAGGGGGCATTGCTATTACTGGGGGCACTAATGGAGGCATTACTATTACTGGGGGGCACTAATGGGGGCATTACTATTACTGGGGGCACTAATGGGGGCATTGCTATTACTGGGGGCACTAATGGAGGCATTACTATTACTGGGGGGCACTAATGGGGGCATTACTATTACTGGGGGCACTAAAGGGGGCATTGCTACTACTGGGGGCACTAATGTGGGCATTACTATTACTGGGGGCAATATTATTAGTGGGAACCACAGTATGACACGCCCCCACACCACTTTTGGGTGTGGCTTAACTTGACCAGTGTATTTTGTGGGGAAAGGCGGCGGATAGGCACATGAGTCACTGGTTACATACAGGTGATGACGTCAATAGCGATATCAGTATAATTGTGTCTGCAGCTTCGGGCGGCGCCATTTTGTCGAAGATTTGATGCCATCGTGTACCTGCTTCAGAGATCTCCGGTCGGCCTACATGTTCTGTCAGCACCCTTCCGTGCCGCTGCAGTAGCTGGATGATGCGCTCGTATAAAGCTCGGTCCTCTCTGCCACCTCGAATACTTCCACAGAAATACACCGACAACGCTGCCATCTTGCAGAGCTACCCTGACCCGAAACTGACATCACGTGATCAGGGTGAACCTATGACCGCCTGCTCCGATAATGAGTGGAAGGGTCCTCCTCAGCCTGACTGCAGGTGATTGGTCGGGGGAAAAAGGCGGGAAAATACACGCGGTGATCGGAGAGGGATAGAAGACTAAGCGCCATGGTATCTACACAGACCTCTATATACCAGTACAGTGTCTATCTACACAGACCTCTATATACCAGTACAGTGTATATCTACACAGACCTCTATATACCAGTACAGTGTATATCTACACAGACCTCTATATACCAGTACATTGTATATCTACACAGACCTCTATATACCAGTACAGTGTCTATCTACACAGACCTCTATATACCAGTACATTGTATATCTACACATACCTCTATATACCAGTACAGTGTATATCTACACAGACCTCTATATACCAGTACAGTGTATATCTACACAGACCTCTATATACCAGTACAGTGTATATCTACACAGACCTCTATATACCAGTACAGTGTATATCTACACAGACCTCTATATACCAGTACAGTGTCTATCTACACAGACCTCTATATACCAGTACAGTGTCTATCTACACAGACCTCTATATACCAGTACAGTGTATATCTACACTGACCTCTATATACCAGTACAGTGTATATTTACACAGACCTCTATATACCAGTACATTGTATATCTACACAGACCTCTATATACCAGTACAGTGTCTATCTACACATACCTCTATATACCAGTACAGTGTCTATCTACACAGACCTCTATATACCAGTACAGTGTATATCTACACAGACCTCTATATACCAGTACAGTGTATATCTACACAGACCTCTATATACCAGTACAGTGTATATCTACACAGACCTCTATATACCAGTACAGTGTATATCTACACAGACCTCTATATACCAGTACAGTGTATATCTACACAGACCTCTATATACCAGTACAGTGTATATCTACACAGACCTCTATATACCAGTACAGTGTATATCTACACAGACCTCTATATACCAGTACAGTGTATATCTACACAGACCTCTATATACCAGTACAGTGTATATCTACACAGACCTCTATATACCAGTACAGTGTATATCTACACCGAACTCTATATACCAGTACAGTGTCTATCTACACAGACCTCTATATACCAGCACATTGTCTATCTACACAGACCTCTATATACCAGTACAGTGTCTATCTACACAGACCTCTATATACCAGTACAGTGTCTATCTATACAGACCTCTATATACCAGTACAGTGTATATCTACACAGACCTCTATATACCAGTACAGTGTATATCTACACAGACCTCTATATACCAGTACAGTGTATATCTATACAGACCTCTATATACCAGTACAGTGTATATCTACACAGACCTCTATATACCAGTACAGTGTATATCTACACAGACCTCTATATACCAGTACAGTGTATATCTACACAGACCTCTATATACCAGTACAGTGTATATCTACACAGACCTCTATATACCAGTACAGTGTATATCTACACAGACCTCTATATACCAGTACAGTGTATATCTACACAGACCTCTATATACCAGTACAGTGTATATCTACACAGACCTCTATATACCAGTACAGTGTATATCTACACAGACCTCTATATACCAGTACAGTGTATATCTACACAGACCTCTATATACCAGTACAGTGTATATCTACACAGACCTCTATATACCAGTACAGTGTATATCTACACAGACCTCTATATACCAGTACAGTGTATATCTACACAGACCTCTATATACCAGTACAGTGTATATCTACACAGACCTCTATATACCAGTACAGTGTATATCTACACAGACCTCTATATACCAGTACAGTGTATATCTACACAGACCTCTATATACCAGTACAGTGTATATCTACACAGACCTCTATATACCAGTACAGTGTATATCTACACAGACCTCTATATACCAGTACAGTGTATATCTACACAGACCTCTATATACCAGTACAGTGTATATCTACACAGACCTCTATATACCAGTACAGTGTATATCTACACAGACCTCTATATACCAGTACAGTGTATATCTACACAGACCTCTATATACCAGTACAGTGTATATCTACACAGACCTCTATATACCAGTACAGTGTATATCTACACAGACCTCTATATACCAGTACAGTGTATATCTACACAGACCTCTATATACCAGTACATTGTATATCTACACAGACCTCTATATACCAGTACAGTGTATATCTACACAGACCTCTATATACCAGTACAGTGTATATCTACACAGACCTCTATATACCAGTACAGTGTATATCTACACAGACCTCTATATACCAGTACAGTGTATATCTACACAGACCTCTATATACCAGTACAGTGTATATCTACACAGACCTCTATATACCAGTACAGTGTATATCTACACAGACCTCTATATACCAGTACAGTGTATATCTACACAGACCTCTATATACCAGTACAGTGTATATCTACACAGACCTCTATATACCAGTACAGTGTATATCTACACAGACCTCTATATACCAGTACAGTGTATATCTACACAGACCTCTATATACCAGTACAGTGTATATCTACACAGACCTCTATATACCAGTACAGTGTATATCTACACAGACCTCTATATACCAGTACAGTGTATATCTACACAGACCTCTATATACCAGTACAGTGTATTTCTACACAGACCTCTATATACCAGTACAGTGTATATCTATACAGACCTCTATATACCAGGTCTGTGTATATCTACACAGACCTCTATATACCAGTACAGTGTATATCTACACAGACCTCTATATACCAGTACAGTGTATATCTACACAGACCTCTATATACCAGTACAGTGTATATCTACACAGACCTCTATATACCAGTACAGTGTATATCTACACAGACCTCTATATACCAGTACAGTGTATATCTACACAGACCTCTATATACCAGTACAGTGTATATCTACACAGACCTCTATATACCAGTACATTGTATATCTACACAGACCTCTATATACCAGTACAGTGTATATCTACACAGACCTCTATATACCAGTACAGTGTATATCTACACAGACCTCTATATACCAGTACAGTGTATATCTACACAGACCTCTATATACCAGTACAGTGTATATCTACACAGACCTCTATATACCAGTACAGTGTATATCTACACAGACCTCTATATACCAGTACAGTGTATATCTACACAGACCTCTATATACCAGTACAGTGTATATCTACACAGACCTCTATATACCAGTACAGTGTATATCTACACAGACCTCTATATACCAGTACATTGTATATCTACACAGACCTCTATATACCAGTACAGTGTATTTCTACACAGACCTATATACCAGTACATTGTATATCTACACAGACCTCTATATACCAGTACAGTGTATATCTACACCGACCTCTATATACCAGTACAGTGTATATCTACACAGACCTCTATATACCAGTACAGTGTATATCTACACAGACCTCTATATACCAGTACAGTGTATATCTACACAGACCTCTATATACCAGTACAGTGTATATCTACACAGACCTCTATATACCAGTACAGTGTATATCTACACAGACCTCTATATACCAGTACAGTGTATATCTACACAGACCTCTATATACCAGTACAGTGTATATCTACACAGACCTCTATATACCAGTACAGTGTATATCTACACAGACCTCTATATACCAGTACAGTGTATATCTACACAGACCTCTATATACCAGTACAGTGTATATCTACACAGACCTCTATATACCAGTACAGTGTATATCTACACAGACCTCTATATACCAGTACAGTGTATATCTACACAGACCTCTATATACCAGTACAGTGTATATCTACACAGACCTCTATATACCAGTACATTGTATATCTACACAGACCTCTATATACCAGTGCAGTGTATATCTACACAGACCTCTATATACCAGTACAGTGTATATCTACACAGACCTCTATATACCAGTACAGTGTATATCTACACAGACCTCTATATACCAGTACAGTGTATATCTACACAGACCTCTATATACCAGTACATTGTATATCTACACAGACCTCTATATACCAGTACAGTGTATATCTACACAGACCTCTATATACCAGTACAGTGTATATCTACACAGACCTCTATATACCAGTACAGTGTATATCTACACAGACCTCTATATACCAGTACATTGTATATCTACACAGACCTCTATATACCAGTACAGTGTATATCTACACAGACCTCTATATACCAGTACAGTGTATATCTACACAGACCTCTATATACCAGTACAGTGTATATCTACACAGACCTCTATATACCAGTACAGTGTATATCTACACAGACCTCTATATACCAGTACAGTGTATATCTACACAGACCTCTATATACCAGTACAGTGTATATCTACACAGACCTCTATATACCAGTACAGTGTATATCTACACAGACCTCTATATACCAGTACAGTGTATATCTACACAGACCTCTATATACCAGTACAGTGTATATCTACACAGACCTCTATATACCAGTACAGTGTATATCTACACAGACCTCTATATACCAGTACAGTGTATATCTACACAGACCTCTATATACCAGTACATTGTATATCTACACAGACCTCTATATACCAGTACAGTGTATATCTACACAGACCTCTATATACCAGTACAGTGTATATCTACACAGACCTCTATATACCAGTACAGTGTATATCTACACAGACCTCTATATACCAGTACATTGTATATCTACACAGACCTCTATATACCAGTACAGTGTATATCTACACAGACCTCTATATACCAGTACAGTGTATATCTACACAGACCTCTATATACCAGTACAGTGTATATCTACACAGACCTCTATATACCAGTACAGTGTATATCTACACAGACCTCTATATACCAGTACATTGTATATCTACACAGACCTCTATATACCAGTTCATTGTATATCTACACATACCTCTATATACCAGTACAGTGTATATCTACACAGACCTCTATATACCAGTACAGTGTATATCTACACAGACCTCTATATACCAGTACAGTGTATATCTACACAGACCTCTATATACCAGTACAGTGTATATCTACACAGACCTCTATATACCAGTACAGTGTATATCTACACAGACCTCTATATACCAGTACAGTGTATATCTACACAGACCTCTATATACCAGTACAGTGTATATCTACACAGACCTCTATATACCAGTACAGTGTATATCTACACAGACCTCTATATCCAGTACATTGTATATCTACACAGACCTCTATATACCAGTACATTGTATATCTACACAGACCTCTATATGCCAGTACAGTGTATATCTACACAGACCTCTATATACCAGTACAGTGTATATCTACACAGACCTCTATATACCAGTACAGTGTATATCTACACAGACCTCTATATACCAGTACAGTGTATATCTACACAGACCTCTATATACCAGTACAGTGTATATCTACACAGACCTCTATATACCAGTACAGTGTATATCTACACAGACCTCTATATACCAGTACAGTGTATATCTACACAGACCTCTATATACCAGTACAGTGTATATCTACACAGACCTCTATATACCAGTACAGTGTATATCTACACAGACCTCTATATACCAGTACAGTGTATATCTACACAGACCTCTATATACCAGTACAGTGTATATCTACACAGACCTCTATATACCAGTACAGTGTATATCTACACAGACCTCTATATACCAGTACAGTGTATATCTACACAGACCTCTATATACCAGTACATTGTATATCTACACAGACCTCTATATACCAGTACAGTGTATATCTACACAGACCTCTATATACCAGTACAGTGTATATCTACACAGACCTCTATATACCAGTACAGTGTATATCTACACAGACCTCTATATACCAGTACAGTGTATATCTACACAGACCTCTATATACCAGTACAGTGTATATCTACACAGACCTCTATATACCAGTACAGTGTATATCTACACAGACCTCTATATACCAGTACAGTGTATATCTACACAGACCTCTATATACCAGTACAGTGTATATCTACACAGACCTCTATATACCAGTACAGTGTATATCTACACAGACCTCTATATACCAGTACAGTGTATATCTACACAGACCTCTATATACCAGTACAGTGTATATCTACACAGACCTCTATATACCAGTACAGTGTATATCTACACAGACCTCTATATACCAGTACAGTGTATATCTACACAGACCTCTATATACCAGTACAGTGTATATCTACACAGACCTCTATATACCAGTACAGTGTATATCTACACAGACCTCTATATACCAGTACAGTGTATATCTACACAGACCTCTATATACCAGTACAGTGTATATCTACACAGACCTCTATATACCAGTACAGTGTATATCTACACAGACCTCTATATACCAGTACAGTGTATATCTACACAGACCTCTATATACCAGTACAGTGTATATCTACACAGACCTCTATATACCAGTACAGTGTATATCTACACAGACCTCTATATACCAGTACAGTGTATATCTACACAGACCTCTATATACCAGTACAGTGTATATCTACACAGACCTCTATATACCAGTACAGTGTATATCTACACAGACCTCTATATACCAGTACAGTGTATATCTACACAGACCTCTATATACCAGTACAGTGTATATCTACACAGACCTCTATATACCAGTACAGTGTATATCTACACAGACCTCTATATACCAGTACAGTGTATATCTACACAGACCTCTATATACCAGTACAGTGTATATCTACACAGACCTCTATATACCAGTACAGTGTATATCTACACAGACCTCTATATACCAGTACAGTGTATATCTACACAGACCTCTATATACCAGTACAGTGTATATCTACACAGACCTCTATATACCAGTACAGTGTATATCTACACAGACCTCTATATACCAGTACAGTGTATATCTACACAGACCTCTATATACCAGTACAGTGTATATCTACACAGACCTCTATATACCAGTACAGTGTATATCTACACAGACCTCTATATACCAGTACAGTGTATATCTACACAGACCTCTATATACCAGTACAGTGTATATCTACACAGACCTCTATATACCAGTACAGTGTATATCTACACAGACCTCTATATACCAGTACAGTGTATATCTACACAGACCTCTATATACCAGTACAGTGTATATCTACACAGACCTCTATATACCAGTACAGTGTATATCTACACAGACCTCTATATACCAGTACAGTGTATATCTACACAGACCTCTATATACCAGTACAGTGTATATCTACACAGACCTCTATATACCAGTACATTGTATATCTACACAGACCTCTATATACCAGTACAGTGTATATCTACACAGACCTCTATATACCAGTACAGTGTATATCTACACAGACCTCTATATACCAGTACAGTGTATATCTACACAGACCTCTATATACCAGTACAGTGTATATCTACACAGACCTCTATATACCAGTACAGTGTATATCTACACAGACCTCTATATACCAGTACAGTGTATATCTACACAGACCTCTATATACCAGTACATTGTATATCTACACAGACCTCTATATACCAGTACAGTGTATATCTACACAGACCTCTATATACCAGTACAGTGTATATCTACACAGACCTCTATATACCAGTACAGTGTATATCTACACAGACCTCTATATACCAGTACAGTGTATATCTACACAGACCTCTATATACCAGTACAGTGTATATCTACACAGACCTCTATATACCAGTACAGTGTATATCTACACAGACCTCTATATACCAGTACAGTGTATATCTACACAGACCTCTATATACCAGTACAGTGTATATCTACACAGACCTCTATATACCAGTACAGTGTATATCTACACAGACCTCTATATACCAGTACAGTGTATATCTACACAGACCTCTATATACCAGTACAGTGTATATCTACACAGACCTCTATATACCAGTACAGTGTATATCTACACAGACCTCTATATACCAGTACAGTGTATATCTACACAGACCTCTATATACCAGTACAGTGTATATCTACACAGACCTCTATATACCAGTACAGTGTATATCTACACAGACCTCTATATACCAGTACAGTGTATATCTACACAGACCTCTATATACCAGTACAGTGTATATCTACACAGACCTCTATATACCAGTACAGTGTATATCTACACAGACCTCTATATACCAGTACAGTGTATATCTACACAGACCTCTATATACCAGTACAGTGTATATCTACACAGACCTCTATATACCAGTACAGTGTATATCTACACAGACCTCTATATACCAGTACAGTGTATATCTACACAGACCTCTATATACCAGTACAGTGTATATCTACACAGACCTCTATATACCAGTACAGTGTATATCTACACAGACCTCTATATACCAGTACAGTGTATATCTACACAGACCTCTATATACCAGTACAGTGTATATCTACACAGACCTCTATATACCAGTACAGTGTATATCTACACAGACCTCTATATACCAGTACAGTGTATATCTACACAGACCTCTATATACCAGTACAGTGTATATCTACACAGACCTCTATATACCAGTACAGTGTATATCTACACAGACCTCTATATACCAGTACAGTGTATATCTACACAGACCTCTATATACCAGTACAGTGTATATCTACACAGACCTCTATATACCAGTACAGTGTATATCTACACAGACCTCTATATACCAGTACAGTGTATATCTACACAGACCTCTATATACCAGTACAGTGTATATCTACACAGACCTCTATATACCAGTACAGTGTATATCTACACAGACCTCTATATACCAGTACAGTGTATATCTACACAGACCTCTATATACCAGTACAGTGTATATCTACACAGACCTCTATATACCAGTACAGTGTATATCTACACAGACCTCTATATACCAGTACAGTGTATATCTACACAGACCTCTATATACCAGTACAGTGTATATCTACACAGACCTCTATATACCAGTACAGTGTATATCTACACAGACCTCTATATACCAGTACAGTGTATATCTACACAGACCTCTATATACCAGTACATTGTATATCTACACAGACCTCTATATACCAGTACAGTGTATATCTACACAGACCTCTATATACCAGTACAGTGTATATCTACACAGACCTCTATATACCAGTACAGTGTCTATCTACACAGACCTCTATATACCAGTACAGTGTCTATCTACACAGACCTCTATATACCAGTACAGTGTATATCTATACAGACCTCTATATACCAGGTCTGTGTATATCTACACCGAACTCTATATACCAGTACAGTGTATATCTACACAGACCTCTATATACCAGTACAGTGTATATCTACACAGACCTCTATATACCAGTACAGTGTATATCTACACAGACCTCTATATACCAGTGCATTGTATATCTACACAGACCTCTATATACCAGTACAGTGTATATCTACACAGACCTCTATATACCAGTACAGTGTCTATCTACACAGACCTCTATATACCAGCACATTGTATATTTACACAGACCTCTATATACCAGTGCATTGTATATCTACACAGACCTCTATATACCAGTACAGTGTATTTCTACACAGACCTCTATATACCAGTACAGTGTATATCTACACAGACCTCTATATACCAGTTCATTGTATATTTACACAGACCTCTATATACCAGTTCATTGTATATTTACACAGACCTCTATATACCAGTGCATTGTATATCTATACAGACCTCTATATTCCAGTACATTGTATATCTACACAGACCTCTATATACCAGTACAGTGTATATCTACACAGACCTCTATATACCAGTACAGTGTATATCTACACAGACCTCTATATACCAGTGCATTGTATATCTATACAGACCTCTATATACCAGTGCATTGTATATCTATGCAGACCTCTATATACCAGTACATTGTATATCTACACAGACCTCTATATACCAGTACAGTGTATATCTACACAGACCTCTATATACCAGTGCATTGTATATCTACTCAGACCTCTATATACCAGTACAGTGTATATCTACACAGACCTCTATATACCAGTACAGTGTATATCTACACAGACCTCTATATACCAGTACAGTGTATATCTACACAGACCTCTATATACCAGTACATTGTATATCTACACAGACCTCTATATACCAGTGCATTTTATATCTACAGTGCATTCCAACATTCATCATCTTCAAAGTGCAGCATTCTAAGTGCTGAGACCGAAGTATACCAGAATTTAACCAGAAGGGACCCAAAGGTAACTACAAAAAAGTCAATGTAAACAATGTTTCAATCTTTCTTCTTACTCTCCCCACTTTTCCTAAACCTCCTAAAATACCCCACACCCATTCACCCAGCAAGGAACTCTTCATCTCTCCCTCCATCTTACCTTCTCAGCTGACTGATTGCACAAACTTGTTTGGCAACATAAAACACTTCCTTCCCAAACACACAGATCCCCCTGCCCTTTCTTTTTCTCACCTACTGACACTTTCTCTGCTTCTCCTTATTGCTGGTGATATCTCACCAAATCCAGGCCTCCCTCAGCAAATCCCCGCTATCACCTCTACCTCCTACTACAAGTCTCATTCCACAAATTTCTGCAACCCCTTAAACCTAATAACCATTCCTCTGACCACTGCTCCCCTTCTGACCCCTGCTCCTCCCCCTCTGACCCCTGCTCTGACCCCTGCTCCCCCCTCTGACCCCTGCTCCCCCCTCTGACCCCTGCTCCCCCCTCTGACCCCTGCTCCCCCCCCTCTGACCCCTGCTTCCCCTCTGACCCCTGCTCCCTTGGTTCCTCTTGATGGAGCATTATGGAACGCTCGCTCTGTCTGTAACAAACTCTCCTACATTCATGATCTCTTTATCTCTCAAAAACTTTCCTTTCTCACAGAAACATGGCTGACACCCTCCGACACCTCCTCCCCTGCTGCACTCTCGTATAGTGGATTTCACTTCACTCACACCCCCGCCCTGGCAGCAAACATGGTGGAGGAGTTGGTCTTCTCCTATCAGACACCTGCTCCTACAGCCCAACTCCACTGCCGCCCTCCATTGCACCCACTTCCTTTGAAGTACACTCTGTTCGCATCTACTCTCCCTCCAACCTCCAAGTAGCTGTTATTTACCACCCCCCCAGGCACAGCCACCATCTTTCTTGACCACTTTAACACCCGGCTCCTGCACTTTCTTTCTGCTGACATCCCCACTGTCATCATGGGTGACTTCAACATCCCCATTGACACCTGCCACTCTGCGCCTCTAACCTCCTATCACTCTCTTCCTCCTTCGGCCTCTCACAGTGGTCCTCCGCTCCCACACACAGAGATGGTCACACTCTGGATCTTATCTTTACCCGCCTCTGCTCCCTATCTAACCTTTCTAATTCACTTCTCCCCCTATCCGACCACATCCTCCTCACCTTCTCTTCACTCGTCTCTGCTGCTGCGCCCCTTGTCCATACACTAGCACGCCCCCGCAGGAACCTTAAACATCTTGACTTTCGCTTGCTCTCCGACTCTCTTCTGCCGCTCTCTTCAATTTGTTCCCTCCAAGACCCAGATACGGCCACCACCCTATATAACACCACAATAAGTGCAACTCTGGACACTATTGCCCCACTTACACACAACAAAACCAGAAAAATCACCAGACAACCCTGGCACCGACCTGACCAAAAATCTCAGACAAGCGTCCAGGGCTGCAGAGCGGCGATGGAAGAAATCCCCTTCTAAAGATGAATTCACCGCATACAAGCAATCCCTCCTCATTTTCACATCCTCACTCGCTAATGCAATACAGGCGACCTCTCATCTCTCATATCTGCCCTGTCCCACAACCCAAAACAACTTTTTAACACCTTTACTTCTCTTCTCCGTCCACCAGCGCCCCCGCCCTCTCCTCTCATCTCGGCTGAGGATTTTGCCACATTCTTCAAACAAAAGATAGTCAACATCAGAGAAAGCTTCAACACAGAGTCCCCACAGACCCTCCACACAGCCGCTCCGTCCTCTTCTCCCAAAACCAGCTTCTCCGCCATTACAGAAGAAAAACTCTCCACTCTACTCTCCAAATCCCATCTCACCACCTGTGCACTTGACCCAATCCCATCCCACCTCATCCCTAACCTCACCACAGTGTTTATCCCAGCCCTAACTCATCTCTTCAACCTATCACTAACTTCTGGTCTCTTCCCCTCTGCTTTTACACATGCTACAATTACCCCCATCCTCAAAAAGCCTTCACTTGACCCATCTTCTTTGTCCAGTTATCGCCCCATATCACTTCTTCCATATGCCTCAAAGCTACTTGAGCAACACGTCCACTCTGAACTGTCCTCTCACCTCTCCTCCTGCTCCTTCTTTGACCGGCTACAATCTGGCTTCCGACCCCACCACTCAACTGAGACTGCCCTCACCAAAGTCACCAATGACCTACTAACTGCCAAAACCAAAAAACACTACTCTGTCCTCCTTCTCCTTGACCTGTCCTCTGCCTTCTCCATTACTCTGTCCTCCTTCTCCTTGACCTGTCCTCTGCCTTCTCCATTACTCTGTCCTCCTTCTCCTTGATCTGTCCTCTGCCTTTGACACTGTCGACCTCTCCCTTCTGTTGCGAACGCTCTCATCTCTTGGCATCACTGACCTGGCCCTCTCTTGGATCACATCATACCTCACAGACCGGACATTTAGCGTCTCCTACTCTCACACCACCTCCTCATCTCATTCCCTCTCTGTTGGTGTCCCGCAAGGCTCCGTCCTAGGACCCCTGCTCTTCTCTATCTAAACCTTCGGCCTGGGACAGCTTATAGAGTCCCACAAGGCTCCGTCCTAGGACCCCTGCTCTTCTCTATCTACACCTTCGGCCTGGAACAGCTTATAGAGTCCCACAAGGCTCTGTCCTAGGACCCCTGCTCTTCTCTATCTACACCTTCAGCCTGGGACAGCTCATAGAGTCCCACAAGGCTCCGTCCTAGGACCCCTGCTCTTCTGTATCTACACCTTCGGCCTGGGACAGCTTATAGAGTCCCACAAGGCTCTGTCCTAGGACCCCTGCTCTTCTGTATCTACACCTTCGGCCTAGGACAGCTTATAGAGTCCCACAAGGCTCTGACCTAGGACCCCTGCTCTTCTCTATCTACACCCTCGGCCTGGGACAGCTCATAGAGTCCCACAAGGCTCCGTCCTAGGACCCCTGCTCTTCTCTATCTACACCTTCGGCCTGGGACAGCTTATAGAGTCCCACAAGGCTCTGTCCTAGGACCCCTGCTCTTCTCTATCTACACCTTCGGCCTGGGACAGCTCATAGAGTCCCATGGCTTTAAGGATCACTTTTATGCTGATGACACACAAATCTACCTCTCTGGTCCAGACATCACCACCTTACTATCCAGAATCCCACAATGCCTATCCTCCATATCCTCCTTCTTCTCCTCTCGCTTTCTAAAACTTAACATGGATAAAACAGAATTCATCATCTTTCCCCCATCCTGCTCACCCCCCCAACAGACCTATCTATCACCATCAATGACTGCGCACTCTGCCGCTGCCTTGGAGTGACCTTGGATTCTTCCCTCTCTACTGCAACATTCTCCTCTGTGGCCTTCCATCTAGCTCTCTCACACCCCTCCAATCTATCCTCAACTCTGCTGCCCGACTAATCTACCTCTCCCCACGTTACTCCTCAGTTTAAAATACTAACCAACACATACAAGGCCGTCCACAACCGGTCCCCTCCCTACATCTCTGAGCTACTTTCCCGATAGATCCCCACACACAATCTCCGATCCTCACAGGACCTCCTTCTCTCCTCTCCTCTTATCACCTCTTCCCACACTCGCCTCCAGGATTTCTCCCGTGCATCCCCCACACTGGAACTCTCTACCCCAACATATCAGACTCTCACCTACAGTGGAATCCTTCAAAAGAAACCTGAAAACCACCTCTTCAGACAAGCCTACGACCAGTGACCCTGCTGCCTCTATACCGCCATGACCAGCTATACCCTCCCCTACTGTCTCCTTCTCCCGTACCTCGTAGATTGTAAGCCCTCATGGGCAGGGCCCTCTCTCCTTCTGTACCAGTCTGTAACTTGTCTCTTTCATGCTTAAGACAATTGCCTGTATTATGTATGTGCACCGCTTATGATATGTACAGCGCTATGGAATGAATGGTGCTCTCAAACTAAATAATAATAAAAAAATAATAATAATAAAAAGGTCCAAGGAACCTAGGAGCAAACTTGAAACTGGGGAACCCTTAAGCGGATGTTTTTAGAGGAGAGCCAAACCTGATCTCCAGATAAGAACTGAGGCAGTTTTGTTCTTGTCTGCATTTGCTTTCATGCGGGTCACCGCTTTGTTGATGCAGTCCTTGGTGTCATGCTAAATCTTCAAAAAATCCCTACAAGAGGAATCCGCAGCTGGTACCCCAGAAGATGTAGGGACAGGGAGAGGAGTACGAGGGTGTTGTCCATAAACGACAAACAATGGAGAGGATCTAGTAGACTCACTAGAGTGGTTGTTATAGGAAAATTCAGGCCAAGGTAGCAATTGAACCCAGTTGTTTTGTTGGGCTGAAACAAAATGCCAGAGATAGTTCTCTAATGTTTGATTGACCCACTCCTACTTGCCTGTTAGGGATCATAAATAGAAGAGAAGTCCAGCTCAATTTCGAGCAGCCGGCAAAGAGCTCTCCAGAGCTTAGAGCTAAACTGGACTCCGCGATCGGAAAAAATATGCCAAGGTAGACCATGCAAGCGGAATATGTGTCTCACGAACAGTTTAGCAAGTTCAGCAGCTGAGGGCAGTCCAGCTAAAAGAAACAAAGTGCGCCATCTTGGAGAAGCAGTCCACGACCACCTAGATAGCTGTACATCCGGAAGAAGAGGGCAGATCTGTAACATAGTCCTCGGCAATGTGTTGGCATTGGGAACAGGAAGGGCTAACAACAGCCTGGCTGGTTTGGTCCTGGAGACTTTATTCTGACCACAGAGGGTGTAAGCAGACACATAATCACGCACATCCTTAGACAGTGTGGGCCACCACTAGTGGCAAATCAAAAGTTCTGTGGTCTTGCGGATCGCTGGGTAACCAGCCAGTTTGGAGTTGTGCATCCATGCTAGAATACGTTTTCTCTTGGCAGATGGCACAAATATCTTCCTGGGAGGGATGTCTTTTACCAGTACAGGAGCCACTGTGATCAATCGAGCAGGATCTACAATGTACTGGGGCTCCTCCTGCTGGTCAGAGAAATCAAATTGCCAAGACAGTCATTCGCCTTGATGTTCCTCTTGGCCGGACGAAAGTGAAGCTCAAAATCAAAACAGGAGAAGAAGAGTGCCCATCTGGCTTGGCGAGGGTTCAGATGTTGGGACGTCTGCAGATATGTAAGGTTCTTGTGGTAGGTAAAGATTATCACTGGATGCTGGGCCCCCTCCAATAGATAACGCCACTCCTCCAAGGCAAGTTTAATGGTCAGAAGCTCTCTATCTCCTATACAGTAATTCCTCTCAGCAGGGGAAAAGAGCTTGGAGGAGAATCCACATATAAACATCTTATCCCTGGAACCTTTCTGTAGTAAAACAGCATCGGCTCCTATGAAAGAGGTGTCCACTTCTAAAACGAATTGGCAGCAGACATCGGGATGACGCAGAACAGGTGCAGAAGCAAATGACCTTTTTAATTGGCTGAAGGAGTCCAGTCTCTGCCATTCACACCTTTCTTAGTAAGATCGGAGATGTAAGAGATGAAAAATTCGGATTGAACTGATGATAGAAATTAGCAAATCCAAAAAAGTGCTGTATAGCACGAAGACCCTGTGCGCGGGGTCAGTCCATTACTGCATTAAATTTTTCAGGATACATCTGTAACCCGGCATCCGAGATTATGTATCTGAGGAATGGTACGGTAGATTTTTCAAAGATGTATTTTTCGAGTTTGGCATAAAGTTGATTCTCTCTCAACTGCTGTAAAACCAAACGTACATGCTACAGGTAAGTGGACGAATCTGGAGAATAGATCAGTATTTCGTCCAGGTACACTATCACGCAGGCATAGAGCAGATCCCGGAAGATATCGTTTACCAACTCCTGGAATACCGCGGGAGCATTGCAGAGACCGAAGGGCATGATGAGATACTCGTAGTGACCATCACGAGTGGTGAAAGCAGTCTTCCACTCATCGCCCTTTCAAATGCGGATAAGGTTGTATGCGCCGCACAGGTCGAAGTTTGTGAAGACCTTAGCTCCCCGAATCCTGTCAAAGAGTTTGGAGATTATCAGAAGATGGTATCAATTCTTAACTATGACCTTTTTCAGAACTTGATAGTCGTTACAGGGCAGTAAGGATCCATCTTTCTTCTGCACAAAGAAGAACCCGGCACCGGCTGGTGAAGTAGATTTCCGGATAAACCCCCTCTCAAGATTCTCCTTGAAGTAATCAGACATCGCTGAGGTCTCAGGAAGTGAGAGTGGGTAGACTCCACCACGATGAGGACTGGCACCATGCAGAAGGTCAATCGGACAATCATAAGGAAGACCAGGGATTACCGGATTCATGGACGCTGTCAGCACATAGGAGATCATCTCTGAATGCAGAACGCCTATTTGCAACTTAAGGGGCATAGTAACAGAAAGCACAGGTTCGGGAAGTGGCAGTCCATTTACGGAAGCCACTGACAGAGGCCTTTCTAGATGGATGGTAGGAAGCCGGTACTGATGGACCAGAGCTTGCTGAATGAAGTTACCTTCTGATCCAAAGTCCAAGAATGCAGGCACAGACAGTGTGACTCCCTTGTGAGAGAGAGTGACCAGAACTAAAAGTTTCGGAGAGGACTTCTCCTTGTCTAGGACCAGCTCTCTAACTGACCCTAGACATTGGCGTTTCCCAGCTTCTGAGGACAATTACGCACAAAGTGGGCCTTGCCTCCCAATACAGACACAGATTCTCTGCTTTGCAAAACGTTCCTGATCAGACAATCGAAGGCGCTCTATTTGCATGGGCTCTTCAGATGGGGTGGACACTAGAGGAAGAACCAGCCTCTGGAAGGATGGAGCCAAACAACGTGGCCTTCTGGTGCATGCGACCTCTTTAGAACATTCCCTTAAACGCATATCTATCCTTGTGGCCAAGGTGATCAGGTCATTCAGAGTAGACGGATGGTCGCAACCAGCTAATTCATCCATATTTCGGTCAGAAAGGCCCTCCCAGAACACCGCCAGTTCAGCCTCATTACCCCAGGGTACGAAACTGGGTGGCGTACTGACCCACAGATGAGGAACTCTGTCGTAGACGCTGCAGAGCTGATGCAGTGGAGGATGTGCGGCCGGGCTCTTCAAAGACCAGCCAGAAGGTAGCCAGGAAACTGCAGATTGGTGGTCTCTGGACCACCATGTTCCTAAATAGGATTTGCCCAAGCAACAGCTTTATCAGACAGCAGGGACACAATGAAGGCAACCTTGGACCGCTCAGTGGGCAACTTCTGCCCGTCCAACTCAAAGTGGATCAGGCACTGGTTTAGGAATCCACAACAGGTTTTTGGATCTCCACCATGTTGGGATAGCAAAGGGAGTTGCACACCAGTGGCACACAAATCCGGATTCACCTGTGTGGGTATTGCAGGGGTAGCAGTGGCTGGCGACCCTGCAGTAGCTGGAGAAGAGATGGCATCCAGACGAGCAGCCACATTTTGCATGAACTGCATCATGACATCCTGACGTTCGCTCTGACACCTCACTTCATGTAACAATTCTTGAACAACAGGTTTGGGGTGACCAGCGGGGTTCATAGCCTCAGTGTACTGTCATGAACCAGCTGGTGTGAACCCACTGTTCCACATGTCCTACCTCCTCTAAGGGCATTGTCTAGGCGAACCCCTGGATCTTCACAGTACCCCTGATGGTGGGGAAAGAATTTCCCGAGGGGAACACCAGGTCGCTTGCTCTTGAGGAGCATAGGCACACGAGGCAACTGGTCCAGGCAGACCAGGAGGTACCTGAGATAAGTACCAGAGGTGCAGGACCGAAGGATGAGGCAGAGGCGGAGTCAGATAGGCAAAAGGTCAGGGCAGGCGGCACCGGTACAGGTCAGGCAATCCGGGTCGGCAACAGGAGAGTCAAGGCAAGCAGGTAGGGATATAACAGGTAGAGATGTCCCGAACTGTTCGTGTTCACTTTTTCGCCCTGCATTCTTACATTCAGCTTACCTTCCTACCAAAGCCAGGCATAGTAAATTCAATCTAAAGCTACAATGTTAAAGCAGGGAGAGTATTACCTAATGTTCTCTGTCCACCCCAACCCTCAAACCAAAAAAAAATCCTTTCTGAAAATGATATATCATTAATAATCATTTTCTATCACATTTAACATAAACCACTCAATTCATGCCAAAAGCCAGGTATGTGCAGGCTGACTATCTATCCATAAGACAGGGCGTCAGCATACCTTACAATGACAATCATGCGCTTTCAAACATAAGTTCTCAATCCAAAAGGAGAGAAATTGCTTAGCATTGGTTGGCTATCTAGAGGGGCCTGGACCCTAGACCATTATCATTAGGGCGACAAAAATTGTAATTTTATATGCCAGCCTAACTCCTCTCTCACTGCCTAAGAGAGCTGCATAAACATTTCCCAACATTTAAATCTCATTTGCATACACATGACCAAGAAATGCTAATGAGCAATATAGCAGTATCTGCCTTGTTTGTAAACTGAAACACGATTTGCATAGCTTTCCCATAGTCCCATGGTATGCAAATGAGTTTATATGACAAAACAGAATAGAAAGATTATAAAGTTAGTCTTTAAAAAATTGCAAAATCAAAAAAAAACTAGGCAGCCTTCCTAATCATTGAGATGAGAGCTAGGTGGCATAAAAAAAAAAAATGTTGTCACCCTAATGATAATCATCTATGTGCACAGGTCCCCCTAGATACCGAACACTAAACAGACAATTTCCCTTCTGGGAAAACCGGTTAATACCCAGGCTGCCTTGCTAAGGTATGCTGATGATCTGTCTGTCTGATGGATTGTTGGTCCTGCATATACCTGGTGCTCGGCGGCCACAGGGGAGAACTGTTCTGTGTTGTCCATTAAATGTTTTATGTAATAATACAAATAATAATAAGATTTTATGATAGGCAGGCTAGGGTAAATGTCTGTGAGTCTGTCTTTGTCTGTTTCATAAAATACAAAGATTAGTTTCTTTAGTCAGCTACCTTACTGTATGTTTGATTGAGTATTACACCTTAAAGGGACGGGCTGTTTTACCCTATAGAAATATATATATGTAAATATATATATTACTGTATTAGGATCCTTGATCTCAGAAGAACTGTGCTATTATCATCAAACACTGTCTTTGCATAATGTCTATAAAACGTTTTTATTGCTACAGACCCCAAACTTTCCACACTTTTTTGGCCTATAGCGAAGTACGTTGCTTGTGCTTTATTAAGCGATCCCACCCTCGGGGCCCCTGGGGCGGGCCCCCGAACACCCACTTTTTCCTTTTTACTTTGACAGGGAAAATTTTCAAATCGCTCCCACTCGCACAATTTTGAAGCTACGCTCCCCAAACTTGGATCACATATTGTTGGTGTCAACCCGAATAAATGGGTAAATTTGAGGGGACACCCCAAAGTGGGCGGAGCTACCAACGGCCAATGAAAATTTAGCAAATTTCTATACGCTACTCCTCCCACAGTTTTAGGATTACCAAACTTTGCACACTTGTTCGGCAAATACCCGAATAGGTTGCTTGTGCTTTTTTAACCGATCCCACCCTCCGGGCCCCTGGGGCGGGCCCCCGAAGATCCCATTTTTCCCATAGACTTTCATTGGAAAAATGTAAACTTTTGTCAAACAGCTTTAGAGTTAAAGTCACCAAACTTGGGTCACTTAGTCATGGGGTCAGCCCGAAAATTTATGTCACATTTTGGGGACATTAAAAAGTGGGCGGAGCTACAACCAATCAGATTTTCCCTATTGACTTCAATAGGGAAACTTTAAAAAGCTACCATTCTCACAGCATTTAAACGAGAATACCCAAACTTGGCACCGTGGGTCATTGGGTGACTGGGGTCAAAAATTTTATAAGTGGGCGGAGTCTAAATCGGCCAATCAAATTTCAGCAATTGGTTTAAATGGGAAAATTTTAAATTGCCGCTGCTCGTAGACGGTTATTGGCACAGTCTTCAAACTTGGCACAGTTGGTCATTGGAGGACTGGGATTAGAATTCTGAAAAGTGGGCGGGGCCAAAATCAACCAATCAGATTTCTTTGAGTGTGAAAAATGTGAAAATTTGAAAAATTTTAACTTCCAAAAATGCTGCAATTCTCAAATTTTTATGTCAGGGGCTTCAAATTTCAGAAATCAGGTGGTAGGTTATGTCCAATTCAAAATTGGAAAAAGTGGGCGGGGCAAACTACAACCAATCAGATTTTCCCTATTGACTTCAATGGGAAAACTTTAAAAAGCTGCCATTTTCACAGTATTTAAATGAGAATACCCAAACTTGGCACCGTGGGTCATTGGGGTCAAAATTGTTAAAAGTGGGCGGAGTCTATATCAGCCAATCAAATTTTAGCAATTGGTTTAAATGGGAAAATGTAAAACTGCCGCAGCTCGTAGCCTGTTATTGGCACAGTCTTCAAACTTGGCACAATTGGTCACTTGAGGACTGGTATTAAAATTCAAGAAAGTAGGTGGAGCCACAAACAGGCAATCATATTCCAAGCCAACATCCTGTGGTTTCTTCAGAAACAGCACTTTCTAGTTATTATTGTTGTTTGTATTATTACATAAAACATCCAATTACCAACACAGAACAGTTCTCCCCTATGGCCGCCGAGCACCAGGTATATGCAGGACCAACAATCCATCAGACAGACAGGTCATCAGCATACCTTAGCAAGGCAGCCTGGGTATTAACCAGTTTTTCCAAAAGGAAAATTGTCTATTTAGAGTTAGGTATCTAGGGGGACCTGTGCGCATAGATGATCATCATTAGGGTGACAACATTTTTTTATTTTTTTTTATATGCCACCTAGCTCTCATCTCAATGATTAGGAAGGCTGCATAGTTTTTTTTTTATTTTGCAATTGTTTAAAGACTAATTTTATAATCTTTCTATTCTGTTTTGTCATATAAACTCATTTGCATAACATGGGAGAGATATGCAAATTGTGTTTCAGTTTACAAACAAGGCAGATACTGCTATATTGCTCATTAGCATTTCTTGGCCATGTGTATGCAAATGAGTTTTAACATACAGTAAGGTAGCTGACTAAAGAAACTAATCTTTGTATTTTATAAAACAGACAAAGACAGACTTACAGACATTTACCCTAGCCTGCCTATCATAAAATCTTATTATTATTTGTATTATTACATAAAACATCCAATTACCAATACAGAACAGTTCTCCCCTATGGCCGCCAAGCACCAGGTATATGCAGGGCCAACAATCCATCAGACAGACAGACCATCAGCATACCTTAGCAAGGCAGCCTGGGTATTAACCAGTTTTCCCAGAAGGGAAATTGTCTGTTTAGTGTTCGGTATCTAGGGGGACCTGTGCACATAGATGATTATCATTAGGGTGACAACATTTTTTTTTTTTTTTTTTTTTTATATGCCACCTAGCTCTCGTCTCAATGATTAGGAAGGCTGCCTAGTTTTTTTTTGATTTTGCAATTTTTTAAAGACTAACTTTATAATCTTTCTATTCTGTTTTGTCATATAAACTCATTTGCATAACATGGGACTATGGGAAAGCTATGCAAATCGTGTTTCAGTTTACAAACAAGGCAGATACTGCTATATTGCTCATTAGCATTTCTTGGCCATGTGTATGCAAATGAGACTTTTTAAAGCATATACAGTCACAGGTAGCTAGAGCTAATAAAATCTAATCTTTATATTTTTATGAACAACAGACCAAAGACAGACTTACAGACATTTACCCTAGCCTGCCTATCATAAAATCTTATTATTATTTGTATTATTACATAAAACATTTCAATGGACAACACAGAACAGTTCTCCCTATGGCCGCTAAGCACCAGAAGTATATGCAGGGCCAACAATCCATCTAGACAGACAGGTCATCAGCATACCTTAGCAAGGCAGCCTGGGTATTAACCAGTTTTTCCAAAAGGAAAATTGTCTATTTAGAGTTAGGTATCTAGGGGGACCTGTGCGCATAGATGATCATCATTAGGGTGACAACATTTTTTATTTTTTTATATATGCCACCTAGCTCTCATCTCAATGATTAGGAAGGCTGCATAGTTTTTTTTTATTTTGCAATTGTTTAAAGACTAATTTTATAATCTTTCTATTCTGTTTTGTCATATAAACTCATTTGCATAACATGGGAGAGATATGCAAATTGTGTTTCAGTTTACAAACAAGGCAGATACTGCTATATTGCTCATTAGCATTTCTTGGCCATGTGTATGCAAATGAGTTTTAACATACAGTAAGGTAGCTGACTAAAGAAACTAATCTTTGTATTTTATAAAACAGACAAAGACAGACTTACAGACATTTACCCTAGCCTGCCTATCATAAAATCTTATTATTATTTGTATTATTACATAAAACATCCAATTACCAATACAGAACAGTTCTCCCCTATGGCCGCCAAGCACCAGGTATATGCAGGGCCAACAATCCATCAGACAGACAGACCATCAGCATACCTTAGCAAGGCAGCCTGGGTATTAACCGGTTTTCCCAGAAGGGAAATTGTCTGTTTAGTGTTCGGTATCTAGGGGACCTGTGCACATAGATGATTATCATTAGGGTGACAACATTTTTTTTTTTTTTTTTTTTTTTATATGCCACCTAGCTCTCGTCTCAATGATTAGGAAGGCTGCCTAGTTTTTTTTTGATTTTGCAATTTTTTAAAGACTAACTTTATAATCTTTCTATTCTGTTTTGTCATATAAACTCATTTGCATAACATGGGACTATGGGAAAGCTATGCAAATCGTGTTTCAGTTTACAAACAAGGCAGATACTGCTATATTGCTCATTAGCATTTCTTGGTCATGTGTATGCAAATGAGATTTAAATGTTGGGAAATGTTTATGCAGCTCTCTTAGGCAGTGAGAGAGGAGTTAGGCTGGCATATAAAATTACAATTTTTGTCGCCCTAATGATAATGGTCTAGGGTCCAGGCCCCTCTAGATAGCCAACCAATGCTAAGCAATTTCTCTCCTTTTGGATTGAGAATTTATGTTTGTTTGTCTAAATTGCTCAAACCTGTCATTGTAAGGTATGCTGACACCCTGTCTTATGGATAGATAGTCAGCCTGCACATACCTGGCTTTTGACATGGTGTAGAGTGATTTTTTTTATTTTACAAGTAATTAAAATATGTTAAATAACTAAATTAGCATTTAAAAGTAGGTTAGAAAATAAAATGTTAGAGTAGATTTAGATGTCATAAAATAGGTTAGCTAGAATGAGTCACTGTGGGTTTTAATATTTCTATTGCGGTTCGCCTGTTCACGAATGCGAACAGAAAATTTTCTGTTCCCGACATCTCTAATAACAGGTAGCAGAGTCCAGGAATACAGGTACAAGTCAGGAACACAAGCTGAAAACAGAAACCTTAGCAGGACACAAGGACCTTGACACTGAGGCATCTAGAAAGGGGGCTGAGCCACTTATATATGCGTAGGAGGGCTAGGACAGGTCAGCGAGGTCACATGATCTAACCCATAAATCCCAGGAAGTGAGGCATGCCGACCCTTAAGTAAGTGCTGCTGGAAACAAACAGCAAGCATGCTGTGGCCAGGGCTAAGAGCAAACTATGGAGCGGATCCCAGAACAACAGCAGCCACACAGACAGAGCCCAGGACGGCAGCGGTGAATGGGAATCACCGGCCGCAGATCACCACTGAACATGGTGCCCAGGTCTGCGGCGGTAAGAAGCGACGCACAGCTAAAAATTATTTTTTAATTTTGTCTTTATTAACAATATGGAATCCTTTTTTTTGTGTACAAAGCTGAGATGCTGTAGTAGCTGCCTGTAGATTTTCTGTCTTTTACGTCAGACTAGGAGCTGACAGGCTCTTATCACTGCCCTCTGACCTTGTAAACACTCGTTATAGCTCAGTTCTAATCTTACTAAGTGTTTATAACCCATAGAGATATGGGTTATTAGATGACCGCAGTTAGAAAAACAGTTAACCCTTTGTGACAGAATGGCGCAATATTTTTAATAAAGGCCAATTGAAAATGGGATTTTTAGCCAAAAATGAGTAAAATGCAATCATAAACAAAAATTGCCTCCAAAGGTCACATAGCCTTTAACTATTGCTAGACACAGTGAATTCCAAATGATCAGACTCCATATTCACACCTTAGGCTACTTTCACACTCGCGTTTTGGCTTTCCGTTGTGAGATCCGTTATGGGCTCTCACAAGCCGTCCAAAAAGTTTTGCCCTATTGCATTCTGAATGGAAAAGGATCCACTCAGAATGCATCAGTTTGCCTCCGATCAGTCTCCATTCCGCTCTGGAGGCGGACACCACTGTCTGCAGCAATTTGCTGTTTGCTTGACGAAACTTGGGGTAACATGTGATTGGACCATGTGATGTGACGTCATCACAGGTCCTTTAGATCATAGATGCTGCAGGGAAAGAGAGGACAGATCGCGACTACGCCATCAAGTGGCTAAGGTAAGTTACCTTTTATTATTTTTAACCCTATTTTTAACTCTTCATTTAACAATGCATTCTTTATTAAGAATGCTATTATTTCCCCTTATAACCATGTTATAAGGGAAAATAATAGAGATTGGGTCCCGTTGCTAAGCAACAATGCGGGAAAATTGCAACGCATCCGCACTTGCTTGCGGATGCTTGCGATTTTCCCGCAGCCCCATTCACTTCTATGGGGCCTGCGTTGCATGAAAAACGCAGAATATTGAACATGCTGCGATTTTCACGCAACGCAGAAGTGATGCGTGAAAATCACCGCTCATGTGCACAGCGCCATAGAAATGAATGGGTCCGGATTCAGTGCGGGTGCAATGCGTCCTCCTCACGCATTTCACCCGCGCGGAAAACTCGCCCGTGTGAAAGGGGCCTGAGGGAAGGAGAGAGAGGCTGATGTGGAGAGAGTGTAATGGAGGGGTAACAGGGTGAGGGAAGGAGAGAGGGGCTGATGTGGAGAGTGTAATGGAGGGGTAACAGGGTGAGGGAAGGAGAGAGGGGCTGATGTGGAGAGAGTGTAATGGAGGGTAAAAGGGCGAGGGAAGGAGAGAGGAGCTGATGTGGAGAGAGTGTAATGGAGGGATAACGGTGAGGGAAGAAGAGAGGGGCTGATGTGTAGAGAGTGTAATGGAGGGATAACGGTGAGGGAAGAAGAGAGGGGCTGATGTGTAGAGAGTGTAATGGAGGGGTAACAGGGCGAGGGAAGGAGAGGGTCTGATGTGGAGAGAGTGTAATGGAGGGATAACAGGATGAGGGAAGGAGAGAGGGGCTGATGTGGAGAGAGTGTAATGGAGGGGTAACAGGGCGAGGGAAGGAGAGGGGCTGATGTGGAGAGAGTGTAATCGAGGGGTAACAGGGTGAGGGAAGGAGAGAGGAGCAGTGGTGGAGAGAGTGTAATCGAGGGGTAACAGGGCGAGGGAAGGAGAGGGGCTGATGTGGAGAGAGTGTAATCGAGGGGTAACAGGGTGAGGGAAGGAGAGAGGAGCAGTGGTGGAGAGAGTGTAATCGAGGGGTAACAGGGCGAGGGAATCGAGGGGTAACAGGGCGAGGGAAGGAGAGAGGAGCAGTGGTGGAGAGAGTGTAATTGAGGGGTAACAGGGTGAGGGAAGGAGAGAGGAGCAGTGGTGGAGAGAGTGTAATCGAGGGGTAACAGGGCGAGGAAGGAGAGAGGAGCAGTGGTGGAGAGAGTGTAATCGAGGGGTAACAGGGCGAGGGAAGGAGAGAGGAGCAGTGGTGGAGAGAGTGTAATGGAGGGGTAACAGGGCGAGGGAAGGAGAGGGGCTGATGTGGAGAGAGTGTAATCGAGGGGTAACAGGGTGAGGGAAGGAGAGGAGCAGTGGTGGAGAGAGTGTAATGGAGGGGTAACAGGGCGAGGGAAGGAGAGGGACTGATGTGGAGAGAGTGTAATGGAGGGGTAACAGGGTGAGGGAAGGAGAGAGGAGCAGTGGTGGAGAGAGTGTAATCGAGGGGTAACAGGGCGAGGGAAGGAGAGAGGAGCAGTGGTGGAGAGTGTGTAATGGAGGGGTAACAGGGCGAGGGAAGGAGAGGGGCTGATGTGGAGAGAGTGTAATCGAGGGGTAACAGGGTGAGGGAAGGAGAGAGGAGCAGTGGTGGAGAGAGTGTAATGGAGGGGTAACAGGGCGAGGGAAGGAGAGGGGCTGATGTGGAGAGAGTGTAATCGAGGGGTAACAGGGTGAGGGAAGGAGAGAGGAGCAGTGGTGGAGAGAGTGTAATCGAGGGGTAACAGGGCGAGGGAAGGAGAGAGGAGCAGTGGTGGAGAGAGTGTAATCGAGGGGTAACAGGGCGAGGGAAGGAGAGAGGGGCTGATGTGGAGAGAGTGTAATCGAGGGGTAACAGGGTGAGGGAAGGAGAGAGGAGCAGTGGTGGAGAGAGTGTAATCGAGGGGTAACAGGGCGAGGGAAGGAGAGAGGAGCAGTGGTGGAGAGAGTGTAATCGAGGGGTAACAGGGCGAGGGAAGGAGAGAGGAGCAGTGGTGGAGAGAGTGTAATCGAGGGGTAACAGGGCGAGGGAATCGAGGGGTAACAGGGCGAGGGAAGGAGAGAGGGGCTGATGTGGAGAGAGTGTAATCGAGGGGTAACAGGGTGAGGGAAGGAGAGAGGAGCTGATGTGGAGAGAGTGTAATCGAGGGGTAACAGGGCGAGGGAAGGAGAGAGGAGCAGTGGTGGAGAGAGTGTAATTGAGGGGTAACAGGGTGAGGGAAGGAGAGAGGAGCAGTGGTGGAGAGAGTGTAATCGAGGGGTAACAGGGCGAGGGAAGGAGAGAGGAGCAGTGGTGGAGAGAGTGTAATCGAGGGGTAACAGGGCGAGGGAAGGAGAGAGGAGCAGTGGTGGAGAGAGTGTAATGGAGGGGTAACAGGGCGAGGGAAGGAGAGGGGCTGATGTGGAGAGAGTGTAATCGAGGGGTAACAGGGTGAGGGAAGGAGAGGAGCAGTGGTGGAGAGAGTGTAATGGAGGGGTAACAGGGCGAGGGAAGGAGAGGGACTGATGTGGAGAGAGTGTAATGGAGGGGTAACAGGGTGAGGGAAGGAGAGAGGAGCAGTGGTGGAGAGAGTGTAATCGAGGGGTAACAGGGCGAGGGAAGGAGAGAGGAGCAGTGGTGGAGAGAGTGTAATGGAGGGGTAACAGGGTGAGGGAAGGAGAGAGGAGTAGGGCGAGGGAAGGAGAGGGGCTGATGTGGAGAGAGTGTAATCGAGGGGTAACCGGGCGAGGGAAGGAGAGAGGAGCTGATGTGGAGAGAGTGTAATCGAGGGGTAACAGGGTGAGGGAAGGGGCTGTCACGGTAATCTGCCTACTGAGCTGTGTATGAGGCATGGCTCAACAGGGAGCACGTCAGAATGCAATTCATCAGAATAGATCTCCATTATGGTGAGTGGGACAAGGGATAAAAAGAAAAGAGGTTCAAGGTTAAAGTTATGAATTTTTTTTTTTACAGTTTAAATAATCCCCTTTTCCCTTTTTTTCATAGAAAAACATATAAAAAAAGATGCACCACATGGATAAGCACCTGACAACACTGGCTAATCCCTCACTCTGGTGTTAAAAGCTGAGAGATTCGCCAATATTTCCAATCAGGAACATATCGGAGCCCCTTTAGGCACCACTACACGGTTTCTCAGCATGACATGGGGTCCTACCACTAGACTACCTATGGTGTGTGAACAAGGTCTGAACAGGTATTAAGTAGCCTACAGCCCCATCCCACTCACCTGCACTGCAGGACCAACAATGCAATGGGGAACACATGAGGCCGCAAGCTACACCTACAACAGACCATGTGACACCGGCTTCCAGGTGCAGCAGAATGTTTACCAGCCATATGCAATGGCACATTCACTACATATAAAACAAGAATCACAAAAATAAACGTGGCCTAAATGGGTGGGACTGCTCCAGACCCCAAACACTGTGGCGTGTTTCTAACTGGGGGGGCAGTTCCTCCGCATGTGGTTCGCAGCGAACGGCTATCCCCAGCAAAAATTGCATACAATGGAGGATACCGGCGCGAACCACAAGCACCACACAAGCGAATCTCTCAGCTTTTAACACCAGAGTGAGGGATTAGCCAGTGTTGTCAGGTGCTTATCCATGTGGTGCATCTTTTTTCCGTGAGTTATGTGTTTATATATTTTCATCCGCACATGTTTTATTTTGTGTAGGATGTTTGTGTGGTGCTTGTGGTTCGCGCCGGCATCCTCCATTGTATGCAATTTTTGCTGGGGATAGCCGTTCGCTGCGAACCACATGCGGAGGAACTGCCCCCCCAGTTAGAAACACGCCACAGTGTTTGGGGTTTGGAGCAGTCCCACCCATTTAGGCCACGTTTATTTCTGTGATTCTTGAAAAACATATAAAAAACTAAAACATAAGTTATCTATGCGTCCAAAAATTCCCTGTGCATTGAATACTGTAATGGGGAAAAAAATGAACACACAATTCATCATTTTTTTCACCTTTTCTCCCGCAAAAATTTCAATGATAGTGATAAAAAAGTTGTATTTACCACAAAAATGGTAACAATTAAAACCAGTTCATTGCTCAATAAACAGGCTGACATACAGCTCTGTGGATGGAAATATAAAAAAGGTATCGCTGTCAGAAAATGGCAATTTAAAGAATGTTTTAACTTTTTAAAAGAGTTTTTTTTTTTTTTTAATTCTTAAGTATCGCCATATTCGCATTGAGCCAAAGATTAAAGGGGTATTCCGGTAAAATAACAACATTTCTCTTTTGCCTATGACAGCACCCCTGGAGAGACCTCCTCCTCCTCTGGACAGGAAACAGGAACCAGAACCGCATTTTTAAAGAGGGATCATCCCCTCTACCTCCAGTTGTGTTTCCTGTCCTAAGGGGCAGGTGGGAATCGGATCCGCTGGATAGAGTTTAATATGAAGCTGGGGGGCCACGGCTATGTCTTAGGCTACATGCACATGACTGTGTGTTTGCGGTCCGCAAAAAAAAAACCAGATGACATCCGTATGCCATCAGTTTTTTTTTTTCAGATCTATTGTAACAATGCCTAAACGGACAAGAATAGGACATGTTCTATTTTTTTTGCGTGGCTACGGAACGGACATACTGATGCAGACAGCACACTATGTGCTGTCCGTATTTTTTGCGGACACGGAACGGACACGGAAACAAACAACGTTCATGTGCATGTAGCCTTAGGGTGAGGAGGGTTACCCCATGTGGCATAAGACTCCTTTAGGAGCCACTGCGAAGTCTGAGCTCCCTTCTCTCTTACTACTCCTTCCGTTCTCCTTCCTGGGTCCTGGGGGGGTTTAGACCTTCTTGGGCTCCTGCGAACCTCTGCAGCCATGCTTGGATGTTTGGCCGCCGGCCCACGTTCTGGATTCCTTTACTTCCAGGTTGCGGAGGTGGGAGGAAGCTGACGCTGCAGACCGGAAGGGGGAGGGAGCCGGCTTGCGTGCGCCGAGGAGAAAAACCCAGCCGGCTCACTGCCATGCCGAGTGGGAAAACGTAGCAGTTCCTCCATTCTGGCTTGTGATTGCTGCACACAGTCACATAGGCTAGCCGCTAGAGGGTTTTTTCCTTCCCGTCTTCAACTGCATGTTACCTCCAAGCCAACAGCGACACCTTGTGGTCTAAAACAGAATAACACCACTTGCTGCCATTCCTGATACATCACAGTGCTCTGCTAGCAAGTTACACTAGAATTGCACTAGAATCTCTCTGATTTCACTTACTTCCCGAAAATGTTCAGGTTCGGGATCCGAACTCAACCTGAACTTCACCCCGAACCCGAATGCCATTGAAGTCAATGGGGACCTGAACTTTTGGACACTTAAATGGCTGTAAACTAGCCCTGGAAAGGGCTAGAGGGATGCAAAAGGCAGCAAAATGTAGGTAAATCCCCTGCAAACAATTGTGGATAGGGAAATGACTTAAAATATAATAAAATAGAGAAAAATAATAAATAAAGATTCTAAACTTGAGCCCAAGTGAGTGACAGTGGCCCCTGCCACCCAGCAAACAGAGGATGTGGCAGCAACGCCACCACATCTGTCATTGTCACCAAGCATCTCCACCAAATCCCATGGAAGTGTTCAGCTATCAGCCGTCCATCTCCCAAACACTGGAGAGAAAGAGGAAGCGGAGGTCCCCCCCAGCCATGGCTCTGAACGCCTTATTTCAGACTTCCTGCTCCTTTGAAACGCAGTCATTCTGTCTGGTGGACCGTTATAAAAACCTTATGGCGGTGGCTGTCCCGCAGTACGTGTATCCCAGCCGCCGCTACTTTTGCAGGTGAGCCGTCCCTTCCCTGCACAACCAAGTGGCGGACAAAATCAGGTGTGCACTGCGCAACGCTATCTGTGGCAACGTCCACATAACCAACAACACAGTGGGTAAATGTAGCGGCTGGCCCAGAGGCGGATAGCATTTCTGCGAATGCCCTTCCGCCCCCGAGGATTGCTGGGCATTTCTCTTTGTATCCTGTTACCTCCTCCTCCTCTACCTCCTCCTCATCCACTCAGCGTAACACCTTCACCCCCCACAGCAGCACAGCCCGGGGAAACGACAGCAGGTTGTTCTGAAACTCACCTGTTTGGGGGATAAACCGCGCACCGCGCAGGAGCTGTGGACGGGCATGGAACAACAGACCGATCATTGGTTGGTGCCACTGAGCCTCCAGCCCGGCCTGGTGTTGTGCGCTAATGGGCGAAATATACTAGCAGGCCTGGGCCTAGCCGGTTTGACGCACATCCCCTGCCTGCCACATGTGCTGAATTTGGGGTGCAGAAATTCCTAAACACCAGACAGTGAAAATCAATTCAGTTAATCGAACACACACAACACCCCCCCCCCCCTTTCACTCACTAAAATAACTATAACGCAGCTAAACTTACTATATAAAGAAACAAACTATACACGTCTTATCCTTAACTTAAGGCCAGCCAATTACAGGGCACAGTTCTGGAGAATGAGGAGGAACGCCGGGGGATACAGAGGACACAGACGATACACCTCCCTCACAGAGGACAGCTTGTCGTTGCGTCTGGGCAGCCTGGTAGACATGAGCGACTACATGCTGCAGTGCCTGCGCAACGACCGCCCAGTTACTGCCACATTCTAACTTGTGCTGCTTACTGGGTGGCCACCCTGCTGCATCCCCGTTACAAGGACAACGTGCCGTCCTTAATTCCCTCCCTGGAGTGTGATAGGAAGATGAGCCCGCTATTAGACACGCTGCTGATGGCATTCACACCTGACACCGGGGACTCAGTGGAAGCACAAGGTGAAGGCAGAGGAGGAGGAAGAAGTCGCCAACGCAGCCGGGGCACCGCCCGCACCTCAGAAGGCAGGGTTATCATGGCCGACATGTGGGAAAGCTTTGTCATCACGCCACAACAACCGGCACCACCAGCTGATACGGAGCGTCTTAGCAGGAGGCAGCATTTCAGCAACATGGTGGAACAGTACACGTACTGACTGATGGGTCTGCCCAGGGGAATAGCTGCAGGGAAAGGGGCTGCTTTGGGGTCCTGACCTAGAAAGGGCCCATCCAGGAGGAGGACTGACAGTATTATACAATGACATTATATACAGTGGCAGTATAGACAGTGTAGAAAGCGGATGGTACAGCTGCCGGACCTGGTCTGAGAGAGCCATCTTTAGTAGCCACAGGCATGGCGGCATGAAAGAAAGGGGTTTGTGCAAAAATTACTGGGGGAGGGGGGCACATTCAAAAATTTGCTGTGGTGCCCAATCATTTCTAGCTATGCCACTGGGTCTGCCCCATTCAACTTCTGGGTCATCAAATTGAGGCCATGTCCTGAGGTTGCCCTTTACGCCTGGGAGGTGCTGGCCTGCCCTGCGGCCTGTGTACTGTCTGAACGTGTGTTTAGCCCGGCTGGGGGCGTCATTACTGACAAGCGCAGCCGCCTGTCCGCAGACAATGTGGGCAAGAACCAGGCATGGATCCCACAGGACCTGTCCGTTCCCTTTGCAGAATAGATATGTATACCGACCTCACCCATCCACTGTTATACTACCGCGCACTTAGACTTTGTTTTATTTTTTATATTTTCCCAATGTTTTGGGGTCTACACTAATTTATAAAACAAAATAAAAAATAAAAAAACTGTTATTGGCGACTACCTTTGGCTTCACAGCCCAAAAAGGCTTTATTTCATGCAAGAATGTAACCGCCAATTGTAAGTTCCCTGTCAGTTATGCAGCGCAGAGGATTGTACCCGGCAAAAATGGTAATATTTCACCCAAAAATTTATTATCTATCCTTTGCCAGACAGCAGACAGTATTACACTTGGCCAGCCCCAGCTCGGACACCAGATTTAGGGGATTGCTATTTTGGCAATTGAATTTCACCCCAGAACAAAATCTATCCTTTGCCGGACACTATTAACCCTTGGAATTATTAAATGGACTGGAGGTTTTTTATTTTTTGAGTTTTCGTTTTGCGCTCCCTGCCTTCCCAGAGCCATAACTTTTTTATTTTTCGTTTCACATGGCCATATGAGGGCTTGTTTTTGCGGGACAAGTTGTACTTTCCAATGCCACCATTTAATATTGCATATGATGTAGTGGGAAGAGGGAAATAAATTCCAAATGGGGTGAAATTGCAAAAAAAAAGCAATTCCACCACAGTTTAGCGGCTTTTTAAATTCCAATATTCAATGTGCGATAAAACTGACTGGTTACTTTTACTCTACAGGTCAGTACGAATCTGGCGATACCCTATATGGATAGGTTTTCTCGCGTTTTGATAGTGAAAAATAAATTCAAAAGTGGTAAAAAGTTTTTAGTTAGTTTTTTAATTTTTATTTTAGCGGTGATTTGAACTTTTATGTTTTTTTATTTATTTATTTGTTGAACTTTATTTTATTTTTTTACACTTTTACATAGTGCCCATAGGGAACTATAACTTACAGTCATCTGATTGCGATTATCATACATTCTAATGTAATAGCTTTGGAATATATGAAAAAATCTCATATTTCCCATGAAGCCTATTACAGGCGATGGCTCCATAGGAAATCCTACATTCATAGAGACCCCGGCTGCTGCAGGCGCGCTCCGGCTCCTCCAATCGCCACACGGGGAGGCGGAGCGCAAACCAAAAGTAAAACTTTCGGTTTGTGCGCACTCAGATGCAGGTGACCACAGCATCTGAGGGGTTAAATGTCCGCGATCGGCATTGCTGCCGGTCACGGACATTAGCCGCAGGTGTCTGCTACAGGAACCATGCGGACATCCGCAGCTAAGGCGCCCGCATGGAGCAGGAGCGGTTGCCATCTTTAAAGACCGGACACAGGACGTACAGGTAACCTTAAGAGGTTAAACTTGGCCAGCCACTGCTGCAACACCAGATTTAGGGGATTGGTATTTGGGCAATTGTATTTAACCCCTTAATAAAATATAGAAATTTCTTTCCTGAGTTTCTAGGGGTGACAATTAGCACAGCCAAGCCCCTGATGTAGGATATAGCAAAAAAAAACAAACCTAATATTGATGGATTGATTGACTTGGTGGCAGCTTGTGCTGGCGCACCACAAGACACAAAATGGCCGCCGATCAAAGTGACAGAAAAACGCTCTGTGCAGCCTAAAAACCAGCGAGCAAGTAACTAGCAGAAGTTCAATGATTCTCAGCTGTAGATCGATCCGTTCATTAGGTGCTGTTGCTGACTTTTCCCTGCCTAATCTCGCCCTGACAGAAGCTGCGTCCTCTCCCTACACTAATCAGAGCAGTGTGACGTGCGGCGCTACGTGACTCCAGCTTAAATAGAGGCTGGGTCACATGCTGCACTTGGCCAATCACAGCCATGCCATTAGTAGGCATGGCTGTGATGGGCTCTTAGGGCAAGAAGTAAAACGCTAGCTGATTGGCTGCTGTGCAGACCTTCAGAAAGCGGGAAGAAATCGCTGAACAACAAACCCGAACCCAAACTTTTTTGAAAATGTTCAGGTCCGGGTCCCGAACACCCCAAAATTCGGTACGAACCCGAATTATACAGTTTGGGTTCGCTCATCCCTACTCAAGATCCCATATGATGGTCCTGGCCTACAAGATGGAGGGTGTTGTCCAGTTAGTCCAAGACTTAGCGCAAAGGGTTTTTGAGCAGGAGTCCCGGTCCCCTACCCTTTCTGTTCCTTTGCCAATTGAACCTAAGGTTCCTCTTCTGTATAGGTTCTCTGTGAATCGTAAAGACTTTTTTTACATTCCGGGAGAGTTGTAAGCTGTACTTTGTGCTTTTGTTTCCCGGAAATTCGCTCCCGCAGAGAGAAACTACGATATCGGTAACAAATTGGCTTCCTAGAAGGAGCTCAGCACAAGATCATTGTGCTGACTGATCATAAAAACCTTACCTATCTGGATACTGCCAAGCGCTCGAATCCCCTGCAGGCAAGATGGGCTCTATTCTTTACACGTTTTAACTTTGTTGTGACCTATCATCCCGGCTGCTAATGTAAAGGCGGATGTCTTATCACGGAGTTTGATGAGGAGCAGAGTGTTGTTACGGAGCCTGGAAATATTCTGCCTCCCGGTGTCGTGCTTGCCGTTATTAATTCTGATTTGGCCACTAAGATAGGTGGCTGTCAGGACTCAGCTCCCAACCGTCTTCCTGCTGGCAAAATGTTTGTACCTCCAAATTTACACCTTAAAGTACTGTAGGTATAGCGGGGACTAAGCATCTGATATCTCGGGTATACTGGTGGCCTACCTGGTCACGTCATGTGGTTGCCTTCGTCTCTGCCTGTGACGTCAATGCTAGGGCCAAGGTGACGTCCTGCGGGTTTGCTTTGCCCCTTGCCCATTTCTTAGAGGCCCTGGACCCACATCTCTCAAGGTGCCTTCAGGTAAACTGGCGCCTAAATTTATTGGACCTTACGAGATCATTTCTGTCATCAATACAGCGTCATTTCGTCTGCAGTTACCTGAATATTTCAGAATTCCTGATGTCTTTCACATTTTTTTGCTAAAAGAAATTTGTTCCACAGGCAATTCCTCCCCCTAGGCCTCCTGACCCTATTATTATTCTCGATTAGTGTTAAACGAAGAGTTCGAGCATAGTTCGGGTTCGTACCGAATTTTGGGGTGTTCGGGACACGGACCCGAACATTTAAAAAAAAGTTCGGGTTCGTTGTTCGGCGATTACTTCCCGCTTTCTGAAGGGCTGCACAGCAGCCAATCAGCTAGCGTTTTACTTCTTGCCCTAAGAGCCCATCACAGCCATGCCTACTAATGGCATGGCTGTGATTGGCCAAGTGCAGCATGTGACCCAGCCTCTATTTAAGCTGGAGTCACGTAGCGCCGCACGTCACACTGCTCTGATTAGTGTAGGGAGAGGATGCAGCTTCTGTCAGGGCGAGATTAGGCAGGGAAAAGTCAGCAACAGCACCTAATGAACGGATCGATTTACAGCTGAGAATCATTGAACTTCTGCTAGTTACTTGCTCGCTGGTTTTTTCGGCTGCACAGAGCGTTTTTATGTCACTTATTTTCTGGGTTGATCGGCGGCCATTTTGTGACTTGTGGTGCACCAGAAGAAGCTGCCACCAAGTCCATCAATCCATCAATACTAGTTTTTTTTTGCTATATCCTACATCAGGGGCTTGGCTGTGCTAATTGTCGCCCCTAGAAACTCAGGATAGCAATTTCTATATTTTATTAAGGGGTTAAATACAATTGCCAAAATACCAATCCCCTAAATCTGGTGTTCCAGCTTTGGCTGGCCAAGTATAATACTGTCTGCTGTCTGGCAAAGGATAGATTATTTTCTGTGCTGAAATTCAATTGTCAAAATAGCAATACCATAAATCAGTGGTTTCAGCTGTGGCTGGAAAAGTGTAATAGTGTCCGCCAAAACATATATTTTGTTCTGGGGTGAAATTCAATTGCCAAAATAGCAATACCCTAAATCTGGTGTCCGAGCTGTTGCAGGCCAAGTGTAAATCTGTCCATAAAAGGATACCTTTCATCCAGGGCCTAAATACTAGCCCTAAAAGAGATATTCCCCTAAATCAGTGGTTACTGCTGCGCCTGGATTAGTGTAATACGCTACATAAATAAATAGGCAGATAGTGTTCGGTGCCTGTAAAAAAAGGCCTGAATTTGAAATCAATACATTGGGCCAAATATTTTTTTTCTTATTGTGGTGCTTGGTGAACGGTAACAATGAGGAAAACATCTAGTAAGGGACGCGGACGCGGTCGTGGTGGTGTTAGTGTACCCTCTGGTGCTGGGAGAGGACGTGACCATTCTGCCACAGCCACACGTCCTAGTGAACCAACTACCTCAGGTTCCAGTACCCGCCAGAATTTACAGCGATATTTGGTGGGGCCCAATGCCGTTCTAAGGATGGTAAGGCCTGAGCAGGTACAGGCGCTAGTCAATTGGGTGGCCGACAGTGGATCCAGCACGTTCACAACATTATCTCCCACCCAGTCTTCTACAGAAAGCGCACAGGTGGCACCTGAAAACCAAGCCCATCAGTCTGTCACATCACCCCCATGCATATCAAGGACACTGTCTGAGCCTCAAGTTATGCAGCAGTCTCTTATGCTGTTTGAAGACTCTGCTGGCAGGGTTTCCCAAGGGAATCCACCTAGCCCTTCCCCAGCGGTGGAAGACATAGAATGCACTGATGTTTCCTGATGATGAGGACATGGGAATACCACCTCATCGGAGTCCGCACCTCTCTGATGATGACGAAACACAGGTGCCAACTGCTGCGTCTTTCTGCAGTGTGCAGACCGAACAGGAGGTCAGGGAGGAAGACTGTGTGGAAGACGATGCAGGGGACGGTGAGGTCCTAGACCCCACATGGAATGAAGGTCGTGCCACTGACTTTCATAGTTCAGAGGAAGAGGCAGTGGTGAGACCGAGCCTACAGCGTAGCAAAAGAGAGAGCAGGGGGCAAAAGCAGAACAGCCGCCTCCAAGAGAGTTCGCCTGCTACTGGCCACCGCCACCAGGGACCGAGCACCCCAAAGGCAGCTTCAAGGAGTTCCCTGGCATGGCACTTCTTTAAACAATGTGCTGACGACAAGACCCGAGTGGTTTGCACGCTGTGCCATCAGATCCTGAAGCGAGGCATTAACGTTCTGAACCTGAGCACAACCTGCATGACCAGGCATCTACATGCAAAGCATGACCTGCAGTGGAGTACACACCTTAAAGCAAGGAACTCACTCAGGCTCCCCCTGCTCCCTCTTCTGCTGCTGCCTCGGCCTCTTCCTCCGCCTCGGGAGGAACGTTGGCACCTGCCACCCCCCAAACAGAGGATGTGCCACCGACAACACCACCTGCGTCACCAAGCATCTCCACCATGTCACACGGCAGCGTTCAGCTCTCCATCTCACAAACCTTGGAGAGAAAGCGTAAATTCCCACCTAGCCACCCTCGAGCCCTTGGCCTGAATGCCAGCATTTCTAAACTACTGGCCTTTGAAATGCTGTCATTCCGGCTGGTGGACACAGACAGCTTCAAAAAGCTGATGGCCATGGCTGTCCCCCAGTATGTGGTTCCCAGCCGCCACTACTTCTCCAAGACAGCCGTGCCTTCCCTGCACATGCAAGTGTCCGATAAAATCAAGTGTGCACTGCGCAACGCCATCTGTGGCAAGGTCCACCTAACCACAGATACGTGGACCAGTAAGCACGGCCAGGGACGCTATATCTCCCTAACTGCACACTGGGTAAATGTAGTGGCGGCTGGGCCCCAGGTGGAGAGTTCATTGGCGCACGTCCTTCCGCCGCCAAGGATCACAGGGCATCATTCTTTGCCTCCTGTAGCCTTCTCCTCCTACTCGGCTTCCTCCTCCTCCTCCTCTGCTTCCACCAGCTCATCCAGTCAGCCACACACCTTCACCACCAACTTCAGCACAGCCCGGGGTAAACGTCAGCAGGCCATTCTGAAACTCATATGTTTGGGGGACAGGCCCCACACCGCGCAGGAGTTGTGGCGGGGTATTGAACAACAGACCGACGAGTGGTTTCTGCCGGTGGGCCTCAAGTCCGGCCTGGTGGTGTGCGATAATGGGCGAAATCTCGTCGCAGCTCTGGGACTAGCCGGTTTGACGCACATCCCTTGCCTGGCGCATGTGCTGAATTTGGTGGTCCAGAAGTTCATTCACAACTACCCCGACATGTCAGAGCTGCTGCATGAAGTGCGGGCCGTCTGTGCGCGCTTCTGGCGTTCACATCCTGCCGCTGCTCGCCTGTCTGCGCTACAGCGGAACTTCGGCCTTCCCGCTCACCGCCTCATATGCGACGTGCCCACCAGGTGGAACTCCACCTTGCACATGCTGGAGAGACTGTGCGAGCAGCAGCAGGCCATAGTGGAGTTTCAGCTGCAGCACGCACGCGTCAGTCGCACTGCGGAACAGCACCACTTCACCACCAATGATTGGGCCTCCATGCGAGACCTGTGTGCCCAGTTGCGCTGTTTCGAGTACTCCACCAACATGGCCAGTGGTGATGACACCATTATCAGCGTTACAATACCACTTCTATGTCTCCTTGAGAAAACGCTTAGGGCGATGATGGAAGAGGAGGTGGCCCAGGAGGAGGAGGAGGAGGGCTCGTTTTTAGCACTTTCAGGCCAGTCTGTTAGAAGTGGCTCAGAGGGAGGTTTTTTGCAACAGCAGAGGGCAGGTACAAATGTGGCCAGCCAGGGCCCACTACTGGAGGATGAGGAGGATGAGGATGAAGCAGGTTCACAGCGGGGTGGCACCCGACACAGCTCAGGCCCATCACTGGTGCGTGGCTGGGGGGATACGGAGGACGATGACGATATGCCTCCCACAGAGGACAGCTTGTCCTTACCTCTGGGGAGCCTGGCACACATGAGCGACTACATGCTGCAGTGCCGGCGCAACGACAGCAGAGTTGCCCACGTTTTATCGTGTGCGGACTACTGGGTTGCCACCCTGCTGGATTCCCGGTACAAAGACAATGTGCCCACCTTACTTCCTGCACTGGAGCGTGATAGGAAGATGCGCGAGTACAAGCGCACGCTGGTAGACGCGCTCCTGAGAGCATTCCCAAATGTCACAGGGGAACAGGTGGAAGCCCAAGGCGAAGGCAGAGGAGGAGCAAGAGGTCGCCAACGCAGCTGTGTCACGGCCAGCTCCTCTGAGGGCAGGGTTAGCATGGCAGAAATGTGGAAAAGTTTTGTCTCCACGCCACAGCTAACTGCACCACCACCTGATACGGAACGTGTTAGCAGGAGGCAGCATTTCACTAACATGGTTGAACAGTACGCCTGCACACCCTCCACGTACTGACTGATGGTTCGGCCCCATTCAACTTCTGGGTCTCCAAATTGTCCACGTGGCCAGAGTTAGCATTTTATGCCTTGGAGGTGCTAGCCTGCCCGGCGGCCCATGTATTGTCTGAACGTGTATTCAGCACGGCAGGGGCGTCATTACTGACAAACGCAGCCGCCTGTCCACAGCCAACGTGGACAAGCTGACGTTCATAAAAATGAACCAGGCATGGATCCCACAGGACCTGTCCCTCCCTTGTGCAGAATAGACATTTATAACTGCCTCCCCCTCAACCATGTATTCTTGTACTCCGGGGCACTTCTTTATTGAATCCTCTTTTTTTTAACTTTACCATGATCTTGCGGTGCAACCCAAAGTTGAATGAACCTCTCCTCTGTCTGGGTGGTGGGGCCGAAATAACTGAAAGTGGCCTTCTCCGGTGGTGGTTGATATGACGCATGATTCCTTGCTGTGGGACCTCTCTCCTCTGTCTGGGTGCTGGGCCGAAATAACTGAAAGTGGCCTTCTCCGGTGGTGGGTGATATGACGCGTGATTCCTTGCTGTGGGACCTCTCTCCAATTGATATTGGTTAATTTTTATTTATTTTATTTTAAGTCATTTCCCTATCCACATTTGTTTGCAGGGGATTTTCCTCCATTTTGCTGCCTTTTGCAGCCCTCTAGCCCGTTCCTGGACTATTTTACAGCCTTTTTAGTGCCTAAAAGTTCGGGTCCCCATTGACTTCAATGGGGTTCGGGATAAAGTTAGTTTCGAGTTCGGATCCCGAACCCGAACATTTTCGGGAAGTTCGGCCGAACTTCCAGGTGTTCGCTCATCTCTAATGAGGAGTATAACCCCTTAAGGACACAGGGTTTTTTCATTTTTGCGTTTTCGTTTTGCGCTCTATGCCTTCCAAGAGCCATAACTTTTTTATTTTTCCGTTCACATGGCCATATGAGGGCTTATTTTTTGCGGGACAAGTTGTACTTACCAACGCCATCATTTAATAATGCATACGGTGTAGTGGGAAGCGGGAAAAAAATTCCAAATGGGGTGAAATTGCAAAAAAAAAGCAATTTCACCACAGTTTTGCGGGTTTCTAAATTACGACGTTTGATTTGCGATAAAACTGACCATTTAGTTTTATTCTACAGGTCAGTACGAATCCGGCGATACCCAATATGTATAGCTTTTCTTGCGTTTTGATAGTGAAAAAAAAATCAAAAGTCGCCATGTTTTGACCGCTATAACATATTTGTATATAAGTGTATGGCGTTGTATGGGGGCTTATTTTTTGCGGGGCGATCTTAACTTTTAGTTGATACCATTATGGGGTGTGTAGGACTTTTTGATCGCTTTTTATTTAATTTTTTTTGAGGAAATGAAGCGTCCAAAAACGGCAAATCGGCCATTTGGGCGCTTATTTCCGTTTTTCTGTTTACCGTATGGGGAATATATTTCTATATTTTTATACTATGGGCGTTTTCACACATTGCGACACCCATGATGTGTATTTTTTTATTTTTTTTTATTATTTTATTTTGATTTTGGGGAAAGGGGGGTGATTTAAATTTTTAGTTTTTTTTTATTTATTTTTTTATTTTTTTTATTTTTTTTAATTTTTTTTACACTTTTATATAGATCCCATAGGGACCTATATAAATCAGTTACCTGATTGCTTCTATCATAAACTCCAATACACTTGTATGGGAGTTTATGAGCATTTTACTACTTTCCTATGAAGCCCTATTGCTAACAAGGGCTCCATAGGAAATAGTAAGTGATAGCCTCAAGCTGAATGAAAGGCTTGAGGCTATCCCTTACAGCGCTCCGATTCTCCCGATCACCACTAGGGGAGCCGGAGCGCTGCCGAAAGTTTTACTTTCGGTTTAGCTGCAGCAGATGCCGTGATCAGGATTGATCACGGCATCTGCGGGGTTAAATGATCGCGATCGGCAGCGCTGCCGACCGCGATCATCAGCTGCGGGGGTCAGCTACAGGAATCAGCCGGACCCCCGCAGCGATGGTGCCCGCAGCGGCCAGGAGCGGGCGCCATCTTCAGGGACTGGACACATGACGTACCCATACGTCATGTGTCCTTAATGAGATAAATGGACATACGTAATGACGGGGGTGTAGCCACTGATGAAGGGAAAAGTGATCCCCGAAACGCGTTTGGCGTCCTACATCCCCGATTATTAGCTTCAACTCCATGGAGATATCTGGATAAACTTAAAATAATAAGATCGGAGTGCTCCAAAAGCAAATCTTTGAAATCTTTGAGTAAATTCCAACACAGTTGCCAATACGAGTTTTCTCACCCAGACGGCCCTAGATCTCTTCTCGCGAGCCCTGCCCCGGCCCACGTGATGTTCCTGGAACTACCTCAAGCATGAGTGGCGGTGAGCGGCAGCCGCGGAGGGACGGACGAGACGCCGGTGAGATTAGTCTTCTATTGACCTCGGAGGAACGGTAAGACCAGACTATCGTACCTCTATTTGAATAACAGTATCATGGTGAATACAGCCAAATAGAGGACTCATGCGATTTATCATCTGGATCAATTTTAATGCACCTTGGTGTACAGACTGGTAGTACACCAGCATTTAAAGACGTCACCTGGTGCTTTACTGGATTTAACAGCAAGATTACTCCTCGATATTTCTTGGCTTCCACTAGGGATATAGTCAAACTGATTAAGTCACCAACAATATTACGAGATTCACAGTTTGAAATCTGACTGGCTTAGTCTCTTGTTCCATAGGGTCATAAGGACTGTATGGATCATATCCCCCACATCATGAACTATTAATCTTTATCTTGTTTATTCATTGATTGATTTTCAGGATCCATTTTTTCTACATTGGGGTTTTATATTAGGGTTATTTTTAGTCCATATTTTACCTACTATTATGTTAGCAAATTTCATGATTTGATATATATATATATGTTTGTATAACCCTTTGTATAAACATATATAGATATTGTAGTATTATTGACGTGTTAGTGTGTTAATCAATATCTTTTAGTGTTTAAAGCACAGCGTGTAGTCTTAGACACCATAATAGCAGTAAGTCACAGTATTATTCAGTGTACTGTAAGAGCAACTGAGATTATTACTATTTAAGGTATAAATAGGCGGAGTCATTAAGGTATAAATAGGCGGAGTCATTAAGGTATAAATAGGCGGAGTCATTAAGGTATAAATAGGCGGAGTCGTCAATAGATGACTCATGCCTATTTATGAATATTAATTATTGGTATTATCCTAAATATTAATAATTAATAGTTCCCCTTTACAGATGGCTTGGGGGACCCTACGCACCTAGATCATTATTATTAGGGTGACAAATTTTTTATATTTTTTTTTGGTAAACACGCTAACGCTTCTCTCACTGCTTAGGAGGACTGCATAACAATTTTCAGGTTTCTAATTGTCCTAATATTACAGGGAGTGCAGAATTATTAGGCAAGTTGTATTTTTGAGGATTAATTTTATTATTGAACAACAACCATGTTCTCAATGAACCCAAAAAACTCATTAATATCAAAGCTGAATATTTTTGGAAGTAGTTTTTAGTTTGTTTTTAGTTTTAGCTATTTTAGGGGGATATCTGTGTTTGCAGGTGACTATTACTGTGCAGAATTATTAGGCAACTTAACAAAAAACTAATCTATACCCATTTCAATGATTTATTTTTACCAGTGAAACCAATATAACATCTCAACATTCACAAATATACATTTCTGACATTCAAAAACAAAACAAAAACAAATCAGTGACCAATATAGCCGCCTTTCTGTGCACGGACACTCAGAAGCCGCCATCCATGGATTCTGTCAGTGATCTGTTCACCATCAGCCACAGCCTCCCAGACACTGTTCAGAGAGGTGGACTGCTTTCCCTCCTTGTAAATCTCACATTTGATGATGGACCACAGGTTCTCAATGGGGTTCAGATCAGGTGAACAAGGAGGCCATGTCATTAGATTTTCTTCTTTTATACCCTTTCTTGCCAGCCACGCTGTGGAGTACTTGGACGCGTGTGATGGAGCATTGTCCTGCATGAAAATCATGTTTTTCTTGAAGGATGCAGACTTCTTCCTGTACCGCTGCTTGAAGAAGGTGTCTTCCAGAAACTGGCAGTAGGACTGGGAGTTGAGCTTGACTCCATCCTCAACCCGAAAAGGCCCCACAAGCTCATCTTTGATGATACCAGCCCAAACCAGTACTCCACCTCCACCTTCGGACTGGAGCTCTCTGCCCTTTACCAATCCAGCCACGGTCCCATCCATCTGGCCCATCAAGACTCACTCTCATTTCATCAGTCCATAAAACCTTAGAAAAATCAGTCTTGAGATATTTCTTGGCCCAGTCTTGACGTTTCAGCTTGTGTGTCTTGTTCAGTGGTGGTCGTCTTTCAGCCTTTCTTACCTTGGCCATGTCTCTGAGTATTGCACACCTTGTGCTTTTGGGCACTCCAGTGATGTTGTGGCCAAACTGGTGGCAAGTGGCATCTTGGCAGCTGCACGCTTGACTTTTCTCAGTTCATGGGCAGTTATTTTGCGCCTTGGTTTTTCCACACGCTTCTTGCAACCCTGCGACTATTTTGAATGAAACACTTGATTGTTCGATGATCACGCTTCAGAAGCTTTGCCATTTTAAGAGTGCTGCATCCCTCTGCAAGATATCTCACTATTTGTGACTTTTCTGAGCCTGTCAAGTCCTTCTTTTGACCCATTTTGCCAAAGGAAAGGAAGTTGCCTAATAATTATGCACACCTGATATAGGGTGTTGATGTCATTAGACCAGACCCCTTCTCATTACAGAGATGCACATCACCTAATATGCGTAATTGGTAGTAGGCTTTCGAGCCTATACAGCTTGGAGTAAGACAACATGCAGAAAGAGGATGATGTGGGCAAAATACTCATTTGCCTAATAATTCTGCACTCCCTGTATATTTAATAACCTTTCTATACTGTTTTGTCATGTAAACTCATTTGCATAAACTTAAATATGGGACATAAGACATGCAAATAGTGTTTCAGCTAAAAAAACAAGGCAGATTTGGATGTCTTTCCCATATTCAAGTTAGTAGTAGTTACAAGATGGCGCCAATATCTTTTGATGACCAAGATAAAGTTTGGAAGCTGTTTGGATTACAGTTTATGCCAAGTAAAGCTGTTGTCACCAACCTGCCTGTCCGAGCTCCAGCGCTGCAGTAAGGGTTCTGACACTGAAGCGCGGTGCCAGACGCGCTGTCAGGCCATGCCCCTTGGTGACTCAGTGCTTAGGCCATGTCCCTCTTGACAGTCACCCCCTCGATGATGTCACACCTGAGTCACGCCCCCGGTGATGCCAGCGGTCAGGTGATTAGCTCCCTATTCAAGGCAGCTACTGGCAATCATCTTTTGCAAGTCATAGGTTTTCCTTGCTGTGCTCTGCTGCCTGTGTGTGAATTAGACCATTGCTTTTGGACTTGACCTTGGCTGTTCCTAGACCTCTCCCTCTGCTCAGCGATTCTGTACTTGCTTCCTGTCCGGTATTGACCCTTGCCTTGTTATTGCTACCTTCTTCCGCTTAGTGATTGTTTGGTATTGCTCTCCTGGTTTGACTGTTTCTGGCATGACTTCCCTTGGTGTTTGTTTGTCTGTTCTATGTGCGAACAGGTACCTGCGGTTTTTACTTCGGGCGCTTGGTTTGAATCTCTACACTTACCCGTATAGGGACCGTCGACTAGTTGTGGACTTGTCTCCTAGGACTTGTTCTGCAAGTAGGCAGGGTCAGCGGGCTGGGATCAAGTTAGGGCTCACTGTGTGAGTGCGTGTCTCTGCCTACAGTCGTTACAGCTGTGTTCAACCTTACTACAAAGACTGGACTCCATTTATTCTACTTATTCATCACCCAAGTTCACCAACCCCTTTTTGCACTTGCTTCGGACTACACCTCGTCTGGGATCCAAGGATATCCAGGTAGGAGCACTGTGACACGTGTATATAACATCTACAGAGACATTGTAGGCCACTCTACACCACTCTGGCAATTCTACCCCTGGGTACCAACACTACCATCTACAAAGAGGACTCCAAATCCTCGTTGAGTAACTGCAATTGGCTTCACAACTACTTGCTCTAACAGAGGGATATATAATCGTAAATAGCTGGCATTAGGCCTCTGCAATCAATTGGCGTCACGAACAGGATAAGAACAACATTAAAACTGTGTGCCACTAAGAACAGGGTCTGTACAAAACTAATCTGTGTGTTTACAACTTTATTAAGTGACTTTGATGTGGTTTCTGCGGAGCGACCGGCACAAAGAGCTGTGTGCCGGTGCCCGAACAGTTAAATCACCATTTTTCCTTGCTATGGCGCAGCATCTTCATCATGCCCAGAAGTGGGAAACTAAAGGAATGCGGGAAAATCTAGCCCTGCCTACAGGGAACCACTTTACATTATGGAAAAGGGAGGTGGAAGCCACTCCCAAGATGCCCCTCCTTCACTTCCTCTGAGTGCCAACAGTCAAGAAGACAACATGGCAGCACCTCACCCAAGCGGGGAGAATAAGCTTCCTGAAGCAAGAGCACCCCCCCGGTCATCTCTAGTACTTGCCAGAGAGAAGAGAGAATGAGACGCTGGCACCTAAGCTGCAGCGCAAGCGATACTGGAGGAAGGAGCTGCAGGCTACCCCCTGGCGGCTGATATGGTGGAGGCAGCCGGAGTTCCCCGGGAGAAACGGGATATGAGGTATCTTCGGCCATATGGATCCTCGGCCTGTGATACGCCCGCACCTGGTAAGAGTGGTGCATCTGATACGGACACCAAGCAGAAGACCCAGCTGAAGACCCCAGCGCCAGAAGATGTTGCTGGGGGACAGAATGTGCAGCATTCTATGGAGCGTCCGGACATGGATCGCGATGCCCCGATGGGAGCGGGAAGTTCATCTATGGCTCCCTCGATGCTAGAAGGGAACGATGGCCTCGTCTGGGAGGCCTGGAAAGAACATGATTCGCGCCAGAGTGCTTATTGGCCTCAGATCGCTCCTCTGATACCTGAGGAGATCCTTGCGGAGCTGAGTCAAAGTCCCGACCAAGTTGTGCCGAACCCATCCAGACTGTCTGGAGATGGAGGAATGGTCTTCCACCCTTCAACGGAAGAAGCCGGCCCATTATTGAAGGCCCTGCTCAGCAGTAAGAGCTGGACCAACTCACCAAAAGAAAAGAACATTGACTCTGGGAGCCACAACATGGACTGTTCCTGAAGGGTGAGGGCCTGTTTGGCATATTGTGTGTTTTAACATGTTTTTATGTTACAGGTTGCCCCTTGTTCTGCCCTCACCTGGATGGTCATGTTTAGTCAGGACTCCCCCCATTATCAGCATATTTTTTCATTCCCCCCCCCCCTTTATTTGGGGTTATTTGGGAGCTTCTGCTAATGGTTCTTATAACCTGTGCTGCTACTTTATCACCCATGTGGATTACAGATGACTTTGCTATCTAATTTGGATTACAATTACTTATTTACCTTGGATTACAAAAAACTTTTATTGCACTTAAAGTGACAGTGTGATGCACTTTGCCTTCAAGAACAGAAGAAGAGACTATAAAGTGTCTCTATTGCCTTATTCTATTGCATTAAAAATGTGCCTTATCTATTTGCACTAACTTTTAGAATTTTCAACAACGTTCAAGTATTGTGTCCATTGTATGTATTCTTTCTCAGGTACGACAATGTGATTCTATATGCACTATTGTATGGATTACTGTCTTTGCACTTTTTCAGGTCACCAGATAGTAAGCACTGTACTGCTAAGCCGTTATGGACTGCCCCTGAGGATATCTGGTACGTTCCAAGCAGATCAAACTTTGCCTTGCTCATTATGGATCGCCTCTGAGTACAATGAAAAAACTAACGGTCCTTGCCCTTAAAGGAACCGAGTGGTTATGTCACAAGCAGGTCTAACATGGTTAAGGGTGACTCGCTGCTATTATGTGTGTTCTGAGGGAATAGTCCTCATGGAGAGAAGGAAGAATACCGGCTCCTCCTTCTGAGTTGCACCTTGTGTTTTGCCAAGGTTGAGTGTGTCCTAAGGCCTTGCATGCTGCCTTAAGGAAAAATGTTTTGCAACCTGTTTTCATTCATCAAGGCGACGAAGGGTCAAGCATAATAGGCCTTGTTGTTAGAGGGGAATACAGGATAAAGCCACCCTTCTATTTGCGGGCATTTTATTGCATAGTGGTGGGATTACAGAGTAAAGACCCCCCACGCATTCTTTGGTATTAGTGGCCTGATACTCAAAGGAAAGTCAGTAATGAGTGCTTTATGCACATCGTGTGGTTCTCTGGTTATATCCCAGAGGGAAACTGTTCTCAGACACCCTACTCATACGGGCAGAGAGACCTTGTGGTAGCCCTTGCCGTTACTATGTCTTTTGGTTGGAATGGACAAAAAGGCTCCACTCCAGGCTAAGTAGCTCTGCACAGATTGCTGCCATCTGCTGGTGAACCAGGCACATAACACTTGAACATTACATTTACAAGGAAATGAACACATACGCTTAGCAGGAAATGGCAATAAATAAAAGAGATGACACAGGATCACACATTACAGATAGTGGGGGTCCCAAAAGAGGTGGTAATGCCACTCTGGGTCATTACAGGTCCTCCTCACGTCTACTGCTTTTATTTCAAGGAGCAAAGAAAGCATCTGCGGCTTCTTCTCAGACTATTGGAAGGAGGATTCGACAGACTATCTCCTTAGCTCACACTTCTAAGGGAGTTGTTCCACCCTTGGGGTTCGGGCTCACTCTACTAGATCAGTCTCCACTTTGTCGGGTGGAGAGAGCTTCAACTTCTATAGAAAAGATTTGAAAGGCGGCGACCTGGAGCTCTCCACATACTTTTATTAGGCACTATAGACTTCGGATACCTTCAAATGAGGGTCTTACCTTTGGCCGTAAGGTGCTTCATGCTATTTTCCCACCCTAGTTATCTTGCCTATTCTCCAGGGGTGCTGTCATAGGCAAAAGAGAAATATTGGATTAAACCTATCGGTAATCGTTTTTCTTTGAGACTATGACAGCACTTGATTAATTCCCATACTGAGAAAAAAAACTATAAGTGTACATATACAGTGGATATAAAAAGTCTACATGCCCCTGTTAAAATGTCAGGTTTCTGTGCTGTAAAAAAATAAGACAAAGATAAATCATTTCAGAACTTTTTCCACCTTTACTGTGACCTATAAACTGTACAACTCAATTGAAAAACAAACTGAAATCTTTTAGGTGGAGGCAAGAAAACAAAAAAAACTAAAATAATGTGGTTGTATAAGTGTGCACGCCCTCTTATAACTGGGGATGTAGCTGTCACATTCAGAATCCTGTTAATAGGAGTCAGCGGACACCCGCCATCATTTACAGCCTCTGATTAACCCCAAATAAAGCTCCGCTGCTCTCGTTGCTCTTTCCTGGAACCCTAACCCTAATCATTTCAGAACTTTTTCCACCTTTAATGTGACCTATAAACTGCACAACTCAATTGAAAAACAAACTGAAATCTTTTAGGTGGAGGGAAGAAAAAATATAAAAATAATATGGTTGAATAAGTGTGCACACCCTTAAACCAATACTTTGTTGAAGCACCATTTGATTTTATTGCAGCACTCAGTCTTTTTGGGTAGGAGTCTATCAGCGTGGCACATTGTGACTTTTTGTCTTTTGGAATTATGGACAATAAGTTCCCCCTTGGTTTCCTCCGACCATAACCCCTTCCCCCACAGGCTTCTGGGAGACCTCAGATGGGTTTTTGCAGTAGCCTGGCTTGGATGTTCTTCTTGGTAAGAAGAGGCTTTCGTCTCGCCGCTCTGCCCCATAGCCCGGACATATGAAGAATACGGAGATTGCTGTCACATGTACCACACCGCCGGTACTCGCCGGATATTCCTGCCGCTCCTCTAATGTTGCTGTCGGCCTCTTCTCGTCTTTTCATCAGTTTTGGAGGGACGTCCAGTTCTTGGTGATGTCACTGTTGGCCCATATTTTCTCCCCTTGATGATGACAGTCTCCACTGTGTTCCATGGTGGATCTAATGCCTTGGAAATTATTTTGTCCCCTTCTCCTGACTGATCCCTCTAACAATGAGATCCTCTGATGCTTTGGAAGCTCTTTGTGGACCGTGGCTTCTGCTGTGGAAGGCGACTAAGAAAATCTCAGGAAAGACCAACGAGAGCAGCGGAGCGTTATTTGGGGTTAATCAGAGGCTGTAAATGATGGCGGGTGTACGCTGACTCCTATTAACAGGATTCTGAATGTGACAGCTACATCCCCAGTTATAAGAGGGCGTGCACACTTGTACAACCACATTATTTTTGTTTTTTTTTGTTTTCTTGCCTCCACCTAAAAGATTTCAGTTTGTTTTTCAATTGAGTTGTACAGTTTATAGGTCACAGTAAAGGTGGAAAAAGTTCTGAAATGATTTATCTTTGTCTTATTTTTTTACACCACAGAAACCTGACATTTTAACAGGGGCGTGTAGACTTTTTATAGCCACTGTATATATATAGAAAGATAGAGACAAATGTAAAATGTTTAGGTTTTTAGGATGTTATGTTTCTTAGTTCTTGAAAAAGGACTGTAGGTAGAGGGGATGATCCCTCTTTTAAAAGGCGGTTCTGGTTCCTGTTTCCTGTCCTGAGGAGGTTGAGGCGTTCTCTCCAGGGGTGCTGTCATAGGCTTAAAGAAAAACGATTTACCGGTAAGTGTAATCCAATATTTTTGTAAAACTGCATTAATGATGCAAATTGTGACTCAACCAGAACCCATACCTATATATAAAACCAGAACCCATACCTGTACATACAACCGGAACCCATACCTGTACATACAACCGGAACCCATACCTGTACATACAACCGGAACCCATACCTGTACATACAACCGGAACCCATACCTGTACATAAAACCAGAACCCATACCTATATATAAAACAAGAACCCATACCTGTACATACAACGAGAACCCATACCTATATATAAAACCAGAACCCATACCTGTACATACAACCGGAACCCATACCTGTACATACAACCAGAACCCATACCTATATATAAAACCAGAACCCATACCTGTACATACAACCGGAACCCATACCTGTACATACAACCGGAACCCATACCTGTACATACAACCAGAACTCATACCTATATATAAAACAAGAACCCATACCTGTACATACAACCAGAACCCATACCTATATATAAAACAAGAACCCATACCTGTACATACAACCAGAACCCATACCTATTCATAAAAGAAGAACCCATACCTGTACATACAACCAGAACCCATACCTATTCATAAAAGAAGAACCCATACCTGTACATACAACCGGAACCCATACCTGTACATACAACCGGAACCCATACCTGTACATACAACCGGAACCCATACCAGCACATATAACCTGCTGCTATGTATATAGTGTTATACTGTATAGGTGCTGTATGTATATAGTGTTATACTCTATAGGTGCTGTGTATATAGTGTTATACTGTATAGGTGCTGTGTATATATATATATATATATATATATATAGTGTTATACTGTATAGGTGCTGTGTATATAGTGTTATACTGTATAGGTGCTGTGTGTATATAGTGTTATACTGTATAGGTGCTGTGTGTATATAGTGTTATACTGTATAGGTGCTGTATGTATATAGTGTTATACTGTATAGGTGCTGTATGTATATAGTGTTATACTGTATAGGTGCTGTATGTATATAGTGTTATACTGTATAGGTGCTGTGTATATAGTGTTATACTGTATAGGTGCTGTATGTATATAGTGTTATACTGTATAGGTGCTGTGTGTATATAGTGTTATACTGTATAGGTGCTGTGTATATAGTGTTATACTGTATAGGTGCTGTGTGTATATAGTGTTATACTGTATATGTACTGTGTGTATATAGTGTTATACTGTATAGGTGCTGTGTGTATATAGTGTTATACTGTATAGGTGCTGTGTATATAGTGTTATACTGTATAGGTGCTGTGTATATAGTGTTATACTGTATAGGTGCTGTGTATATAGTGTTATACTGTATAGGTGCTGTATGTATATAGTGTTATACTGTATAGGTGCTGTATATATAGTGTTATACTCTATAGGTGTTGTATATATAGTGTTATACTGTATAGGTGCTGTGTGTATTGTGGTAAGGTGCAAGGTATCATATGCGATGGCAGGTACGTGTCACCGAGGTTGCTGGCCTCGGTGAGGTGAGAGCCGGGGTTTTTGTCTGCAGCAGCTTATGCTGCTAGACTTTGTTACTTAGTTTGGCTGCAAAGCTAATCCGGGCCGGCTCTTACTGGGAGTAGGTAAAGTGTAGGGTGGGTGCCTACTCCCCACGGTCCAGTCCTGGTTTTGGGCTGGATATAAAACACAGCCAGCAGCTGTGTCTGGGGGGTGATTATCCTGGAGCCTGCTAACAGGGCTGAGGAGTTCTCTGTGCTGGAGGACGGAGCTCAGCAAGGTGGTGTTTCCCTGCAACCTGAAGGAGGAATCGCCTGCGGCTGGGCCGACTGCTAGGTGTGAACCCGCACCTAAACCACCCAGGTGACTGGACCCTGTGTTGGCCTGTTTTTGTTTTGCCACGTTATTTCCGTTGTGTGTGAACTGTCACCAAAGAGACTGTTTTTCATTTCTGGTGTGCAAGTGTGAATAAAACACTGTTTGATGCACCATCTGGACTCCTTGTTTTGCCTCTAAACTGCACCCGCACCGCTGTCTACCAGAGCGACTCCCCACAAGTGTTATACTCTATAGGTGCTGTGTATATAGTGTTATACTCTATAGGTGCTGTGTATATAGTGTTATACTCTATAGGTGCTGTGTATATAGTGTTATACTGTATAGGTGCTGTGTATATAGTGTTATACTGTATATGTACTGTGTGTATATAGTGTTATACTGTATAGGTGCTGTGTGTATAGTGTTACACTGTATAGGTGCTGTGTGTATATAGTGTTATACTGTATATGTACTGTGTGTATATAGTGTTATACTGTATAGGTGCTGTGTGTATAGTGTTACACTGTATAGGTGCTGTGTATATATAGTGTTATACTCTATAGGTGCTGTGTATATAGTGTTATACTCTATAGGTGCTGTATGTATATAGTGTTATACTGTATAGGTGCTGTGTATAGTGTTACATTGTATAGGTGCTGTGTACTTTGTTACATTGTATAGGTGTTGTGCGTATAGTGTTACATTGTATAGGTGCTCTGTACAGTGTTACATTGTATAGGTGCTGTGTACAGTGTTTCATTGTATAGGTGCTGTGTACAGTGTTACATTGTATAGGTGTTGTGTGTGTATAGTGTTATACTGTACAGGTGCTGTGTACAGTGTTACATTGTATAGGTGCTGTGTATAGTGTTACATTGTATAGGTGCTGTGTATAGTGTTATATTGTATAGGTGCTGTGTACAGTGTTACATTGTATAGGTGCTCTGTACAGTGTTACATTGTATAGGTGCTGTGTGTACAGTGTTACATTGTATAGGTGCAGTGTACAGTGTTACATTGTATAGGTGCTGTGTGTACAGTGTTACATTGTATAGGTGCTGTGTACAGTGTTACATTGTATAGGTGCTGTGTGTACAGTGTTACATTGTATAGGTGCTGTGTGTACAGTGTTACATTGTATAGGTGCTGTGTACAGTGTTATATTGTATAGGTGCTGCGTATAGTGTTACATTGTATAGGTGCTGTGTGTATAGTGTTACATTGTATAGGTGCTGTGTATAGTGTTATATTGTATAGGTGCTGTGTACAGTGTTACATTGTATAGGTGCTCTGTATAGTGTTACATTGTATAGATGCTGTGTATAGTGTTACACTGTATAGGTGCAGTGTACAGTGTTACATTGTATAGGTGCTGTGTGTACAGTGTTACATTGTATAGGTGCTGTGTATAGTGTTACATTGTATAGGTGCTGTGTATAGTGTTACATTGTATAGGTGCTGTGTACAGTGTTACATTGTATAGGTGCTGTGTACAGTGTTACATTGTATAGGTGCTGTGTACAGTGTTACATTGTATAGGTTCTGTGTGTACAGTGTTACATTGTATAGGTGCTGTGTGTACAGTGTTACATTGTATAGGTGCTGTGTGTAGTGTTACATTGTATAGGTGCTGTGTACAGTGTTACATTGTATAGGTGCTGTGTGTATAGTGTTACATTGTATAGGTGCTGTGTACAGTGTTTCATTGTATAGGTGCTGTGTACAGTGTTACATTGTATAGGTGCTGTGTGTACAGTGTTACATTGTATAGGTGCTGTGTACAGTGTTACATTGTATAGGTGCTGTGTATAGTGTTACATTGTATAGGTGCTGTGTATAGTGTTACATTGTATAGGTGCTGTGTACAGTGTTACATTGTATAGGTGCTGTGTGTACAGTGTTACATTGTATAGGTGCTGTGTACAGTGTTACATTGTATAGGTGCTGTGTACAGTGTTACATTGTATAGGTGCTGTGTGTACAGTGTTACATTGTATAGGTGCTGTGTGTACAGTGTTACATTGTATAGGTGCTGTGTACAGTGTTACATTGTATAGGTGCTGTGTACAGTGTTACATTGTATAGGTGCTGTGTACAGTGTTACATTGTATAGGTGCTGTGTACAGTGTTACATTGTATAGGTGCTGTGTGTACAGTGTTACATTGTATAGGTGCAGTGTACAGTGTTACATTGTATAGGTGCAGTGTACAGTGTTACATTGTATAGGTGCTGTGTACAGTGTTACATTGTATAGGTGCTGTGTGTATAGTGTTACATTGTATAGGTGCTGTGTGTACAGTGTTACATTGTATAGGTGCTGTGTACAGTGTTACATTGTATAGGTGCTGTGTGTATAGTGTTACATTGTATAGGTGCTGTGTATAGTGTTACATTGTATAGGTGCTGTGTACAGTGTTACATTGTATAGGTGCTGTGTGTACAGTGTTACATTGTATAGGTGCTGTGTATAGTGTTACATTGTATAGGTGCTGTGTACAGTGTTACATTGTATAGGTGCTGTGTACAGTGTTACATTGTATAGGTGCTGTGTACAGTGTTACATTGTATAGGTGCTGTGTATAGTGTTACATTGTATAGGTGCTGTGTATAGTGTTACATTGTATAGGTGCTGTGTACAGTGTTACATTGTATAGGTGCTGTGTATAGTGTTACATTGTATAGGTGCAGTGTACAGTCTTACATTGTAAAGGTGCAGTGTACAGTGTTACATTGTATAGGTGCTGTGTACAGTGTTACATTGTATAGGTGCTGTGTGTACAGTGTTACATTGTATAGGTGCTGTGTGTACAGTGTTACATTGTATAGGTGCTGTGTACAGTGTTACATTGTATAGGTGCTGTGTACAGTGTTACATTGTATAGTTTCTGTGTGTACAGTGTTACATTGTATAGTTTCTGTGTGTACAGTGTTACATTGTATAGGTGCTGTGTGTACAGTGTTACATTGTATAGGTGCTGTGTGTACAGTGTTACATTGTATAGGTGCTGTGTGTACAGTGTTACATTGTATAGGTGCTGTGTATAGTGTTACATTGTATAGGTGCTGTGTGTACAGTGTTACATTGTATAGGTGCTGTGTATAGTGTTACATTGTATAGTTTCTGTGTGTACAGTGTTACATTGTATAGTTTCTGTGTGTACAGTGTTACATTGTATAGGTGTTGTGTGTACAGTGTTACATTGTATAGGTGCTGTGTGTACAGTGTTACATTGTATAGGTGCTGTGTATAGTGTTACATTGTATAGGTGCTGTGTACAGTGTTACATTGTATAGGTGCTGTGTACAGTGTTACATTGTATAGGTGCTGTGTACAGTGTTACATTGTATAGGTGCTGTGTACAGTGTTACATTGTATAGGTGCTGTGTACAGTGTTACATTGTATAGGTGCTGTGTATAGTGTTACATTGTATAGGTGCTGTGTACAGTGTTACATTGTATAGGTGCTGTGTACAGTGTTACATTGTATAGGTGCTGTGTGTACAGTGTTACATTGTATATGTGCTGTGTACAGTGCTACATTGTATAGGTGCTGTGTGTAGATGGTTACATTGTATAGGTGCTGTGTGTACAGTGTTACATTGTATAGTTGCTGTGTATAGTGTTACATTGTATAGGTGCTGTGTACAGTGTTACATTGTATAGGTGCTGTGTGTACAGTGTTACATTGTATAGGTGCTGTGTATAGTGTTACATTGTATAGGTGCTGTGTGTAGATGGTTACATTGTGTCAGTGGGTGTGTTGCAGGCCGTGACGTCAGTGCAGTGGTCGCAGTGCATTGTGGGAGTATCCGGATCCTCTGCAGCACCAGGGACAGCGCCGGAGCCCGGACACGCTGGAGACTGGGACCGCCGGGTCACCGCTGCGCCTGGAAGATGCCGCCGGCCTTCACATGAGCCGCCCGGCCCCGCCCTCTGCTCACACCCGGCAAAAAATCCGGGAAGGTCCGGAGCCAAGAGGTGAGACAGAGGGGGTGACCTCTGCGGGCGGGGGCGGCGTGCACCGGGGGCTGAGCTGTGTCTGGGGGTGGGCAGTGTGTGTCCGGGGGGATGGGGGGGCACATTATTATCCCTGACGGGTGTAACTTGGAGATTGGGGTGTGATTATTATTACTGACGGGGTGTAACTTGTAGATTTGGGTGTAATTATTATTACTGACGGGTGTAACTTGTAGATTTGGGTGTAATTATTATTACTGACGGGTGTAACTTGTAGATTTGGGTGTAATTATTATTACTGACGGGTGTAACTTGTAGATTTGGGTGTAATTATTATTACTGACGGGTGTAACTTGTAGATTTGGGTGTAATTATTATTACTGACAGGTGTAACTTGTAGATTTGGGTGTGATTATTAGTGACGGGTGTAACTTGTAGATTTAGGTGTAATTATTACTGACGGGTGTAACTTGTAGCTTTGGGTGTGATTATTAGTGACGGGTGTAACTTGTGGTTTTGGGTGTGATTTATTAGTGACGAGTGTAACTTGTAGATTTGGGTGTGATTATTAGTGACGGGTGTAACTTGTAGATTTGGGTGTGATTATTAGTGATGGGTGTAACTTGTAGATTTGGGTGTGATTATTAGTGACGGGTGTAACTTGTAGATTTGGGTGTGATTATTATTACTGACGGGTGTAACTTGTAGATTTGGGTGTGATTATTAGTGACGGGTGTAACTTGTAGATTTGGGTGTGATTATTAGTGACGGGTGTAACTTGTATATTTGTGTGTGATTATTAGTGACGGGTGTAACTTGTAGATTTGGGTGTGATTATTAGTGACGGGTGTAACTTGTATATTTGTGTGTGATTATTAGTGACGGGTGTAACTTGTAGATTTGGGTGTGATTATTAGTGACGGGTGTAACTTGTAGATTTGGGTGTGACTATTAGTGACGGGTGTAACTTGTATATTTGGGTGTGATTATTAGTGACGGGTGTAACTTGTAGATTTCAGTGTGATTATTAGTGACGGGTGTAACTTGTAGATTTCAGTGTGATTATTAGTGACGGGTGTAACTTGTAGATTTGGGTGTGATTATTAGTGACGGGTGTAACTTGTAGATTTGGGTGTGATTATTAGTGACGGGTGTAACTTGTAGTTTTGGGTGTGATTATTAGTGACGGGTGTAACTTGTAGATTTGGGTGTGACTATTAGTGACGGGTGTAACTTGTAGATTTGGGTGTGACTATTAGTGACGGGTGTAACTTGTAGATTTCGGTGAAATTATTAGTGACGGTTGTAACTTGTAGATTTGGGTGTGATTATTAGTGACGGGTGTAACTTGTACATTTGGGTGTGATTTTTAGTGACCAGGTGTTATTGGATGACACTGGTGATTCCAGGTGTTATTGGATGACACTGGTGATTCCAGGTGTTATTGGATGACACTGCTGATTCCAGGTGTTATTGGATGACACTGCTGATTCCAGGTGTTATTGGATGACACTGCTCATTCCAGGTGATATTGGATGACACTGGTGATTCCAGGTGTTATTGGATGACACTGCTGATTCCAGGTGTTATTGGATGACACTGGTGATTCCAGGTGTTATTGGATGACACTGGTGATTCCAGGTGTTATTGGATGACACTGGTGATTCCAGGTGTTATTGGATGACACTGCTGATTCCAGGTGTTATTGGATGACACTGCTGATTCCAGGTGTTATTGGATGACACTGCTGATTCCAGGTGTTATTGGATGACACTGCTGATTCCAGGTGTTATTGGATGACACTGCTGATTCCAGGTGTTATTGGATGACATTGGTGATTCCAGGTGTTATTGGATGACACTGGTGATTCCAGGTGTTATTGGATGACACTGCTGATTCCAGGTGTTATTGGATGACACTGGTGACTCCAGGTGTTATTGGATGACACTGGTGATTCCAGGTGTTATTGGATGACACTGGTGATTCCAGGTGTTATTGGATGACACTGGTGATTCCAGGTGTTATTGGATGACACTGGTGATTCCAGGTGTTATTGGATGACACTGGTGATTCCAGGTGTTATTGGATGACACTGCTGATTCCAGGTGTTATTGGATGACACTGCTGATTCCAGGTGTTATTGGATGACACTGCTGATTCCAGGTGTTATTGGATGACACTGGTGATTCCAGGTGTTATTGGATGACACTGGTGATTCCAGGTGTTATTGGATGACACTGCTGATTCCAGGTGTTATTGGATGACACTGCTGATTCCAGGTGTTATTGGATGACACTGCTGATTCCAGGTGTTATTGGATGACACTGGTGATTCCAGGTGTTATTGGATGACACTGGTGATTCCAGGTGTTATTGGATGACACTGCTGATTCCAGGTGTTATTGGATGACACTGCTGATTCCAGGTGTTATTGGATGACACTGCTGATTCCAGGTGTTATTGGATGACACTGGTGATTCCAGGTGTTATTGGATGACACTGCTGATTCCAGGTGTTATTGGATGACACTGGTGATTCCAGGTGTTATTGGATGACACTGCTGATTCCAGGTGTTATTGGATGACACTGCTGACTCCAGGTGTTATTGGATGACACTGCTGATTCCAGGTGTTATTGGATGACACTGCTGATTCCAGGTGTTATTGGATGACACTGCTGATTCCAGGTGTTATTGGATGACACTGCTGATTCCAGTATTATTGGATGACACTGCTGATTCCAGGTATTATTGGATGACACTGCTGATTCCAGGTGTTATTGGATGACACTGCTGATTCCAGGTGTTATTGGATGACACTGCTGATTCCAGGTGTTATTGGATGACACTGCTGATTCCAGGTGTTATTGGATGACACTGCTGATTCCAGGTGTTATTCGATGACACTGCTGACTCCAGGTGTTATTGGACGACACTGGTGACTCCAGGTGTTATTGGATGACACTGGTGATTCCAGGTGTTATTGGATGACACTGGTGATTCCAGGTGTTATTGGATGACACTGCTGATTCCAGTATTATTGGATGACACTGGTGATTCCAGGTGTTATTGGATGACACTGGTGATTCCAGGTGTTATTGGATGACACTGCTGATTCCAGGTGTTATTGGATGACACTGATGATTCCAGGTGTTATTGGATGACACTGGTGATTCCAGTATTATTGGATGACACTGGTGATTCCAGGTGTTATTGGATGACACTGGTGATTCCAGGTGTTATTGGATGACACTGCTGATTCCAGGTGTTATTGGATGACACTGCTGATTCCAGGTGTTATTGGATGACACTGGTGATTCCAGGTGTTATTAGATGACACTGCTGATTCCAGGTGTTATTGGATGACACTGCTGATTCCAGGTGTTATTGGATGACACTGCTGACTCCAGGTGTTATTGGATGACACTGGTGATTCCCGGTGTTATTGGATAACACTGCTGATTCCAGGTGTTATTGGATGACACTGGTGATTCCAGGTGTTATTGGATGACACTGCTGATTCCAGGTGTTATTGGATGACACTGCTGACTCCAGGTGTTATTGGATGACACTGCTGATTCCAGGTGTTATTAGATGACACTGCTGATTCCAGGTGTTATTGGATGACACTGCTGACTCCAGGTGTTATTGGATGACACTGCTGAATCCAGGTGTTATTGGATGACACTGGTGATTCCAGGTGTTATTGGATGACACTGCTGATTCCAGGTGTTATTGGATGACACTGCTGACTCCAGGTGTTATTGGATGACACTGGTGATTCCCGGTGTTATTGGATAACACTGCTGATTCCAGGTGTTATTGGATGACACTGCTGATTCCAGGTGTTATTGGGTGACACTGGTGATTCCAGGTGTTATTGGATGACACTGCTGATTCCAGGTGTTATTGGATGACACTGCTGACTCCAGGTGTTATTGGATGACACTGCTGATTCCAGGTGTTATTGGATGACACTGCTGATTCCAGGTGTTATTGGATGACACTGCTGATTCCAGGTGTTATTGGATGACATTGGTGATTCCAGGTGTTATTGGATGACATTGGTGATTCCAGGTGTTATTGGATGACACTGCTGATTCCAGGTGTTATTGGATGACACTGCTGATTCCAGGTGTTATTGGATGACACTGGTGATTCCAGGTGTTATTGGATGACACTGCTGATTCCAGGTGTTATTGGATGACACTGCTGATTCCAGGTGTTATTGGATGACACTGGTGATTCCAGGTGTTATTGGATGACACTGCTCATTCCAGGTGTTATTGGATGACACTGCTGATTCCAGGTGTTATTGGATGACACTGGTGATTCCAGGTGTTATTGGATGACACTGGTGATTCCAGGTGTTATTGGATGACACTGCTGACTCCAGGTGTTATTGGATGACACTGCTGATTCCAGGTGTTATTGGATGACACTGGTGATTCCAGGTGTTATTGGATGACACTGGTGATTCCAGGTGTTATTGGACGACACTACTGATTCCAGGTGTTATTGGACGACACTGGTGATTCCAGGTGTTATTGGATGACACTGGTGATTCCAGGTGTTATTGGATGACTCTGGTGATTCCAGGTGTTATTGGATGACACTGCTGATTCCAGGTGTTATTGGATGACACTGCTGATTCCAGGTGTTATTGGATGACACTGCTGATTCCAGGTGTTATTGGATGACACTGCTGACTCCAGGTGTTATTGGATGACACTGCTGATTCCAGGTGTTATTGGATGACACTGCTGATTCCAGGTGTTATTGGATGACACTGATGATTCCAGGTGTTATTGGATGACACTGGTGATTCCAGGTGTTATTGGATGACACTGCTCATTCCAGGTGATATTGGATGACACTGGTGATTCCAGGTGTTATTGGATGACACTGCTGATTCCAGGTGTTATTGGATGACACTACTGATTCCAGGTGTTATTGGATGACACTGCTCATTCCAGGTGATATTGGATGACACTGGTGATTCCAGGTGTTATTGGATGACACTGGTGATTCCAGGTGTTATTGGATGACACTGCTGATTCCAGGTGTTATTGGATGACACTACTGATTCAAGGTGTTATTGGATGACACTGCTGATTCCAGGTGTTATTGGATGACACTGCTCATTCCAGGTGATATTGGATGACACTGGTGATTCCAGGTGTTATTGGATGACACTGGTGATTCCAGGTGTTATTGGATGACACTGCTGATTCCAGGTGTTATTGGATGACACTACTGATTCCAGGTGTTATTGGATGACACTGCTGATTCCAGGTGTTATTGGATGACACTGCTCATTCCAGGTGATATTGGATGACACTGGTGATTCCAGGTGTTATTGGATGACACTGCTGATTCCAGGTGTTATTGGATGACACTGCTGATTCCAGGTGTTATTGGATGACACTGCTGATTCCAGGTGTTATTGGATGACACTGCTCATTCCAGGTGATATTGGATGACACTGGTGATTCCAGGTGTTATTGGATGACACTGGTGATTCCAGGTGTTATTGGATGACACTGCTGATTCCAGGTGTTATTGGATGACACTGCTGATTCCAGGTGTTATTGGATGACACTGCTGATTCCAGGTGTTATTGGATGACACTGGTGATTCCAGGTGTTATTGGATGACACTGGTGATTCCAGGTGTTATTGGATGACACTGGTGATTCCAGGTGTTATTGGATGACACTGCTGACTCCAGGTGTTATTGGATGACACTGCTGACTCCAGGTGTTATTGGATGACACTGCTGATTCCAGGTGTTATTGGATGACACTGCTGATTCCAGGTGTTATTGGATGACACTGCTGATTCCGGGTGGATGGTTCATGATTATTGCTTTGTGACACTGACGATTAGAGGGTTCATTATTACTGCGGGGTGACACTGACAATTAGAGGGTTCATTATTACTGCGGGGTGACACTGACGATTAGAGGGTTCATTATTACTGCGGTGTGACACTGAGGATTAGAGGGTTCATTATTACTGCGGGGTGACACTGAGGATTAGAGGGTTCATTATTACTGCGGGGTGACACTGACGATTAGAGTGTTATTATTACTGCGGGGTGACACTGACGATTAGAGTGTTATTATTACTGCGGGGTGACACTGAGGATTAGAGGGTTCATGATTACTGCGGGTGACACTGGCGATTAGAGTGTTATTATTACTGGGGGGTGACACTGACGATTAGAGGGTATTATTACTGGGGGGTGACACTGACGATTAGAGGGTATTATTACTGCGGGGTGACACTGACGATTAGAGGGTTCATTATTACTGTGGGTGACACTGAGGATTAGAGGTTATTATTACTGCAGGTGACACTGACCATTAGAGAGTTCATTATTACTGCGGGGTGACACTGGCGATTAGAGAATTCATTATTACTGCGGGGTGACACTGACGATTAGATTGTTATTATTACTGCGGGGTGACACTGACGATTAGATTGTTATTATTACTGCGGGGTGACACTGACGATTAGAGGGTTCATTATTACTGCGGGTGACACTGGCGATTAGAGGTTCATTATTACTGGGGGGTGACACTGACGATTAGAGGTTATTATTACTGCGGGGTGACACTGACGATTAGATTGTTATTATTACTGCAGGGTGACACTGAGATTAGAGGGTTCATTATTACTGCGGGGTGACACTGACGATTAGAGGGTTATTATTACTGCGGGGTGACACTGAGATTAGAGGGTTCATTATTACTGCAGGGTGACACTGACGATTAGAGGGTATTATTACTGCGGGGTGACACTGACGATTAGAGGGTTCATTATTACTGGCGGGTGACACTGACGATTAGAGGGTTCATTATTACTGGGAGTGACACTGACGATTAGAGGGTTATTATTACTGCGGGGTGACACTGAGGATCAGAGGGTTCATTATTACTGCAGGTGACACTGACGATTAGAGGGTTATTATTACTGCGGGGTGACACTGACGATTAGAGGGTTATTATTACTGCGGGTGACACTGAGGATTAGAGGGTTCATTATTACTGGGGTGACACTGACGATTAGAGGGTTCATTATTACTGCGGGGTGACACTGATGATTAGAGGGTTCATTATTACTCGGGGGTGACACTGAGGATTAGAGGGTTCATTATTACTGCGGGGTGACACTGACGATTAGAGGGTTCATTATTACTGCGGGGTGACACTGACGATTAGAGGGTTCATTATTACTGCGGGTGACACTGACGATTAGAGGGTTATTATTACTGCGGGGTGACACTGACGATTAGAGGGTTCATTATTACTGCGGGGTGACACTGATGATTAGAGGGTTCATTATTACTCGGGGGTGACACTGAGGATTAGAGGGTTCATTATTACTGCGGGGTGACACTGACGATTAGAGGGTTATTATTACTGCGAGGTGACACTGAGGATTAGAGGATTCATTATTACTGCGGGTGACACTGGCGATTAGAGGGTTCATTATTACTGCAGGTGACACTGACGATTAGAGGATTCATTATTACTGCGGGGTGACACTGACGATTAGAGGGTTCATTATTACTGCGGGTGACACTGACGATTAGAGGGTTCATTATTACTGCGGGGTGACACTGACGATTAGAGGGTTCATTATTACTGCGGGGTGACACTGACGATTAGAGGGTTCATTATTACTGCGGGGTGACACTGACGATTAGAGGGTTCATTATTACTGCGGGGTGACACTGACGATTAGAGGGTTCATTATTACTGCGGGTGACACTGACGATTAGAGGGTATTATTACTGCGGGTGACACTGGCGATTAGAGGGTATTATTACTGCGGGGTGACACTGACGATTAGAGGGTATTATTACTGCGGGGTGACACTGACGATTAGAGTGTTATTATTACTGCGGGGTGACACTGACCATTAGAGAGTTCATTATTACTGCGGGGTGACACTGACGATTTGAGAGTTCATTATTACTGGCGGGTGACACTGACGATTAGAGTGTTATTATTACTGCGGGGTGACACTGACGATTAGAGGGTTCATTATTACTGCGGGGTGACACTGACGATTAGAGGGTATTATTACTGCGGGGTGACACTGACGATTAGAGGGTTATTATTACTGCGGGGTGACACTGACGATTAGAGGGTTCATTATTACTGCGGGGTGACACTGACGATTAGAGTGGTATTATTACTGCGGGGTGACACTGACGATTAGAGTGTTATTATTACTGCGGGGTGACACTGACCATTAGAGAGTTCATTATTACTGGCGGGTGACACTGACGATTAGAGGGTATTATTACTGCGGGGTGACACTGACGATTAGAGGGTTATTATTACTGCGGGGTGACACTGACGATTAGAGGGTTCATTATTACTGGCGGGTGACACTGACGATTAGAGGGTATTATTACTGCGGGGTGACACTGACGATTAGAGGGTTATTATTACTGCGGGGTGACACTGACGATTAGAGGGTTCATTATTACTGGCGGGTGACACTGACGATTAGAGGGTATTATTACTGCGGGGTGACACTGACATTTACACAGGGGGTGAATACCTGTTATGGGCGCTATGGATATACACGGGGGGTGAATACTTTTGCACTTAATTACATTCACTTTAGACATACTCTTACACTCTATGCAGCAGAGCTGGAGGGAGCGTTAGTGGCAGGATCCCGAGCGGATGAAGACCTCCTCCCCACCCTCTCTGTCCCGACGTAAGGACCTGTCTGTGTCGGGGGAGCGGGGAGTAGATGACGGAAGCACAGGCTGGAAATCAGCTGCTGTCGGAGGATCCTCTGCAGGATAATCGATCCTGGCTCACTGCCCCTGAGTCCAGCCTGCAGAGCTCCATAACATTGGAGGAAGACCACAGGAAGGGGGCCCCATCGGTGACAGGAGCCCAGGACAATTGCCCCCTCCCCCCCAAAGCTGGCCCTGACTGTTGGACATCATTGATAGATCTGGTTTTGTTTTGCTTCCGCATGTACTTATTACTGATCATTCTGGGTTGTACTATTACTGCCGGGTGTAACTGTTACTGTTGGATATCACTGATGATTCCGGGTTGTAGTATTACTGCCGGGTGTAACTATTACTGTTGGATGTCACTGATATATCTGGGTTGTAGTATTACTGCCGGGTATAACTATTACTGTTGGATGTCACTGATATATCTGGGTTGTACTATTACTGCTGTGTGTAACTATTACTGTTGGATATCACTGATGATTCCGGGTTGTACTATTACTGCCGGGTGTAACTGTTACTGTTGGATGTCACTGATATATCTGGGTTGTACTATTACTGCCGGGTGTAACTGTTACTGTTGGATGGCACTGATCATTCTGGGTTGTACTATTACTGCTGGGTATAGCTATTACTGTTGGATGTCACTGATATATCTGGGTTGTACTATTACTGCCGGGTGTAACTGTTACTGTTGTATATCACTGATGATTCTGAGTTGTACTATTACTGCTGGGTGTAACTATTACTGTTGGATGTCACTGATATATCTGGGTTGTACTATTACTGCCGGGTGTAACTGTTACTGTATTGGGTTGTACTATAAGGCATGGTGCACCACAATGGAAAATAAGTCCAGAGAGTCGGGGTCTGCAGTAACCAGGGGGCTTCTTTACTGGAGGAATTCAGTTACAAAACAATACAGACGAGGCATAGGGCTGGCTTCTCCTGTCTCCTCCCTGAGACGAGGCATAGGGCTGGCTTCTCCAGTCTCCTCCCTGAGACGAGGCATAGGGCTGGCTTCTCCAGTCTCCTCCCTGAGACGAGGCATAGGGCTGGCTTCTCCAGTCTCCTCCCTGAGACGAGGCATAGGGCTGGCTTCTCCAGTCTCCTCCCTGAGACGAGGCATAGGGCTGGCTTCTCCAGTCTCCTCCTTGAGACGAGGCATAGGGCTGGCTTCTCCAGTCTCCTCCCTGAGACGAGGCATAGGGCCGGCTTCTCCAGTCTCCTCCCTGAGACGAGGCATAGGGCTGGCTTCTCCAGTCTCCTCCTAGGAGAGAGGCATGAGGCTGGCTGTCTCCAGTCTCCTTCCTAACTCAGAAGGCATAGGTACCCAGCGTAAAGGCTGGAGGCCTACGGTCTGTGGCTCACTCGTCGGGTGGCTCCTTGGTCATAGGGCTGGTGACCCATGGTCTGTGGCAGAGTATCCCCATCTCAGCGTCTTCTTCTGGTCACTCAGTAGTCTGGCAGAGTCTTCCTCTCAAGCACTGGTCCTAACTGCAGAACACTAGGGGCTCTGACTGTTCTCCTTATATACAGTTTTGTTAACTAGAACCTTCTAGTGTGAGGGGTGGAGTGGAGAAGCTCAGCACAAACAGATACAATGTTACACTTTCCGTCTCTCATAGACTTACATTAGAGCTTCAATGATACTCAATGGCAATGACACAGCAGTTTTCCAGACACAAACAAGTTTCCAGACATAACAACAGAGCTAAAACCAGACATTCACAAGGTCAGGCTGTCTGATTTTGGTGGTAAACAATGTCTGGCTTTTTCCCTCCAAAATATGGTCTTCTTTAAACCCTATGGCAGCTGTGGAAAGTTACCAGCTTCTCAGTCAAAGTCCTAACAGTCTCCCAGTATTCATTAACCCTTTCCACAGAGCCATGTAAATACAGTGATAATGGACAGGATATATATGACAACATATATATAAAATGCAGTAACACAGTATTAAACAGTATCAGTTAAACCTTTCAAGAGAAATAAAGTAAGAAGTTTTAACTTTGCATAGGGGAAACAGGGGCAAATGTCCAAACGTCAAAGTACTCCCTGCTGTAGGGCACTACATAACTATTACTGTTGGATGTTTCTGATATATCTGGGTTGTACTATTACTGCCGGGTGTAATTATTACTGTTGATGTTTCTGATATATCTGGGTTGTACTATTTCTGCCGTGGTGTAACTATTACTGTTGGATGTCACTGATATATCTGGGTTGTTCTATTACTGCCGGGTGTAATTATTACTGTTGATGTTTCTGATATATCTGGGTTGTAGTATTACTGCCGGGTGTAATTATTACTGTTGATGTTTCTGATATATCTGGGTTGTAGTATTACTGCCGGGTGTAATTATTACTGTTGATGTTTCTGATATATCTGGGTTGTACTATTTCTGCCGTGGTGTAACTATTACTGTTGGATGTCACTGATATATCTGGGTTGTTCTATTACTGCCGGGTGTAACTATTACTGTTGGATGTCACTGATATATCTGGGTTGTACTATTACTGCCGGGTGTAACTATTACTGTTGGATGTCACTGATATATCTGGGTTGTTCTATTACTGCCGGGTGTAATTATTACTGTTGATGTTTCTGATATATCTGGGTTGTAGTATTACTGCCGGGTGTAACGGTTACTGTTGGATGTCACTGATATATCTGGGTTGTACTATTACTGCCGAGAGTATCTATTACTGTTGGATGTCACTGATATATCTGGGTTGTACTATTACTGCTGAGTGTAACTATTACTGTTGGTTGTCACGATATATCTGGGTTGTACTATTACTGTTGGGTGTAACTGTTACTGTTGGATGTCTCTGATCATTCTGGGTTGTACTATTACTGCCAGGTGTAACTATTACTGTTGGATGTCTCTGATATATCTGGGTTGTACTATTACTGCTGGTTGTAACTATTACTGTTGGATGTCTCTGATCATTCTGGGTTGTACTATTACTGCTGGTTGTAGCTATTACTGTTGGATATCACTGATGATTCTGGGTTGTAGTATTACTGCCGGGTGTAACTGTTACTGTTAGATGTCACTGATATATCTGCGTTGTAGTATTACTGCTGGGTGTAACTATTACTGTTGGATGTCTCTGATATATCTGGGTTGTAGTATTACTGCCAGGTGTAATTATTACTGTTGATGTCACTGATATATCTGGGTTGTAGTATTACTGCTGGGTGTAACTATTACTGTTGATGTCACTGATATATCTGGGTTGTAGTATTACTGCGGGGTGTAACGGTTACTGTTGGATTTCACTGATATATCTGGGTTGTACTATTACTGCCGGGTGTAACTGTTACTGTTGGATGTCACTGATCATTCTGAGTTGTACTATTACTGCTGGGTGTAACTATTACTGTTGGATGTCACTGATATATCTGGGTTGTAGTATTACTGCCGGGTGTAACTGTTACTGTTGGATGTCACTGATATATCTGTGTTGTACTATTACTGCTGGGTGTAACTATTACTGTTGGATGTCTCTGATCATTCTGGGTTGTACTATTACTGCCGGGTGTACCTATTACTGTTGGATGTCTGTGATATATCTGGGTTGTAGTATTACTGCTGGGTGTAACTATTACTGTTGGATGTCACTGATATATCTGGGTTGTAGTATTACTGCTGGGTGTAACTATTACTGTTGAATGTCACTGATATATCTGGGTCTTACTATTACTGCTGGGTGTAACTATTACTGTTGGATGTCACTGATCATTCTGAGTTGTACTATTACTGCTGGGTGTAACTATTACTGTTGGATGTCACTGATATATCTGGGTTGTACTATTACTGCCGGGTGTTACTATTACTGTTGGATGTCACTGATCATTCTGGGTTGTACTATTACTGCCGGGTGTAACTATTACTGTTGGATGTCACTGATATATCTGGGTTGTAGTATTACTGCCGGGTGTAACTATTACTGTTAGATGTCACTGATATATCTGCGTTGTAGTATTACTGCTGGGTGTAACTATTACTGTTGGATGTCACTGATATATCTGGGTTGTACTATTACTGCTGGTTGTAGCTATTACTGTTGGATATCACTGATATATCTGGGTTGTACTATTACTGCCGGGAGTATCTATTACTGTTGGATGTCACTGATATATCTGGGTTGTAGTATTACTGCCGGGTGTAACTATTACTGTTGGATGTCACTGATATATCTGGGTTGTAGTATTACTGCCGGGTGTAACTATTACTGTTGGATATCACTGATATATCTAGGTTGTACTATTACTGCCGGGTGTAACTATTACTGTTGGATGTCACTGATATATCTGGGTTGTAGTATTACTGCCGGGTGTAACTATTACTGTTGGATGTCACTGATCATTCTGGGTTGTACTATTACTGCTGGGTGTAACTATTACTTTTGTATGTTACTGATATAACTGGGTTGTAGTATTACTGCTTGGTGTACCTATTACTGTTGGATGTCTGTGATATATCTGGGTTGTAGTATTACTGCCGGGTGTAACTATTACTGTTGGATGTCACTGATATATCTAGGTTGTACTATTACTGCTGGGTGTAACTATTACTGTTGGATGTCACTGATATATCTAGGTTGTACTATTACTGCTGGGTGTAACTATTACTGTTGGATGTCACTGATCATTCTGAGTTGTAGTATTACTGCCGGGTGTAACTATTACTGTTGGATGTCACTGATATATCTGGGTTGTAGTATTACTGCGAGGTGTTACTATTACTGTTGGATGTCTCTGATATATCTGGGTTGTACTATTACTGCCGGGAGTATCTATTACTGTTGGATGTCACTGATATATCTGGGTTGTAGTATTACTGCCGGGTGTAACTATTACTATTGGATGTCACTGATATTTCTGGGTTGTACTATTACTGCCCGGTGTAACTATTACTGTTGGATGTCTCAGATATATCTGGGTTGTACTATTACTGCCGGGAGTATCTTTTACTTTTGGATGTCACTGATATATCTGGGTTGTAGTATTACTGCCGGGTGTAACTATTACTGTTTGATGTCACTGATATATCTGGGTTGTACTATTACTGCTGGGTTTAACTGTTACTGTTGGATGTCACTAATATATATCTGGGTTGTAGTATTACTGCTGGGTGTAACTATTACTTTTGTATGTTACTGATATATCTGGGTTGTACTATTACTGCTGGGTGTAACTATTACTTTTGTATGTTACTGATATATCTGGGTTGTAGTATTACTGCTGGGTGTAACTATTACTGTTGGACGTCACTGATATATCTGGGTTGTAGTATTACTGCTGGGTGTAACTATTACTGCTGGGTGTAATTATTACTGTTCGATGTCTCTGATATATCTGGGTTGTAGTATTACTGCCGGGTGTAACTATTACTGTTCGATGTCTCTGATATATCTGGATTGTAGTATTACTGCTGGGTGTAACTATTACTGTTGGATGTCACTGATATATCTGGGTTGTAGTATTACTGCCGGGTGTAACTATTACTGTTCGATGTCTCTGATATATCTGGATTGTAGTATTACTGCTGGGTGTAACTATTACTGTTGGACGTCACTGATAGTTTTGGTTTTCTATTATTGCCGGTTGTAACTGTTGCTTTTGGATATCACTGATTATTCTGGGTGGAAGAACCTATCACTTTGGACCGAACCGGTTTCATTCCGATATTTGCTATTTTTTGGACGAATCCACTATAACAACGAGTGGCGCCATTTTTGTGCACATATTGGCAGGAAAAAAAGCACCAGAAAGGACGAAGAAAGATTCTCACATGACCCTGGAGGAAGTGGGCGGTAGGGCTTCCCCTGATTGGCTCATCCAGGCTGTCTGACAGCCTGAGAGCCAATCAATGCCTCAGCTGGCAAGGAGGTGTCCTAGCAGAATGAGCCGAACTTCATTCTGTGGTGGCTGTGAATGAAGGTGGATGGGTCTATTCAGTGACTGCCAGGAAAACTATCTTACGGAGTCAGGGAGAGTCAAAAATAAATCAGTGACAGTCAGAAATCAATCAAGCTTTTCGCCAGGGAGAATGAAGGGAAAGGCTAGAATTACGTGTGTGTAGAATAGGGACAGGCAGGGAAAGCTGTCAGGCAGGGAGGAGATCAGTCCGCTGTGCCTCCTAGCAGAACTGCAGCTGCTGCAACCCTCAGAAAGCAGTGACCTGCAATGAAATCCTTTTATTTTTTTCCCTTTTTCACAGAAATCCTTGGTTGAAATAAGCGAAAATTTTACCAACTTGTGTTGTGCCATCAATCTAGCATAGCTATAGAGTACTAGTGAGACCTCCGTGTCAGAGACTCTCACTTATTTCATTTATATATTTTTGTTTTAGTTTGCAAAACCGTATAAATCAGTGATTGAGAATAAAATATTAGTGCTAAACCCGTTTACCCACACACAGTTCAGTACACTGGCCAAGGTAACAATTTACCGGTGAGTGTTAACGCAATATTAACCCGTTCAAGACCATGCCAGTGTTCACCATAAGAACCAAGCCACAGTTTGCAAATCTGACCTGAGTCACTTTACGTGGTAATAACTCTGGAACGCTTATACTTATCCAGGCCATGCTGAGATTGTTTTCTCGTGACACATTGTACTTCATGTTACTGGTAAATTTGAGTCAATATGTTTTACCTTTATTTATTAAAAAATCCCAAATTTACGTAAAATTTGAAAGATTCACTATTTTCTAAATTAGAATTTCTCTCCTTTTAGGCAGATAGTGATACCTCATAAAATATTTATTACTTAACATTCCCCATATGTCTGCTTTATGTCGCCATCATTTTGTAAATGTTATTTTATTTTTTAGGACATTATAAGGCTTAGAACTTTAGAAGCAATTTTTAAATTTTTAATAAAATTTTCTAAACCCACTTTTTCAAGGACGAATTCAGTTCTGAAGTCACTTTGTGTGGCTGACATAGTATAAATTGTCCATAAATGACCCCATTTTAGAACCTACACCCCTCAAATTATTCAAAACTCATTTTACAAACTTTGTTATCCCTTTAGGTGTTGTATAAGAATTAAAGGATCACGGTCACACACGTACATGCACGTGCGGATGCGGCAAGAGACCGCATTCCCCCATGTACATATACGTAAAAATACACACATGGTTTAAGGGTCATGCCTCAATCGTCCGTTTCCGTATATTTGGTTTCCACAGGGTTGGAATATTGTTTTTGGTACTTTTCAATTTAATTAAACCAACATATATATGTGATTACTACAGCAATACACAGGGTATGGCAGCAATCTACCTGTGAATGTTAACATGAAAATGAGCATCAGGCCTGACCCTTAATCATCCGTTAACCTTCATTTATTTCTCCATATAGGCGATTAACACCAATATAAAGGCCAGCACACAAAAGTATCTGTGAGGGATAACGAATTTAGGCCCAAGTCATTTTCCCTTTATTTCTGTGTTCACAAACACGTTTCCAGTCAAATTTTTTTTTCATTGGCGACTCTTTATATTCAAAGTAGCGGCATATAATTTTTTTTTTTTTTTTTCTTCTTTATATATATATATATATATATATATATATACATGTGATTACTACATCGGTTGAAAGGGTATCACACAAAGGTATATGGGAGTGATAATGAAATTAGGGTTTCCCTTCATTCACACATTTTTAATCAATTTTTCCATTTCACCACCATGACGGCATACAACTCGAGATTGACCTCTGACCCCTGTAGGGGTAGAAAACAGAGAAAGGTTAAATTGCCCCCTCCTACCAGCATTCCCCGGTGTTTTCCTGCCTCCACAGTGACCTGTTGATAAAGGCATGCTTGCCGAAACGCGTCCTGGCTGTAGGACACATTGATTTGATGTAATAAAACATCATACTTATACAGGACACGACTGCTGGGATTTCTTTTGGATTCCACAGTGACCGGGACAGAAAAAGGCCTCTCTGCCTGTCAGGGAGGTGAAGATGGATCTTTCCTTTTTTAGTTTACTATCCCAGGGTATTGCATCGGGGGTTCAGGACCTCCCTTGTATGTTTATTAGATTCCCCTGCTCGCCGGCGGTAACTTACCAACGCTGGGCAGGAAGACAGATTGGACTCGAATTCTGTTAATCGGATGCCTGTCCACATGATGCCATAAGCCACCGTTTCCCTTGTGGGACAAGCTGGCATAAGGACGCAAGCTCCGCATGGTGATCGCGGGCGTTTGATGTCGGGATAAAATACAGGAGATTCAAAATGGAGACCCAAAACTCTACCATTCCACTAATAAAGAGAAATGCCTTAATGAGTACAGGCCACCTAAAAGACGCATACTACCACATACCGATCCTGGATCAGTCTCAGAAATACCTAAGGTTTTCCCTAAAAAAAATCATATGGTAGGCAAATCCCAATCTTGTTATAGAGATGGTGTCGCATGTAAGAAAGTAAGGGCTAATAATAATTCCCTGTCTAGACGATTTCTTAATAGTAGCAGACACGTGGAGTCAAAACTAGACTCAAACAGATTCTTACACCTGCTAGAAGATCTAGGATGGGTAATAAATCTAAAGAAGTCCTGTCTTCATCCTCTGACAAGGGTAAAGTTCTTGGGAATTCTTCTGGACTCAGAGAAACAAACATCCTTTCTTCCAAAGGAGAAAATAGAATCTCTAGAACAGAAGGTCCGCACATTTCTAAAGAAAAGATCATGCTCCATCAGGGAAGCTATGAGTCTCATGGGGGGACATCATTCATAACCTCTAACCTGGTGCCAAATCCATTTCCGAGTTCTCCAATCCTAGTTGCTAAGGAAATGGGCCAGACGTCTCTAGATCGGAAGATTCCTATTCGGGAACATGTAAAAACATTTCTTCTCTGGTGGACGATACCATCAAAACTCAGTAAGGGAGTGGTATGGCCAAAGACCCCATCAATCCTAATCCAAACAGATGCAAGCGGGACAGGTTGGGGAGCAAAGGTAGAGAACAAATGCTATCAGGGCATCTGGCCAACCAGAATGACCAGTCAGGCATCAAATTACCGAGAACTTTGTGTGGTATGGGAAATTTTGAAAGCAGCATTAGAGATCTTGCAGGGTCATCATATAAAGATTCTCTCAGACAATGTGCAGTGGCCTGGTTTGGGGTAACCCCAACGCTACGCTGAGTCCCCCGGGACACCGTTGAGGTGTCATCACGTGTTGCTGCTCTCCGGAAGAGATGGTAAGGCGTGGTGCAACCCAATGGGTAATAAGTCCAGAAAGGCAGGGTCTGCAGTAAGCCAGGGGGCTTTTTTACTGGAGGAAATTAGGTGCAAAACAATACAGGCAGTGCACCAAGCTGGCTTCTTCAGTCTCCTCCCTGAGACGAGGCATAGGGCTGGATTCTCCAGTCTCCTCCCTAAGACTAGGCATAGGGCTGGCTTCTCCAGTCTCCTCCCTGAGACAAGGCATAGGGCCGGCTTCTCCAGTCTCCTCCCTGAGACGAGGCATAGGGCTGGCTTCTCCAGTCTCCTCCCTGAGATGAGGAATAGGGCTGGCTTCTCCAGTCTCCTCCCTGAGACGAGGCATAGGGCCGGCTTCTCCAGTCTCCTCCCTGAGACGAGGCATAGGGCTGGCTTCTCCAGTCTCCTCCCTGAGACGAGGCATAGGGCTGGCTTCTCCAGTCTCCTCCCTGAGACGAGGCATAGGGCTGGCTTCTCCAGTCTACTCCCTGAGACGAGGCATAGGGCTGGCTTCTCCAGTCTCCTCTCTGAGATGAGGTATAGGGCTAGCTTCTCCAGTCTCCTCTCTGAGACGAGGCATAGGGCTGGCTTCTCCAGTCTCCTCTCTGAGATGAGGTATAGGGCTAGCTTCTCCAGTCTCCTCTCTGAGACGAGGCATAGGGCTGGCTTCTCCAGTCTCCTACCTGAAATGAGGCATAGGGCTGGCTTCTCTAGTCTCCTCCCTGAGACGAGGCATAGTGCTGGCTTCTCCAGTCTCCTCCGTGAGACGAGGCATAGGGCTGGCTTCTCCAGTCTCCTCCCTGAGACGAGGCATAGGGCTGGCTTCTCCTGTCTCCTCCCTGAGACGAGGCATAGGGCTGGCTTCTCCAGTCTCCACCCTGAGACTAGGCATAGGGCTGGCTTCTCCAGTCTCCTCCCTGGCAGAAAAAGGGTTTGATGCTGAGGAAAGGCCGAGCTAGCTGTCCTATCTCTCTCAGAAGGCTGGTACCCTGGTCCAAGGCTGGTGATCCAGGGTCTGTGGCAGAGTATCCCCGTCTCAGCGTCTTCTTCTGGTCTCACAGTAGTCTGGCAGAGTCTTCCCCTCTAAGCACTGCTCCCTAACTGCAACACACTGGGGGCTCTGACTGTTCTCCTTATATACAGTTTTTCCTACACTAGAACCTTCTATTGTGATGGGTGGAGTGGAGAAGCTCAGCACAAACAGATACAATGTTACACTTTCCGTCTCTCATAGACTTACATTACAGCTTCAATGATACGGAATGGCAACGACACAGCAGGTTTTCCAGACAAAAACAAGTTTCCAGACATAACAACAGAGCTAAACCATTCACAAGGTCAGGCAGTCTGGGTTTTGGTGGTAAACAAGTCTGGGGGTTTCCCTCCAAAACATGGCTTCTTTAAACCCCATGGCAGCTGTGGAAAGTTACCAGCTTCTCAATCAAAGCCCTAACAGTCTCTCAGTATTTATTAACCCTTTCCACAGAGCCATGTAAATACAGTGATAATAAAGAGGATATATATCACAACATATAAAATGCAGTCACACAGTATTAAACTGTATAAGTTAACCCTGTCAAGAAAAATAAAGTAAGAAGTTTTAACTTTGCATAGGGGAAATAGACAAATGTCCACAAATGTCACAGTTCTCCCTGCTCTAGGGCACGACAAACGTAACAACAGTGTCGTACCTCAAACATCAAGGAGGGACGAGATCAAAACAACTAATAAGTCTTCCGGAGAGAATATTCTACTGGGCAGAAAGGAGTGAGCTCCATAAGAGTGCTACATCTAAAGGGAAGTCAAAACTACGTGTCAAATTTTCTCAGCAGGAAGAAACTTGATCAAGGAGAGTGCTCTCTAAATACGGAGGTATTCAAAATGATAAAGAACAGATGGGGTTCTCCGTCGATAGACTTATTTGCCTCAAGAGAAAATACAAAGACCCAGATATTCTGTTCAGTAAACCCTAGGGACAGGCCCTGGAATTGGGATCTTGCTTCTGCTTTTCCTCCGTTCCTATTGATCCCGAAAGTTATTCAAAAAGCCCTTCAGGAAAGGTCGACACTCGTATTAATAACTCCATTTTGGCCAAAAAGTAGTTGGTTCTCCCTACTCAAGAGACTGTCCTTACAAGAACCTTGGATCCTTCCCAACAGGAAGGACGTTCTTGTTCAGGGTCCCATTGTCCATCCCCATCCAGAACTCTTTAAACTGACTGCATGGATCCTCAGTCCGGCATTCTAAGGCATCAAGGTCTTTTGGATAAAGTAATATCCACATTAAGATCTAGCAGGAAGAAAATTACATCAGCAATCTATCTGAAGATCTGGAAAAAATTCTGTTCTTGGTCAGTTGAAAGAGCTCCGCATCACGCAAAACCAAAGATCCAAAAACTTTGGAGTTTTTCAACAAAGTCTAGACTTGGGTCTTAGACCCTCCACCTTAAAAGTACAAATATCCGCACTTAGTGCCTTTTTTGACACAGATCTAGCAGGCCATAGGTGGAGGAAAAGGTTTGTCAGGGCAGCCTCTAGGTTAAGGCCTTTCATTAGACCACGTGTCCCTTCTTGGAATCTAAACATTGTCCTTAGGGGTTTTACAAAAAGTCCCTTTGAACCATTAGACGACAGTTAGTTAAATCCCTTTCTTATAAGACTGCTTTCTTGATATCCATGTCGTCGGCAAGAAGGCTAGGGGTGATCCAGGCCCTCTCAATCAGTGAACCTTACCCCACAGTCCTAGATGACAGGATAATTCTAAAACTGGACCCTGGGTTCCTAACCAAGGTGGTAACACATTTCCATAGAGACCTGGAGGTAATCCTTCCATCCTTCTGCAATAACCCTTAAAATCCTAGAGAAAGAGTTCCATTCTTTAGATGGAAGGAGGACAGTTCTCAGATACCTTGAGGTTACCAAAGAATTTAGACTAGTTAATAATCTTTTAGTCCAGTTTGCAGAGAAGAACAGAGTTAAAATGGTATCCAAGGCATCCATTGCCAGATGGATCAGACAGACTATTTATAACTGTTATAATGTCCAGGGTCGGGATTGTCCTGGTTAGAGCCCATTCCACTAGTGCAGTGTCTTCCTCTTACATTCAGAAAGCGGGTGCATCTTGGGAACAGATCTGCAAGGCTGCGACCTGCTCCAGTATGCAGACCTTTGTCAAACATTATAGACTTGATCAGATCAGATCTGTCCTTCACACGGAAGGTTCTTCAAGCTGTAACCTTAGAGATTGGTGATCTGTAAGGTCTCCAGTTGTATGCCGTCATGCTGGTTAAATGGAAAATAGGAATTGGTCTTACCGGTAATTCTGTTTCCATGAATCCACCATCACTGAACGATTCCCCCCCCCCCCCAACGTGGTCTAATGTTGGGTGTCACTGATGATTCTAGGTTTTCTATTACTTCCAGGAGTAACTATTACTGTTGGATGTCACTGATATATCTGGGTTGTACTATTACTGCCGGGAGTAACTGTTACTGTTGGATGTCACTGATATATCTGGGTTGTAGTATTACTGCCGGGAGTGACTTCTACTGTTGGATGTCACTGATATATCTGGGTTGTACTATTACTGCCGGGAGTAACTGTTACTGTTGGATGTCACTGATATATCTGGGTTGTAGTATTACTGCCGGGAGTAACTTCTACTGTTGGATGTCACTCATATATCTGGGTTGTACTATTACTGCCGGGAGTAACTGTTACTGTTGGATATCACTGATATATCTGGGTTGTACTATTACTGCCGGGAGTAACTGTTACTGTTGGATGTCTATGATATATCTGGGTTGTACTATTACTGTTGGATGTCACTGATATATCTGGGTTGTACTATTACTGCCGGGTGTAACTGTTACTGTTGGATATCACTGATATCTGGGTTGTACTATTACTGCTGGGTGTAACTATTACTGTTGGATGTCACTGATATATCTGGGTTGTACTATTACTGCCGGGAGTAACTCTTACTGTTGGATGTCACTGATTCTGGGTTGTACTATTACTGCCTTGAGTAACTATTACTGTTGGATGTCACTGATATATCTGGGTTGTACTATTACTGCCGTAAGTAACTATTACTGTTGGATGTCACTGATATATCTGAGTTGTACTATTACTGCCGGGTGTAACTGTTACTGTTGGATATCACTGATATCTGGGTTGTACTATTACTGCTGGGTGTAACTATTACTGTTGGATGTCACTGATTCTGGGTTGTACTATTACTGCCGGGAGTAACTCTTACTGTTGGATGTCACTGATTCTGGGTTGTACTATTACTGCCGTGAGTAACTATTACTGTTGGATGTCACTGATATATCTGGGTTGTACTATTACTGCCGTGAGTAACTATTACTGTTGGATGTCACTGATATATCTGAGTTGTTCTATTACTGCTGGGAGTAACTATTACTGTTGGATGTCACTAATATATATGGGTTGTACTGTTAATGCTGGGAGTAACTGTTACTGTTGGATGTCACTAATATATACGGGTTGTACTATTAATGCTGGGTGTAACTGTTACTCTTGGATGTCACTGATATATCTGGGTTGTACTATTACTGCCGGGAGTAACTGTTACTGTTGGATGTCACTGATATATCTGGGTTGTAGTATTACTGCCGGGAGTAACTTCTACTGTTGGATGTCACTAATATATCTGGGTTGTACTATTACTGCCGGGAGTAACTGTTACTGTTGGATATCACTGATATATCTGGGTTGTACTATTACTGCCGGGAGTAACTGTTACTGTTGGATGTCTATGATATATCTGGGTTGTACTATTACTGTTGGATGTCACTGATATATCTGGGTTGTACTATTACTGCTGGGAGTAACTGTTACTGTTGGATATCACTGATATCTGGGTTGTACTATTACTGCTGGGTGTAACTATTACTGTTGGATGTCACTGATATATCTGGGTTGTACTATTACTGCCGGGAGTAACTCTTACTGTTGGATGTCACTGATTCTGGGTTGTACTATTACTGCCGTGAGTAACTATTACTGTTGGATGTCACTGATATATCTGGGTTGTACTATTACTGCCGGGAGTAACTGTTACTGTTGGATGTCACTGATATATCTGAGTTGTACTATTACTGCTGGGAGTAACTATTACTGTTGGATGTCACTAATATATATGGGTTGTACTGTTAATGCTGGGAGTAACTGTTACTCTTGGATGTCACTAATATATATGGGTTGTACTATTAATGCTGGGTGTAACTGTTACTCTTGGATATCACTGATATATCTGGGTTGTACTATTACTGCCGGGAGTAACTATTACTGTTGGATGTCACTGATATCTGAGTTGTACTATTACTGCCGGGAGTAACTGTTACTGTTGGATGTCTCTGATATATCTGGGTTGTACTATTACCGTTGGATGTAACTGATATATCTGGGTTGTTCTATTACTGCTAGGAATAACTGTTACTGTTGGATATCACTGATTTTGAGTTGTACTATTACTGCCGGGAGTAACTATTACTGTTGGATTTCACTGATATATCTTTGTTGTACTATTCCTGCCGGGAGTAACTGTTACTGTTGGATATCACTGATTCTGGGTTGTACTATTTCTGCTGGGAGTAATTATTACTTGTTGGATGTCACTGATATATCTGGGTTGTATTATTACTGTGTGGTTATTACTGCTGGGAGTTACTATTTCTCATGGGTATTACTATTGCTGCCGATTGTATCTATTGCTGCTGGGTGATACTATAAGGGTCCATTCACACGTCCGTGGTGTGTTGTGGATCCGCAAGACACCTGGCCGGCACCCCCCATAGTACTGCCTATTCTTGTCTGCAGCTGCGGACAAGAAAAGGACTTGTTCTATTCTTTGCGGAGCTGCGGACCGGAAGTTCGGGGCCGCGCTCTGCAAATGCGGAAGTGGAGAGCACATAGTGTGCTTTCTGCATCACGTCTGGCCCCATAGAGAATGAATGGGTCCGTACCCGTTCCGCACCCATTTGCGGACGTCTGAATGGAGCCTTACTGGGTAAATTAATCTCTTAGTAATAAAGAAGTATTATTTAACTCATAGCTTGTATGTTTAATTTAATGCTCTCAGTAATAAAAAAAAAGCTTTAGTGACTTTAAATATATTATTTCCCAATAAAATTAGGTACTGTTGACTTTATGCCAAGTGTTGGTATATTAATGCTCAGTCAAAACAATAATCTCAGAGCAGACCTTCAAATCAGACCCCCATTCATCATCAGACCTCAGACCAGACCCTCAATCCCCATCAGACCCCCATTCATCGTCAGACTCTCAGATCAGACCCTTAATCCCCATAAAACCCCCATTCATCGCCAGACCCTCAATCCCCATCAGACCCCCATTCATCATCAGACCTCAGATCAGACCCTCAATCCCCATCAGACCCCCATTCATCATCAGACCTCAGATCAGACCCTCAATCCCCATCAGACCCCCATTCATCATCAGATCTCAGATCAGACCCTTAATCCCCATTCATCATCAGACCTCAGATCAGACCCTTAGTCCCCATCAGACCTCAGATTAGACCCTTAATCCCCATCAGACCCCCCATTCATCATCAGACCTCAGATTAGACCCTTAATCCCCATCAGACCCCCATTCATCATCAGACCTCAGATTAGACCCTTAATCCCCATCAGACCCCCATTCATTGTCAGACCCTCAATCTCCATCAGACCCCCATTCATCATCAGACCTCAGATCAGACCCTCAATCCCCATCAGACCCCCATTCATCATCAGACCTCAGATCAGACCCTCAATCCCCATCAGACCCCATTCATCATCAGACCTTAGATCAGACCCTCAATCCCCATCAAACCCCCATTCATCATCAGACCTCAGATCAGACCCTCAACCCCCAAATCAGACCCCCATTTATCATCAGACCTCAGATCAGACCCTCAATCCCCATTCATCATCAGACCTCAGATTAGACCCTTAATCCCCATCAGACCCCCGTTCATCATCAGACCTCAGATCAGACCCTCAATCCCCATCAGATCCCCATTCATCATCAGACCTCAGATTAGACCCTTAATCCCCATCAGACCCCCGTTCATCATCAGACCTCAGATCAGACCCTCAATCCCAATCAGACCCCCATTGATCATCAGACCTCAGATCAGACCCTCAATCCCAATCAGACCTGATTCATCATTAGACCTCAGATCAGACCCTCAATCCCCATCAGACCCCCATTCATCATCAGATCTCAGATCAGACCCTTAATCCCCATTCATCATCAGACCTCAGATCAGACCCTTAGTCCCCATCAGACCTCAGATTAGACCCTTAATCCCCATCAGACCCCCCATTCATCATCAGACCTCAGATTAGACCCTTAATCCCCATCAGACCCCCATTCATCATCAGACCTCAGATTAGACCCTTAATCCCCATCAGACCCCCATTCATTGTCAGACCCTCAATCTCCATCAGACCCCCATTCATCATCAGACCTCAGATCAGACCCTCAATCCCCATCAGACCCCCATTCATCATCAGACCTCAGATCAGACCCTCAATCCCCATCAGACCCCCATTCATCATCAGACCTTAGATCAGACCCTCAATCCCCATCAAACCCCCATTCATCATCAGACCTCAGATCAGACCCTCGACCCCCAAATCAGACCCCCATTTATCATCAGACCTCAGATCAGACCCTCAATCCCCATCAGATCCCCATTCATCATCAGACCTCAGATTAGACCCTTAATCCCCATCAGACCCCCATTCATCATCAGACCTCAGATCAGACCCTCAATCCCCATCAGATCCCCATTCATCATCAGACCTCAGATTAGACCCTTAATCCCCATCAGACCCCCGTTCATCATCAGACCTCAGATCAGACCCTCAATCCCAATCAGACCCCCATTGATCATCAGACCTCAGATCAGACCCTCAATCCCAATCAGACCTGATTCATCATTAGACCTCAGATCAAACCCTCAATCCCCATCAGACCCCCATTCATTGTCAGACCTCAGATCAGACCCTTAATCCCCATCAGACCCCTAAATCAGACCCCCATTCTTCATCAGCCTCCTATCAGACCCCCAGCCTCCATCAGACTCAGATCAGACCCCGAGTCAGACCCTGTCAGCATCAGATTGAACCCCCCAGCCCTAATCAGACCTCAGATCAGACATTACAAGAAAATAAAAACACCTTGCTAGTTTTGGACAGCGCTGCAAATCGAGCATAAACGGCTCGATCGCTTCTTGAGTATATTATATCTCCCAGTATAAATAAGTATTAGTGGATTTATAACCAGTGCTGAGTATAAAAATACTACCAGTGCTGAAAGTAGTGTTATTGTATATATAGCCACTGCTCAGTATATTTATACTCCCAGTTATAAAGAAGTATTAGTTGATTTATAACTAGGGCTGAGTATAATAATACCCCTAGTTATAAAGAAATTTTACTGGATTTATAACCAGTGTTGAGTGCATTAATACTCCCAGTTATCAAGAAGTATTAATGGATTTATAACCAGTGCTGAATATATTAATACTCATAGTTATTTATTAGTATTAGTGGATTTATAACCAGTGCTGAATATATTAATACTCATAGTTATCAAAAACTATATTTATAACCAATGCTGAGTATATGCATTTTTTTTTATTATTTTAATCTTAAAAAATACATATCAAAAAAGAAGAAAAAAAAAGACACAAATACTCACATAAAACCAAGGTAGGGGGGAGGTGGTACCAAAGCAGAAAAAAAGGGGGGAGGGGGATGGTCTACCATATGGCCCATATTTTGGACCAAACATCAAGTTTATTCCTTGTTGAGTAAATAATTCTCTCTTAAACGCTGAATCCAGATGTTTATAGCAGGGGTTCCCTAGACATCCTCTCCCGGGCCAGGAGGGTACTCTAGTAACACACTCAGGAATTTGGTTAGGGTGCACGGAACTGCAACTAATTAGAAAGTCACTAAGGCTTTCATTTTATTACTGAGAGCATTAAATCAAAAGGTACAAGCTATGAGTTCAATAATACACCTTTATTACTGAGAGGTTAATTTAGCCAGGAATAGTAACACCCAGCAGCAATAGATACAATTGGCAGCAATAGTAATACCCGTAAGAACTAGTAACTCAAAGCAGTAATAACCACACACAAAGTAATGGATTACAGATAGCAAGACCAACACCCAGCAGTACTGATTATGTTAATACTCTTAGTTATAAAGAAGTATTAGTGGATTTCTAGCCAGTGCTAAGTATATTAATACTCCTAGTTATAAAGAAGTATTAGTGGATTTAAAGCCAGTGCTGAGTATATTAATACTCCTAGTTATAAAGAAGTATTAGTGGATTGATAGCCACAGGGTAATAAGTTAGTTATAAAGAAATATTAGTGCATTTATAGCCAGTACTGAGTATAATAATACTCCTAGTTAGAAAGAAGTATTAGTGGTTTTATAAACAGTGCTGAGTGTAGTAATACGCCTAGTTATAAAGAAGTATTAGTGGATTTATAGGCAGTACTGAGTGTAATAATACTACTAGTTATAAAGAAGTATTAGTGGATTTATTGTCAGTATGGAGTATATTAATACTCCTAGTTATAAAGAAATATTAGTGGATATATAATCATCGCTGAGAATAATAATACTACTAGTTATAAAGAAGTATTAGTGGATTTATAACCAGTGCTGAGTATAATAATACTCCTAGTTATAAAGAAGTATTAGTGGATTTATAATGAGTGCTGAGTATAATAATACTCCTAGTTATAAATAAATATTAGTGGATTTATAACCAGTGCTGAGTGTAATAATACTTCTAGTTATAAATAAGTATTAGTGGATTTATAGCCAGTACTGAGTGTAATAATACTCCAAGTTACAAAGAAGTATTAGTGGATTTATAGCCAGTACTGAGTATATTAATACTCCTAGTTATAAAGAAGTATTAGTGGATTTATAGCCAGTACTGAGTGTAATAATACTCCTAGTTATAATGAAGTATTAGTGGATTTATAACCAGTGCTGAGTATATTAATACTCCTAGTTATAAAGAAATATTAGTGGATTTATAATCAGTGCTGAGTATATTAATACTCCTAGTTATAAAGAAGTATTAGTGGATTTATAATGAGTGCTGAGTATAATAATACTCCTAGATATGAATACTAGTGGATTTGTAACCAGTGCTGAGTGTAATAATACTTAGTTATAAGGTATTATGGATTTATAGAGTACTGAGTGTAATAATACTCTAGTTATAAAGCAAGTATTAGTGGATTTATAGCCAGTACTGAGTGTATCAATACTCCTAGTTATAAAGAAGTATTAGTGGATTTATAGCCAGTACTGAGTGTATAATACTCCTAGTTATAATGAAGTATTAGTGGATTTATAGCCAGTGACTGTAGTAATATATTTATAATGAGTGCTGAGTATAATAATACTCCTAGTTATAAATAAATATTAGTGGATTTATAACCAGTGCTGAGTGTAATAATACTTCTAGTTATAAATAAGTATTAGTGGATTTATAGCCAGTACTGAGTGTAATAATACTCCAAGTTACAAAGAAGTATTAGTGGATTTATAGCCAGTACTGAGTATATTAATACTCCTAGTTATAAAGAAGTATTAGTGGATTTATAGCCAGTACTGAGTGTAATAATACTCCTAGTTATAATGAAGTATTAGTGGATTTATAACCAGTGCTGAGTATATTAATACTCCTAGTTATAAAGAAGTATTAGTGGATTTATAGCCAGTGCTGAGTATATTAATACTCCTAGTTATAAAGAAGTATTAGTGGATTTATAGCCAGTGCTGAGTATATTAATACTCCTAGTTATAAAGAAGTATTAGTGGATTTAAAGCCAGTGCTGAGAATATTAATACTCCTAGTTATAAAGAAGTATTAGTGGATTTATAACCAGTGCTGAGCGTCCATTAAGTGTTATATTGTTATGCGGGGCACTTTGTGGGGCTGTTTGGGTTGGGGGAGGTCTGTGACCCTCTGGGGCTGGCTCTGTTGAGGATAACCCTGCTCTCCGTTCCCTCCGGGCAGCTGCGGCTGGACCTTGTGGTGTGCCAGGCTGAATGCTCTCATGGCTTAATTTACAGGATCATAGCTGAATGAGCATCCGACGGCTCTGGGATCACTAGGAAGATGGTGAGAGACATGGGTAACTCCTGGCATGTTTACTGGTTGGCATCACTATCTCCCAGTGCTGGATCGGGGCACCCCAATGATACACCTGATGTATCTGATGTAAGGGCTTGTGCATGGCAAGCTGACCTAACTCCCCCCGGGGGCAGCGCTGCTGGCAGCGGGGGAGTTAGAGGGTGCATGAGGCTGACTCGGGGCTGAGGTGGGCGATACCCATTATGGCCTCCACTTATTTGCCTAAAGTTACTGAAAATTGAAAGATATAATATACTATTCCCTCCTGACAGGTCTGCTTTAGTACCTGCATGCATTGCCCATGTAATAGCAGTTCTGGAGCATCTCCTATGTTATTCCTACTAGAAGTTTAGAAATAAAGGTGAATGTTGATGTTACTAGAGGGGGGAAAGTGTCAGCACGGAGTAGATTAGTGCGGGGACACATCCTCCTCTGGTAACAGCCAGATGGACCTTTCATTCTTGCAGGAGTAATACAGAAACATAGTCATAAGAATAGATACTCCAGGATTGTTATTACATGGGGAATGCAAGCAGATACTAAAACTAACCGATGTCCATCACTAGGATCCTCATGATAAATATCTCCCAAAACCACACTGCGAAACACAGCATTACAGAAGTACAGTGTCCCGAAGGTGGAGTCCTGTCAAGTAATAGGAGGAGTTACCGAGAGCAATAGGAGTCACATAGTACATAGGGAGGAGTAATATGGAGTAAAAGGAGGGGTTATATGGAGTAATAGGAGGAGATATATATGAAGTAATAGCAGGAGTAATAAGAGTTTTATAGAATAATAGCAAGAGTTATATGAAGTAATAGGAGGAGTTATATATAGAGTAATAGGAGGAGTTACATGGAGTAATAGGAGAAGTTACATGAAGTAATAGGAGGAGTTATATGAAGTAATTGGAGGAGTTATTTATGGAGTAATAGGAGGAGTAACATGGAATAATAGGAGGAGTTTCATGGAGTAATAGGAGGAGTTACATTGAATAATAGGAGGAGTTATATATGGAATAATAGGAGGAGTTACATGGAGTAATAGGAGGAGTTATACATGGAATAATAGGAGGAGTTACATGGAGTAATAGGAGGAGTTACATGGAGTAATAGGAGGAGTTATATGAAGTAATAAGAGGAGTTATTTATGGAGTAATAGGAGGAGTAACATGGAGTAATAGGAGGAGTTATATGGAGTAATAGGAGGAGTTATTTATGGAGTAATAGGAGGAGTTTCATGGAGTAATAGGAGGGGTTATACATGGAATAATAGGAGGAGTTACAGGTAGTAATAGGAGGAGTTACATGGAGTAATAGGAGGAGTTACATGGAGTAATAGGAGGAGTTACATGGAGTAATAGGAGGAGTTACATGGAGTAATAGGAGGAGTTACAGGGAGTAATAGGAGGAGTTACATGGAGTAATAGGAGGAGTTATATATGGAATAATAGAGGGAGTTACATGGAGTAATAGGAGTAGTTATACATGGAGTAATAGGAGGAGTTATATGTGGAATAATAGGAGGAGTTACATGGAGTAATAGGAGGAGTTGTATATGGAATAATAGGAGGAGTTACATGGAGTAATAGGAGGAGTTACATGGAGTAATAGGAGGAGTTACATGGAGTAATAGGAGGAGTTATATATGGAGTAATAGAAGGAGTTACATGGAGTAATAAGAGGAGTTACATGGAATAATAGGAGGAGTTACAGGTAGTAATAGGAGGAGTTACATGGAGTAATAGGAGGAGTTACAGGGAGTAATAGGAGGAGTTACAGGGAGTAATAGGAGGAGTTACAGGGAGTAATAGGAGGAGTTACAGGGAGTAATAGGAGGAGTTACAGGGAGTAATAGGAGGAGTTACAGGGAGTAATAGGAGGAGTTACAGGGAGTCATAGGAGGAGTTACAGGGAGTCATAGGAGGAGTTACAGGGAGTAATAGGAGGAGTTACAGGGAGTCATAGGAGGAGTTACATGGAGTAATAGGAGGAGTTATACATGGAATAATAGGAGGAGTTATATATGGAATAATAGGAGGAGTTACATGGAGTAATAGGAGGAGTTAGTTATGGAGTAATAGGAGGAGTAACATGGAGTAATAGGAGGAGTTACATGGAGTAATAGGAGAAGTTATTTATGGAGTAATAGTAGGAGTTTTATGGAGTAATGGGGGGAGTTGTATATGGCGTAATAGGAGGAGTTATATATGGAATAATAGGAGGAGTTACATGGAGTAATAGGAGGAGTTACATGGAGTAATAGGAGAAGTTATTTATGGAGTAATAGGAGGAGTTATATATGGAGTAATAGAAGGAGTTTTATGGAGCAATGGGGGGAGTTGTATATGGTGTAATAGGAGGAGTTACATGGAGTAATAGGAGGAGTTATATATGGAATAACAGGAGGAGTTACATGGAGTAATAAGAGGAGTTACACGGAGTAATAACAGGAGTTACAGGGAGTAATAGGAGGAGTTACAGGGAGTAATAGGAGGAGTTACAGGGAGTAATAGGAGGAGTTACAGGGAGTAATAGGAGGAGTTACATGGAATAATAGAAGGAGTTACATGGAGTAATAGGAGTAGTTATACATAGAGTAATAGGAGTAGTTATACATGGAGTAATAAGAGGAGTTACATGGAATAATAGGAGGAGTTATACTTGGAGTAATAGGAGGAGTTATATATGGAATAATAGGAGGAGTTACATGGAATAATAGGAGTTACATGGAATAATAGGAGGAGTTACATGGAGTAAAAGGAGGAGTTACATGGAGTAATAGGAGGAGTTATATGAAGTAATAGGAGGAGTTATACATGGAATAATAGGAGGGGTTATATATGGAATAACAGGAGGAGTTACATGGAGTAATAGGAGGAGTTAGTTATGGAGTAATAGGAGGAGTTACATGGAGTAATAGGAGGAGTTACATGGAATAATAGGAGGAGTTACAGGGAGTAATAGGAGGAGTTACATGGAGTAAAAGGAGGAGTTATATATGGAATAATAGAAGAAGTTACATGGAGTAATAGGAGTAGTTATACATGGAGTAATAGGAGGAGTTACATGGAGTAATAGGAGTTGTATATGGAATAATAGGAGGAGTTACATGGAGTAATAGGAGGAGTTACATGGAGTAATAGGAGGAGTTACATAGAGTAATAGGAGCAGTTACATGGAGTAATAGGAGGGGTTACAGGGAGTAATAGGAGGAGTTACAGGGAGTAATAGGAGGAGTTACAGGGAGTAATAGGAGGAGTTACATTGAGTAATAGGAGGAGTTACATGGAGTAATAGGAGGAGTTATACATGGAATAATAGGAGGAGTTATATATGGAATAATAGGAGGAGTTACATGGAGTAATAGGAGGAGTTACATGGAGTAATAGGAGGAGTTACATGGAGTAATAGGAGGAGTTATATATGGAGTAATAGAAGGAGTTACATGGAGTAATAAGAGGAGTTACATGGAATAATAGGAGGAGTTACAGGTAGTAATAGGAGGAGTTACATGGAGTAATAGGAGGAGTTACAGGGAGTAATAGGAGGAGTTACAGGGAGTAATAGGAGGAGTTACAGGAGTAATAGGAGGAGTTACAGGAGTAATAGGAGGAGCTACAGGAGTCATAGGAGGAGTTACAGGGAGTAATAGGAGGAGTTACATTGAGTAATAGGAGGAGTTACATGGAGTAATAGGAGGAGTTATACATGGAATAATAGGAGGAGTTATATATGGAATAATAGGAGGAGTTACATGGAGTAATAGGAGGAGTTAGTTATGGAGTAATAGGAGGAGTAACATGGAGTAATAGGAGGAGTTACATGGAGTAATAGGAGAAGTTATTTATGGAGTAATAGTAGGAGCTTTATGGAGTAATAGGGGAGTTGTATATGGCGTAATAGGAGGAGTTATATATGGAATAATAGGAGGAGTTACATGGAGTAATAGGAGGAGTTACATGGAGTAATAGGAGAAGTTATTTATGGAGTAATAGGAGGAGTTATATATGGAGTAATAGAAGGAGTTTTATGGAGCAATGGGGAGTTGTATATGGTGTAATAGGAGGAGTTACATGGAGTAATAGGAGGAGTTATATATGGAATAACAGGAGGAGTTACATGGAGTAATAAGAGGAGTTACACGGAGTAATAACAGGAGTTACAGGGAGTAATAGGAGGAGTTACAGGGAGTAATAGGAGGAGTTACAGGGAGTAATAGGAGGAGTTACAGGAGTAATAGGAGGAGTTACATGGAATAATAGAAGGAGTTACATGGAGTAATAGGAGTAGTTATACATAGAGTAATAGGAGTAGTTATACATGGAGTAATAAGAGGAGTTACATGGAATAATAGGAGGAGTTATACTTGGAGTAATAGGAGGAGTTATATATGGAATAATAGGAGGAGTTACATGGAATAATAGGAGTTACATGGAATAATAGGAGGAGTTACATGGAGTAATAGGAGGAGTTACATGGAGTAATAGGAGGAGTTATATGAAGTAATAGGAGGAGTTATACATGGAATAATAGGAGGGGTTATATATGGAATAACAGGAGGAGTTACATGGAGTAATAGGAGGAGTTAGTTATGGAGTAATAGGAGGAGTTACATGGAGTAATAGGAGGAGTTACATGGAATAACAGGAGGAGTTACAGGGAGTAATAGGAGGAGTTACATGGAGTAACAGGAGGAGTTATATATGGAATAATAGAAGAAGTTACATGGAGTAATAGGAGTAGTTATACATGGAGTAATAGGAGGAGTTACATGGAGTAATAGGAGTTGTATATGGAATAATAGGAGGAGTTACATGGAGTAACAAGAGGAGTTACATGGAGTAATAGGAGGAGTTACATAGAGTAATAGGAGCAGTTACATGGAGTAATAGGAGGGGTTACAGGGAGTAATAGGAGGAGTTACAGGGAGTAATAGGAGGAGTTACAGGGAGTAATAGGAGGAGTTACATTGAGTAATAGGAGGAGTTACATGGAGTAATAGGAGGAGTTATACATGGAATAATAGGAGGAGTTATATATGGAGTAATAGGAGGAGTTACATGGAGTAATAGGAGGAGTTATATGAAGTAATAGGAGGAGTTAGTTATGGAGTAATAGGAGGAGTAACATGGAGTAATAGGAGGAGTTACATGGAGTAATAGGAGAAGTTATTTATGGAGTAATAGTAGGAGTTTTATGGAGTAATGGGGGGAGTTGTATATGGCGTAATAGGAGGAGTTATATATGGAATAATAGGAGGAGTTACATGGAGTAATAGGAGGAGTTACATGGAGTAATAGGAGAAGTTATTTATGGAGTAATAGGAGGAGTTATATATGGAGTAATAGAAGGAGTTTTATGGAGCAATGGGGGGAGTTGTATATGGTGTAATAGGAGGAGTTACATGGAGTAATAGGAGGAGTTATATATGGAATAACAGGAGGAGTTACATGGAGTAATAAGAGGAGTTACATGGAGTAATAAGAGGAGTTACATGGAGTAATAGGAGGAGTTACAGGGAGTAATAGGAGGAGTTACAGGGAGTAATAGGAGGAGTTACATGGAATAATAGAAGGAGTTACATGGAGTAAAAGGAGGAGTTACATGGAGTAATAGGAGGAGTTATATGAAGTAATAGGAGAAGTTATTTATGGAGTAATAGGAGGAGTTATATATGGAGTAATAGAAGGAGTTTTATGGAGCAATGGGGGGAGTTGTATATGGTGTAATAGGAGGAGTTACATGGAGTAATAGGAGGAGTTAGTTATGGAGTAATAGGAGGAGTTACATGGAGTAATAGGAGGAGTTACATGGAATAATAGGAGGAGTTACAGGGAGTAATAGGAGGAGTTACATGGAGTAATAGGAGGAGTTACATGGAATAATAGGAGGAGTTACAGGGAGTAATAGGAGGAGTTACATGGAGTAATAGGAGGAGTTAGTTATGGAGTAATAGGAGGAGTTACATAGAGTAATAGGAGCAGTTACATGGAGTAATAGGAGGGGTTACAGGAAGTAATAGGAGGAGTTACAGGGAGTAATAGGAGGAGTTACAGGGAGTAATAGGAGGAGTTACAGGGAGTATTAGGAGGAGTTACATTGAGTAATAGGAGGAGTTACATGGAGTAATAGGAGGAGTTATACATGGAATAATAGGAGGAGTTATATATGGAATAATAGGAGGAGTTACATGGAGTAATATGAGGAGTTATATGAAGTAATAGGAGGAGTTAGTTATGGAGTAATAGGAGGAGTAACATGGAGTTATAGGAGGAGTTACATGGAGTAATTGGAGAAGTTATTTATGGAGTAATAGTAGGAGTTTTATGGAGTAATGGGGGGAGTTGTATATGGCGTAATAGGAGGAGTTATATATGGAATAATAGGAGGAGTTACATGGAGTAATAAGAGGAATTACATGGAGTAATAGTAGGAGTTATACATGGAGTAATAGTAGGAGTTATACATGGAGTAATAGGAGGAGTTACATGGAGTAATAGGAGGAGTTACATGGAGTAATAGGAGAAGTTATTTATGGAGTAATAGGAGGAGTTATATATGGAGTAATAGAAGGAGTTTTATGGAGCAATGGGGGGAGTTGTATATGGTGTAATAGGAGGAGTTACATGGAGTAATAGGAGGAGTTATATATGGAATAACAGGAGGAGTTACATGGAGTAATAAGAGGAGTTACATGGAGTAATAGGAGGACTTACATGGAATAATAGGAGGAGTTACAGGGAGTAATAGGAGGAGTTACAGGGAGTAATAGGAGGAGTTACAGGGAGTAATAGGAGGAGTTACAGGGAGTAATAGGAGGAGTTACAGGGAGTAATAGGAGGAGTTACAGGGAGTAATAGGAGGAGTTACAGGGAGTAATAGGAGGAGTTACAGGGAGTAATAGGAGGAGTTATATATGGAATAATAGAAGGAGTTACATGGAGTAATAGGAGGAGTTACATGGAATAATAGGAGGAGTTATACAGGGAGTAATAGGAGGAGTTATACAGGGAGTAATAGGAGGAGTTACAGGGAGTAATAGGAGGAGTTCTATAGATTTTTATAGGGAGTTTTATAGAGTGATAGGAGACGATGTATGGAGTAATATTGGAGTAATATAGAGTAATAGGGATAAGGATAGGGTGAGATGACGAAATGTGTGTGATTATGTGGGAAGTGCAGGTAGTGTTGGAAGGGCTTATGTGGAGTATCTGGTAGTATTAGAGCTTGGGTGAAGTAGTGGGAGAAATTCGATGGAGTAATTGAAGGATGAAGTGGCGGCGCCCCTTAGTGGTAGGCGTCTGGATGTGTAGACTGTATTGACAGTTTTACATATTAGACAGGTGGGTTGAATGTCTGAACATACATGTGACATGTAAAGAGTCCTGCCCGCACACATGCAGGTGTCCAGGTGAGTTACCAGGGTTTGGATTTGGGGTTTTGACTAGTCCCAGTAATGGCGTCTTCCTGGTGCAGGTTAAGCCCTGTGCAATCAGTTTCTTTTGATGCATGGCTATGATATCAGTACTCGGCCTCTCTTCTTACCCTCTCCACCCAACTGAGGCTGTCCTGTGAGCCAGCTTGGGGGGTAGGGGATGGATGCAATGTCAGCTTCCTAACTGGTGCTGCATGCTTCCGATCCTGTCTACGGAGAGCCAGAAGGTGTGCATGTGCGGTGCCCCCCCACAGTAAGATGTCCTGAACGGTCTGTGACTGACCTAGAAGGTACCATCTAAGGGAACCTCAAGTAGAAGGTGTCATGCTACAAGCATCACTATAGTACTTCCCTGGACCAATGTAAGCCCATGACATCACATTTGAGGACCATGCAGTCCCCTTTCTGTACACCTAGTTGCAGCATCTCTTCCACTCCAGTCCGATCTGGAGCTGCATTTACTATAATGCTGGCTGCTGGGTACCTTTGCTCTCAGCTGGGCAGAGTTCCTGTTATGGACTCTGTTCTGCTGTATTACGTTCTCTGCGATGGATGCAGCAGACTTTGCTTCATGCATACTGAAGCGGAGGACGCTAAGGACAAGAAGCCAGCAGAACTGAGAGTGCAGCTCTGGACGGGACTGAATACTGTCACACACGTATTCAGTAGGCCACGTTCACGTAGATTGCTGGCATACTGAAAGGACAATTATAATAGCTGAAGGCACCGTCCTACTATTGAGATGTTCATGGGAAGGGTTGTGATGAGCAGTGGATGGTGAGGCTTCTGCTTGTGCTCTTTGCTTTGCTTTCTCCACGCTCGTCAAACATTTGCTTTCTACACTCTGCATGTACAGAAGAGTTTATTTTGTGTCTCATTTATGTCTTGTCTTTCTCCCTTACTGTTCCTTGGACTTCCTGTCATCTCAGTCCAGCCACGGCAAGAAAAGCACAGTAAGGACTATGTCTCTGGGAAGTGAGGAGGGGTGTGAAGAGGGTCTTTGTGTGGGAGGTAGAGGAATGTTAAAGGACCGGCAATATGAGATATGGGTCAGCAGTGTAAGATATGGGGAGAGAAGGGGGTAGTGTCTGTGGAAGGGTCAGCAGTGTAAGATATGGGGGAGGAGGGAAGTGTCAGCAGTGTAAGATATGGGGGGAGAAGGTGGGTAGTGTCTGTGGAAGGGTCAGCAGTGTAAGATATGGGGGAGTGGGGTAGTGTCTATGGAAGGGTCAGCAGTGTAAGATATGAGAAGAGAAGGAGGGTAGTGTCTGTGGAAGGGTCAGCAGTGTAAGATATGAGAAGAGAAGGAGGGTAGTGTCTGTAGAAGGGTCAGCAGTGTAAGATATGGGAAGAGGAGGGTAGTGTCTATGGAAGGGTCAGCAGTGTAAGATATGGGGGAGTGGGGTAGTGTCTATGGAAGGGTCAGCAGTGTAAGATATGAGAAGAGAAGGAGGGTAGTGTCTGTGGAAGGGTCAGCAGTGTAAGATATGGGGGGAGGAGGGTAGTGTCTGTGGAAGGGTCAGCAGTGTAAGATATGGGAAGAGGAGGGTAGTGTCTATGGAAGGGTCAGCAGTGTAAGATATGGGAAGAGGAGGGTAGTGTCTATGGAAGGGTCAGCAGTGTCAGATATGGGGGAGGAGGGTAGTGTCTGTGGAAGGGTCAGTATTGTAAGATATGGGGGAGGAGGATAGTGTCTGTGGAAGGATCAGCAGTGTAAGATATGGGGAAAAGAGGGTAGTGTCTATGGAAGGTTCAACAGTGTAAGATATGGGGGAGGAGTATAGTGTCTGTGGAGGGGTCAGTGTTGTAAGATATGGGGGAGGAGGGTAGTGTCTGTGGAAGGGTCAGCAGTGTAAGATATGGGGGAGGAGGATAGTGTCTGTGGAAGGATCAGCAGTGTAAGATATGGGGAAAAGAGGGTAGTGTCTATGGAAGGTTTAACAGTGTAAGATATGCGGAGAGGAGGGTAGTGTCTGTGGAAGGGTCAGTATTGTAAGATATGGGGGAGGAGGGTAGTGTCTGTGGAAGGTTCAGCAGTGTAAGATATGGGAAGAGAAGGAGGGTAGTGTCTGTGGAAGGGTCAGCAGTGTAAGATATGGGAAGAGGAGGGCAGTGTCTATGGAAGGGTCAGCAGTGTAAGATATGGGGGAGGAGGATAGTGTCTATGAAAGGTTCAACAGTGTAAGATATGGGGGAAGGAGGGTAGTGCCTGTGGAAGGGTCAACAGTGTAAGATATGGGGAAAAGAGGGTAGTGTCTATGGAAGGTTCAACAGTGTAAGATATGGGGGAGGAGGGTAGTGCCTGTGGAAGGGTCAACAGTGTAAGATATGGGGAAAAGAGGGTAGTGTCTATGGAAGGTTCAACAGTGTAAGATATGGGGGAGGAGTATAGTGTCTGTGGAAGGGTCAGTGTTGTAAGATATGGGGGAGGAGGGTAGTGTCTGTGGAAGGATCAGCAGTGTAAGATATGGGGAAAAGAGGGTAGTGTCTATGGAAGGTTTAACAGTGTAAGATATGGGGGAGGAGTATAGTGTCTGTGGAAGGGTCAGTGTTGTAAGATATGGGGGAGGAGGGTAGTGTCTGTGGAAGGATCAGCAGTGTAAGATATGGGGAAAAGAGGGTAGTGTCTATGGAAGGTTTAACAGTGTAAGATATGCGGAGAGGAGGGTAGTGCCTGTGGAAGGGTCAGTATTGTAAGATATGGGGGAGGAGGGTAGTGTCTGTGGAAGGTTCAGCAGTGTAAGATATGGGAAGAGAAGGAGGGTAGTGTCTGTGGAAGGGTCAGCAGTGTAAGATATGGGAAGAGGAGGGCAGTGTCTATGGAAGGGTCAGCAGTGTAAGATATGGGGGAGGAGGATAGTGTCTATGAAAGGTTCAACAGTGTAAGATATGGGGGAAGGGGGGTAGTGTTTGTGGAAGGGTCAGCATTGTCAGATATGGGAAGAGGAGGGTAGTGTCTGTGGAAGGATCAGCAGTGTAAGATATGGGAAGAGGAGGGCAGTGTCTATGGAAGGGTCAGCAGTGTAAGATATGGGGGAGGAGGATAGTGTCTATGAAAGGTTCAACAGTGTAAGATATGGGGGAAGGGGGGTAGTGTTTGTGGAAGGGTCAGCATTGTCAGATATGGGAAGAGGAGGGTAGTGTCTGTGGAAGGGTCAACAGTGTAAGATATGGGGGAAGGAGGGTAGTGCCTGTGGAAGGGTCAACAGTGTAAGATATGGGGGAAGGAGGGTAGTGCCTGTGGAAGTTCAGCAGTGTAAGATATGGGGGGAGGAGGGTAGTGTCTGTGGAAGGGTTAGCAGTGTCAGATATGGGGGGAGAAGGGGGGTAGTGTCTGTGGAAGTTCAGCAGTGTAAGATATGGGGGGAGGAGGGTAGTTTCTGTGGAAGGGTCAACAGTGTAAGATATGGGGGAAGGAGGGTAGTGTCTGTGGAAGTTCAGCAGTGTAAGATATGGGGGGAGGAGGGTAGTGTCTGTAGAAGGGTTAGCAGTGTCAGATATTGGAAGAAAAGGGTAGTGTCTGTGGAAAGGTCAGCAGTGTAGGATATGGGGAAAGGAGGCTAGTGTTTGTGGAAGGGTCAGCAGTGTCAGATATGGGAAGAGGAGGGTGGTGTCCGTGAAAGGGTCAGCAGCTTAAGATATGTGGGAATGAGGGTAGTGTCTGTGGAAGGGTCAACAGTGTAAGATATGGGGGAAGGAGGGTAGTGCCTGTGGAAGTTCAGCAGTGTAAGATATGGGGGGAAAAGGGTAGTGTCTGTGAAAGGGTCAGCAGTGTCAGATATTGAGGAAGAGGATAGTGTCAGTGGAAGTTTCAACAGTGTAAGATATGGGGAAGGAGGGTAGTGTCTGTGGAAAGATCAACATTGTTAGATTTGAGGGGAGACGGGTAGTGTCTGTGGAAGGGTCAGCAGTGTAAGATATGGGGAAAGGAGGGTAATGTCTGTGGAAGGGTCAGCAGTGTCAGACATGGGAAGAGGAGGGTAGAGTCTGTGGAAGGGTCAACAGTGTAAGATATGGGGGAAGGAGGGTAGGTCCTGTGGAAGTTCAGCAGTGTAAGATATGGGGGGAGGAGGGTAGTGTTTGTGGAAGGGTCAACAGTGTAAGATATGCGGGAAAAAGGGTAGTGTCTGTGGAAGGGTCAGTATTGTAAGATATGGGGGAGGAGGGTAGTGTCTGTGGAAGGGTCAGCAGTGTAAGATATGGGGGGGAGGGTAGTGTCTGTGGAAGGGTCAGTATTGTAAGATATGGGGGAGGAGGGTAGTGTCTGTGGAAAGGTCAGTAGTATGAGATATGTGGGAGGAGGGCAGTGTCTGTGGAAGGGTCCGCAGTGTATACTCTGAGGGAGGAGGATAGTGTCTGTGGAAGGGTCAGTATTGTAAGATATGCGAAGAGGAGGGTAGTGTCTGTGGAAGGGTCAGTATTGTAAGATATGGGGGAGGAGGGTAGTGTCTGTGGAAGGGTCAGCAGTGTAAGATATGGGGGAGGAGGGTAGTGTCTGTGAAAGGATCAGTATTGTAAGATATGGGGGAGGAGGGTAGTGTCTGTGGAAAGGTCAACAGTGTAATATATAGGGGGAGATGGAGGGTAGTGTCTGTGAAAGGGTCAGCAGTGTAAGATATGGGAAGAGGAGGGCAGTGTCTGTGAAAGGGCCAGCAGTGTCAGATATGGGAAGAGGAAGGTAGTGTCTGTGAAAAGGTCAGTAGTATAAGATATGGGGGAGGAGGGCAGTGTCTGTGGAAGGGTCAGCAGTGTCAGATATGGGGGAGGAGGGTAGTGTCTGTGGAAAGGTCAGCAGTGTTGGATGTTGGGGGAGGAGGGTAGTGTATGTGGAAGGGTCAGCAGTGTAAGATATGGGGGAGGAGGGTTGTGTCTGTGGAAGGGTCAGCAGTGTAAGATATGGGGGAGGAGGGTAGTGTCTGTGGAATGATCAGCAGTGTAGGATATGGGGGAGGAGGGTAGTGTATGTGGAAGGGTCAGCAGTGTAAGATATGGGGGAGGAGGGTTGTGTCTATGGAAGGGTCAGCAGTGTAAGATATGGGGGAGGAGGGTTGTGTCTATAGAAGGGTCAGCAGTGTAAGATATGGGGGGGGGGAGAAGGGTAGTGTCTGTGGAAGGGTCAGCAGTGTAAGATATGGGGGGGGGAGGGTAGTGTCTGTGGAAGGGTCAGCAGTGTAAGATATGGGGGGAGGAGGGTTGTGTCTATGGAAGGGTCAGCAGTGAAAGATATGGGGGTGGAGGGTAGTGTCTGTGTAATGATCAGCAGTGTAAGATATGGGGGGGGGGAAGGGTAGTGTCTGTGGAAGGGTCAGCAGTGTAACATATGGGGGGAGGAGGGTATTGTCTATGGAAGGGTCAGCAGTGTAAGATATGGGGAGGAGGATAGTGTCTGTGCAATGATCAGCAGTGTAAGATATGGGGGGGGGGGAGAAGGGTAGTGTCTGTGGAAGGGTCAGCAGTGTAAGATATGGGGGCAGGAGGGTTGTGTCTATGGAAGGGTCAGCAGTGTAAGATATGGGGGCAGGAGGGTTGTGTCTATGGAAGGGTCCGCAGTGTAAGATATGGGGGTGGAGGGTAGTGTCTGTGTAATGATCAGCAGTGTAGGATATGGGTCAAGATATCATATGGAGATTACTTTACACGGAGAGTCACATGTGCAGGTTTGATTCCAGTAGACAGTGTATGGCACAAATATCCAAAACTAAACCCATCCAGTCCAGGGTGACAGTTGTATACCATATACCAGTTTGGTCACTGGTGGCATAAATATCCTCCTGATCCTCCTCCTTGGTCCTATAGGGCTGTTTGTTTTTGGGACACCCTCATTCTACGCTCGGCTTCTTGTTCGCTGACTTTTTGCTTTCAGTTCCGTTGTCCAGGCTCCTGAACACCTTCACTTCATTGATACCTGTAGTTGGCTGTGGTCCTTTTAATGGGACCAAGCACCGGACATCATGACCAAGCTTTGTGCTTTTGAACACAGCAGAGAGGCAGCCATTATGTGTCTCATGCCTCAGTGATGATGCCTATCGGTGTCCACAGTGAGTTGGAGGATGTACCCATGTGTGGTTTCAGTGCTACCTACCTTATATGCTGACTCATACTGTAGGCCGATGTATGATCCTTCTAGTGCGCTATTTGAAGACCCACCTGAACATGTGCTGTATTTCAGCCCTAGCCCTTGGATGGACCTCATTTTGCTGCCCCTGCTGTCCTGTATCCGGGTCATTCTCAATGGCTTTCGCTATCGCAGCTGTCAGCAGGATTCTGACATCTGTCTCCAGTCCGGCATGTGGAGCTGAGCCCCAGGGGATCGGGACAGGCCCAGAATAGCTGTGACTACTCGAGCGTTCTGCAGCATTGGGTGTTTTCTCCTGCAGTAGCAGGCTGTGTAATGTAGTGTGTGCCCGTGTGGTCGGCCATCCCTCATCATTTATACATTATCATATAGACTGTGAGATGTGGCTTAGCACTTCCTTATCCTGGTTTCTCTTCCCACAGGTCAATGTCTCTATTAGGTCCGGGGCAGGGCGAATCCTGTCTGGGTGGCCCATGCAGTGTCTAGCGGCTGTTATCAAGGACGACGGAAATATGAGTGGTGGAGCAGAGCAGGCAGACATCCTGCCGGTCAGCTACGTGGTGAAGGACCGCTGGAAAGTGGTGAGGAGTCCTCAGGGATTGTTGAAATAAGTATGCAGAAAAGTGTCATAAGTTCTGGTATGCTGCTCCAGAATCCATGGTGAGGGTTGATGTCTGGTGCTTGGTGTGTTGGTGTAAAAGCTATGGTGAGAATCTCTGGTGTGTTAGTGTAGATACCATGGTGAGAATGTCAGGTGTGTTAGTGTAAACACATGGTGAGAATCTCTGGTGTGTTAGTGTAGACACCATGGTGAGAATCTCTGGTGTGTTAGTGTAGACACCATGGTGAGAATGTCAGGTTTGTTAGTGTAAACACATGGTGAGAATCTCTGTTGTGTTAGTGTAAACACCATTGTGAGAATCTCTGGTGTGTTAGTGTAAACACATGGTGAGAATCTCTGGTGTGTTAGTGTAGACACCATGGTGAGAATCTCTGGTGTGTTAGTGTAGACACCATGGTGAGAATGTCAGGTTTGTTAGTGTAGATTCCATGGTGAGAATCTCTGGTGTGTTAGTGTAAACACATGGTAAGAATATCAGGTGTGTTAGTGTACACACCATGGTGAAAATCTCTGGTGTGTTAGTGTAGACACCATGGTGAGAATCTCTGGTGTGGTAGTGTAGACACCATTGTGAGAATCTCTGGTGTGTTAGTGTAGACACCATGGTGAGAATGTCAGGTGTGTTAGTGTAAACACATGGTGAGAATCTCTGGTGAGTTAGTGTAGACACCATGGTGGGAATCTCTGGTGTGTTAGTGTAGACACCATGGTGAAAATCTCTGGTGTGTTAGTGTAGACACCATGGTGAGAATCTCTGGTGTGTTAGTGTAAACACATGGTGAAAACTTCTGGTGTGTTAGTGTAGACACCATGGTGAGAATCTCTGGTGTGTTAGTGTAAACACATGGTGAGAATCTCTGGTGTGTTAGTGTAGACACCATGGTGAAAATCTCTGGTGTGTTAGTGTAGACACCATGGTGAGAATCTCTGGTGTGTTAGTGTAAACACATGGTGAGAATCTCTGGTGTGTTAGTGTAGACACCATGGTGAAAATCTCTGGTGTGTTAGTGTAGACACCATGGTGAAAATCTCTGGTGAGTTAGTGTAAACACATGGTGAAAATTTCTGGTGTGTTACTGTAGACACCATGGTGAGAATCTCTGGTGTGTTAGTGTAAACACATGGTGAGAATCTCTGGTGTGTTAGTGTAGACACCATGGTGAGAATCTCTGGTGTGTTAGTGTAGACACCATGGTGAGAATCTCTGGTGTGTTAGTGTAGACACCATGGTGAGAATCTCTGGTGTGTTAGTGTAAACACATGGTGGAAATCTCTGGTGTGTTAGTGTAGACACCATGGTGAGAATCTCTGGTGTGTTAGTGTAGACACCATGGCGAGAATGTCAGGTGCGTTAGTGTAATGAAGATACCATGGTGAGAATTTCTCGTGTACTAATGTAGACACCACGGTGAGAATGTCAGATGTCTTAGTGTAGACACCATGGCGAGAATGTCAGGTGCGTTAGTGTAAACACCATGGTGAGAATGTTTAGTGTGGTAATGTAGAAACCATGGCGAGAATGTCAGGGGTGTTAATGTAGACACCACGGTGGGAATGTCAGATGTGTTAGTATAGAAACCATGGTGAGAATGTCAGATGTGTTAGTGTAGACACCATGGGGAGAATGTCTGGTGTGGTAATATAGAAACCATGGCGAGAGTGTCAGGTGTATTAATGTAAACACCAGGGTGGGTATGTCAGGTGTGTTAGTATAGAAACCATTGGGAGAATGTCAAATGTGTTAGTGTAGACACCATGGTGAGATTGTCAGATATGTTAGTGTAGAAACCATGGTGAGAATGTCAGATGTCTTAGTATAGACACCACGGTGGGAATGTCAGATGTCTTAGTGTAGACACCATGGTGAGAATCTCTGGTGTATTAATGTAGACACCGTGGTGAGAATGTCAGATATGTTAGTGTAGAAACCATGGTGAGAATGTCTGGTATTCGCTTAGACACCATGGTGAGAATCTCTTTTTTAATAGTCTATTTTTATTTGAATTTTAAGAAATACAACACGCTCCAAAAAAAACTGTAAAAGCAAACATACCATTATGACAGCTCAGCAGATGGTGAGAATCTCAGGTGTGTTAGTGTAGACATTATTGTGAGAATGTCTTGTGTTGGTGTAGACACTTGTGAGAATGTCTCGTGTTGGATTAGACAACTGTGAAAGTGTCTCTCGTATTTGTGTAGATATTATTATAGAAGGCTGTGTTGGTGTAGACACTATTATAGAATGCTGTGTTGGTGTAGACACTGTTATAGAATGTCTGCTGTGTTGGTGTAGACACTATTATAGAATGCTGTGTTGGTGTAGACACTATTATAGAATGTCTGCTGTGTTGGTGTAGACACTATTATAGAATGTCTGCTGTGTTGGTGTAGGCACTATTATAGAATGCTGTATTGGTGTAGACACTATTGTAGAATGCTGTGTTGGTGTAGACACTATTATAGAATGCTGTGTTGGTGTAGACACTATTATAGAATGCTGTGTTGGTGTAGACACTATTATAGAATGCTGTGTTGGTGTAGACACTATTATAGAATGCTGTGTTGGTGTAGGCACTATTATAGAATGCTGTGTTGGTGTAGACACTATTATAGAATGTCTGCTGTGTTGGTGTAGACACTATTATAGAATGCTGTGTTGGTGTAGACACTATTATAGAATGTCTGCTGTGTTGGTGTAGACACTATTATAGAATGCTGTGTTGGTGTAGACACTATTATAGAACTGCTGTGTTGGTGTAGACACTATTATAGAATGCTGTGTTGGTGTAGACACTATTATAGAATGCTGTGTTGGTGTAGACACTATTATAGAATGCTGTGTTGGTGTAGACACTATTATAGAATCGCTGTGTTGGTGTAGACACTATTATAGAATGTCTGCTGTGTTGGTGTAGACACTATTATAGAATGCTGTGTTTGTGTAAACACTATTATAGAATGCTGTGTTGGTGTAGGCACTATTATAGAATGCTGTGTTGGTGTAGACACTATTATAGAATGTCTGCTGTGTTGGTGTAGACACTATTATAGAATGTTTGCTGTGTTGGTGTAGACACTATTGCAGAATGCTGTGTTGGTGTAGACACTATTATAGAATGCTGTGTTGGTGTAGACACTATTATAGAATGCTGTGTTGGTGTAGACACTATTATAGAATGCTGTGTTGGTGTAGACACTATTATAGAATGCTGTGTTGGTGTAGACACTATTATAGAATGCTGTGTTGGTGTAGACACTATTATAGAATGCTGTGTTGGTGTAGACACTATTATAGAATGCTGTGTTGGTGTAGACACTATTATAGAATGTATGCTGTGTTGGTATAGACACTATTATAGAATGCTGTGTTGGTGTAGACACTATTATAGAATGCTGTGTTGGTGTAGACACTATTATAGAATGCTGTGTTGGTGTAGACACTATTATAGAATGCTGTGTTGGTGTAGACACTATTATAGAATGTCTGCTGTGTTGGTGTAGACACTATTATTGAATGCTGTGTTGGTGTAGACACTATTATAGAATGTCTGCTGTGTTGGTGTAGACACTGTTATAGAATGTCTGCTGTGTTGGTGTAGACACTATTATTGAATGCTGTGTTGGTGTAGACACTATTATAGAATGTCTGCTGTGTTGGTGTAGACACTATTATAGAATGCTGTGTTGGTGTAGACACTATTATAGAATGCTGTGTTGGTGTAGACACTATTATAGAATGCTGTGTTGGTGTAGACACTATTATAGAATGCTGTGTTGGTGTAGACACTATTATAGAATGCTGTGTTGGTGTAGACACTATTATAGAATGTCTGCTGTGTTGGTGTAGACACTATTATAGAATGCTGTGTTGGTGTAGACACTATTATAGAATGTCTGCTGTGTTGGTGTAGACACTATTATAGAATGCTGTGTTGGTGTAGACACTATTATAGAATGCTGTGTTGGTGTAGACACTATTATAGAATGCTGTGTTGGTGTAGACACTATTATAGAATGCTGTGTTGGTGTAGACACTATTATAGAATGCTGTGTTGGTGTAGACACTATTATAGAATGCTGTGTTGGTGTAGACACTATTATAGAATGCTGTGTTGGTGTAGACACTATTATAGAATGCTGTGTTGGTGTAGACACTATTATAGAATGTCTGCTGTGTTGGTGTAGACACTATTATAGAATGCTGTGTTGGTGTAGACACTATTATAGAATGTCTGCTGTGTTGGTGTAGACACTATTATAGAATGCTGTGTTGGTGTAGACACTATTATAGAATGCTGTGTTGGTGTGTAGACACTATTATAGAATGCTGTGTTGGTGTAGACACTATTATAGAATGCTGTGTTGGTGTAGACACTATTATAGAATGTATGCTGTGTTGGTGTAGACACTATTATAGAATGCTGTGTTGGTGTAGACACTATTATAGAATGCTGTGTTGGTTTAGACACTATTATAGAATGCTGTGTTGGTGTAGACACTATTATAGAATGCTGTGTTGGTGTAGACACTATTATAGAATGTCTGTGTTGGTGTAGACACTATTATAGAATGCTGTGTTGGTGTAGACACTATTATAGAATGCTGTGTTGGTGTAGACACTATTATAGAATGCTGTGTTGGTGTAGACACTATTATAGAATGCTGTGTTGGTGTAGACACTATTATAGAATGCTGTGTTGGTGTAGACACTATTATAGAATGCTGTGTTGGTGTAGACACTATTATAGAATGCTGTGTTGGTGTAGACACTATTATTGGATACTTTCAAACCAGAAAATCTGTGTGGTTTTTCTTGCGGATTTCTTTTCTTTTCCGCACCAAACACCTCATGAGTTTTTGGTGCTGATTTGATGCAGTTTTTCTGCAGATCTCACCCTTCCATTGGGGTGAAATTTTCCCCAAAAATCTCACAAACACTTGACGTGCTGCGGATATCAAATTCTGCAGGGAAGAAAGAAGCAAAGTGTCGATTAAATTTGTGTGTTCTCACTCTGTATGTAAATCCCGCGCCGTGCGCAGGTTCTGGTGAGGGTCCTCCTGATTATCCCACTTTCTTTCAGCTGAAGAAGATTGGCGGGGGAGGGTTTGGAGAAATCTACGAGGCCATGGACTTGCTGACTCGGGAGAATGTTGCTTTAAAGGTGGAGTCAGCACAACAACCGAAGCAAGTTCTGAAGATGGAGGTGGCTGTCTTAAAGAAGCTTCAAGGTGATTGCAAGACCCAGTCTTGTCTCATGGTCTCGATGAAGAGCTAGCCCCCCGAATATGCAAAGTGATGCAGATGGGCAGGATTACATCATCTGAGGGGGTCTCTGCCCCCCGGTCACCTGTGGTATTGGATCTTGTATCTTCACCTGCTGTTTGGGGGTCCATTGGTAATGCTGCCATCGAGGTGCGCCAGGTCTCTGCGGTGTATACGGGTACCCTGTGTACCGCCGGCCAATAGTTTTTAGTCTGACAGTGTTTGTTTTCTATGGTAACTGAAGGAAAATTATCAGCATTTCAGAAGTTTTTCACTTTCCTTGACAAATCCAGAAAAAGCTATGCCAACCTCTGACTGATACCCCCTGGCTGATTCCCCCTGGCTGATACCCCCTGGCTGATACCTCCTGACTGATGCCCCCTAGCTGATACCCACTGACTGATACCCCCTGGCTGATACCCCCTGGCTGATACCCCCTGGCTGATACCCCCTGACTGATACCCCCTGGCTGATACCTCCTGACTGATGCCCCCTAGCTGATACCCACTGACTGATACCCACTGACTGATACCCACTGACTGATACCCCCTGGCTGATACCCCCTGGCTGATAACTTCTTACTGATGCCCCCTGACTGATGCCCCCTGACTGATACCCCCTGGCTGATACCCCCTGGCTGATACCTCCTTGCTTATACGCCCTAGCTGATACCCCCTGACTGATACCCCCTGGCTGATATCTCCTGACCAGGGCCGGTGCAAGGATTTTTGCCAACACAAGCGAAGCTACATTTTGGCGCCCCTCCTCCACCCCCCCCCCCCCATGATCACATTATGACCCCCTATTTTGTCACACTTCTCCCCCCCCCCATGGCACCTCATCCCCCCCATGTCACATTTCTCCCCCTCCATGGCACAGACATTTGATTTGTCCCCCCTCCCATCATGTCACCCATGACCCCACCCCCATTAATGTTGTGTAATAATTATAAACAATATGCGCTCTGCGCTCATCACCTACCACCTATCCTACGGCAGTCGACAGTCCGTCTGGGCTGGCTGTGTGAGTCACAGCCACCAACAGCTGCTCCAGTCCCTGCTGCTGCCAGCCAGAGTTATTATGGAGCCATTAGTGTGCAGAGTTATTATGGAGCTATTAGTGTGCAGAGTTATTATGGAGCTATTAGTGTGCAGAGTTATTATGGAGCCATTAGTGTGCAGAGTTATTATGGAGCTATTAGTGTGCAGAGTTATTATGGAGCCATTAGTGTGCAGAGTTATTATGGAGCCGTTAGTGTGCAGAGTTATTATGGAGCCATTAGTGTGCAGAGTTATTATGGAGCTATTAGTGTGCAGAGTTATTATGGAGCCATTAGTGTGCAGAGTTATTATGGAGCCATTAGTGTGCAGAGTTATTATGGAGCCATTAGTGTGCAGAGTTATTATGGAGCCATTAGTGTGCAGAGTTATTATGGAGCCATTAGTGTGCAGAGTTATTATGGAGCCATTAGTGTGCAGAGTTATTATGGAGCCATTAGTGTGCAGAGTTATTATGGAGCTATTAGTGTGCAGAGTTATTATGGAGCCATTAGTGTGCAGAGTTATTATGGAGCCATTAGTGTGCAGAGTTATTATGGAGCCATTAGTGTGCAGAGTTATTATGGAGCCATTAGTGTGCAGAGTTATTATGGAGCCATTAGTGTGCAGAGTTATTATGGAGCTATTAGTGTGCAGAGTTATTATGGAGCCATTAGTGTGCAGAGTTATTATGGAGCCATTAGTGTGCAGAGTTATTATGGAGCTATTAGTGTGCAGAGTTATTATGGAGCTATTAGTGTGCAGAGTTATTATGGAGCTATTAGTGTGCAGAGTTATTATGGAGCCATTAGTGTGCAGAGTTATTATGGAGCTATTAGTGTGCAGAGTTATTATGGAGCCATTAGTGTGCAGAGTTATTATGGAGCTATTAGTGTGCAGAGTTATTATGGAGCCATTAGTGTGCAGAGTTATTATGGAGCTATTAGTGTGCAGAGTTATTATGGAGCCATTAGTGTGCAGAGTTATTATGGAGCTATTAGTGTGCAGAGTTATTATGGAGCTATTAGTGTGCAGAGTTATTATGGAGCCATTAGTGTGCAGAGTTATTATGGAGCCATTAGTGTGCAGAGTTATTATGGAGCCATTAGTGTGCAGAGTTATTATGGAGCCATTAGTGTGCAGAGTTATTATGGAGCCATTAGTGTGCAGAGTTATTATGGAGCCATTAGTGTGCAGAGTTATTATGGAGCCATTAGTGTGCAGAGTTATTATGGAGCCATTAGTGTGCAGAGTTATTATGGAGCCATTAGTGTGCAGAGTTATTATGGAGCCATTAGTGTACAGAGTTATTATAGAGCCATTAGTGTGCAGAGTTATTATGGAGCTATTAGTGTGCAGAGTTATTATGGAGCCATTAGTGTGCAGAGTTATTATGGAGCCATTAGTGTGCAGAGTTATTATGGAGCTATTAGTGTGCAGAGTTATTATGGAGCCATTAGTGTGCAGAGTTATTATGGAGCTATTAGTGTGCAGAGTTATTATGGAGCCATTAGTGTGCAGAGTTATTATGGAGCCATTAGTGTGCAGAGTTATTATGGAGCCATTAGTGTGCAGAGTTATTATGGAGCCATTAGTGTGCAGAGTTATTATGGAGCCATTAGTGTGCAGAGTTATTATGGAGCCATTATGTGCAGAGTTATTATGGAGCCATTAGTGTGCAGAGTTATTATGGAGCCATTAGTGTGCAGAGTTATTATGGAGCTATTAGTGTGCAGAGTTATTATGGAGCTATTAGTGTACAGAGTTATTATAGAGCCATTAGTGTGCAGAGTTATTATGGAGCCATTAGTGTGCAGAGTTATTATGGAGCCATTAGTGTGCAGAGTTATTATGGAGCTATTAGTGTGCAGAGTTATTATGGGGCCATTAGTGTGCAGAGTTATTATGGAGCCATTAGTGTGCAGAGTTATTATGGAGCTATTAGTGTGCAGAGTTATTATGGGGCCATTAGTGTGCAGAGTTATTATGGAGCTATTAGTGTGCAGAGTTATTATGGAGCTATTAGTGTGCAGAGTTATTATGGAGCTATTAGTGTGCAGAGTTATTATGGAGCTATTAGTGTGCAGAGTTATTATGGAGCTATTAGTGTGCAGAGTTATTATGGAGCTATTAGTGTGCAGAGTTATTATGGAGCCATTAGTGTGCAGAGTTATTATGGAGCTATTAGTGTGCAGAGTTATTATGGAGCCATTAGTGTGCAGAGTTATTATGGAGCTATTAGTGTGCAGAGTTATTATGGAGCTATTAGTGTGCAGAGTTATTATGGAGCCATTAGTGTGCAGAGTTATTATGGAGCCATTAGTGTGCAGAGTTATTATGGAGCCGTTAGTGTGCAGAGTTATTATGGAGCCGTTAGTGTGCAGAGTTATTATGGAGCCATTAGTGTGCAGAGTTATTATGGAGCCATTAGTGTGCAGAGTTATTATAGAGCCATTAGTGTGCAGAGTTATTATGGAGCCATTAGTGTGCAGAGTTATTATGGAGCCATTAGTGTGCAGAGTTATTATGGAGCCATTAGTGTACAGAGTTATTATAGAGCCATTAGTGTGCAGAGTTATTATGGAGCTATTAGTGTGCAGAGTTATTATGGAGCTATTAGTGTGCAGAGTTATTATGGAGCCATTAGTGTGCAGAGTTATTATGGAGCTATTAGTGTGCAGAGTTATTATGGGGCCATTAGTGTGCAGAGTTATTATGGAGCCATTAGTGTGCAGAGTTATTATGGAGCTATTAGTGTGCAGAGTTATTATGGAGCTATTAGTGTGCAGAGGTATTATGGAGCCATTAGTGTGCAGAGTTATTATGGAGCTATTAGTGTGCAGAGTTATTATGGAGCTATTAGTGTGCAGAGTTATTATGGGGCCATTAGTGTGCAGAGTTATTATGGAGCCATTAGTGTGCAGAGTTATTATGGAGCTATTAGTGTGCAGAGTTATTATGGAGCCATTAGTGTGCAGAGTTATTATGGAGCCGTTAGTGTGCAGAGTTATTATGGAGCTATTAGTGTGCAGAGTTATTATGGAGCTATTAGTGTGCAGAGTTATTATAGAGCTATTAGTGTGCAGAGTTATTATGGAGCCATTAGTGTGCAGAGTTATTATGGAGCTATTAGTGTGCAGAGTTATTATAGAGCTATTAGTGTGCAGAGTTATTATGGAGCCATTAGTGTGCAGAGTTATTATGGAGCCATACGTGTGCAGAGTTATTATGGAGCCATACGTGTGCAGAGTTATTATGGAGCTATTAGTGGGCAGAGTTATTATGGAGCCATTAGTGTACAGAGTTATTATAGAGCTATTAGTGTGCAGAGTTATTATGGAGCCATTAGTGTGCAGAGTTATTATGGAGCCATACGTGTGCAGAGTTATTATGGAGCCATACGTGTGCAGAGTTATTATGGAGCCATACGTGTGCAGAGTTATTATGGAGCTATTAGTGTGCAGAGTTATTATGGAGCCATTAGTGTACAGAGTTATTATAGAGCCATTAGTGTGCAGAGTTATTATGGAGCCATTAGTGTGCAGAGTTATTATGGAGCCATTAGTGTGCAGAGTTATTATGGAGCTATTAGTGTGCAGAGTTATTATAGAGCCATTAGTGTGCAGAGTTATTATGGAGCTATCAGTGTGCAGAGTTATTATGGAGCCATTAGTGTGCAGAGTTATTATGGAGCTATCAGTGTGCAGAGTTATTATAGAGCCATTGGTGTGCAGAGTTATTATGGAGCTATCAGTGTGCAGAGTTATTATGGAGCTATTAGTGTGCAGAGTTATTATGGAGCTATTAGTGTGCAGAGTTATTATGGAGCCATTAGTGTGCAGAGTTATTATGGAGCCATTAGTGTGCCGAGTTATTATGGAGCCATTAGTGTGCAGAGTTATTATGGAGCCATTAGTGTGCAGAGTTATTATGGAGCCATTAGTGTGCAGAGTTATTATGGAGCCATTAGTGTGCAGAGTTATTATGGAGCCGTTAGTGTGCAGAGTTATTATGGAGCTATTAGTGTGCAGAGTTATTATGGAGCTATTAGTGTGCAGAGTTATTATAGAGCTATTAGTGTGCAGAGTTATTATGGAGCCATTAGTGTGCAGAGTTATTATGGAGCTATTAGTGTGCAGAGTTATTATAGAGCTATTAGTGTGCAGAGTTATTATGGAGCCATTAGTGTGCAGAGTTATTATGGAGCCATACGTGTGCAGAGTTATTATGGAGCCATACGTGTGCAGAGTTATTATGGAGCTATTAGTGTGCAGAGTTATTATGGAGCCATTAGTGTACAGAGTTATTATAGAGCTATTAGTGTGCAGAGTTATTATGGAGCCATTAGTGTGCAGAGTTATTATGGAGCCATACGTGTGCAGAGTTATTATGGAGCCATACGTGTGCAGAGTTATTATGGAGCCATACGTGTGCAGAGTTATTATGGAGCTATTAGTGTGCAGAGTTATTATGGAGCCATTAGTGTACAGAGTTATTATAGAGCCATTAGTGTGCAGAGTTATTATGGAGCCATTAGTGTGCAGAGTTATTATGGAGCCATTAGTGTGCAGAGTTATTATGGAGCTATTAGTGTGCAGAGTTATTATAGAGCCATTAGTGTGCAGAGTTATTATGGAGCTATCAGTGTGCAGAGTTATTATGGAGCCATTAGTGTGCAGAGTTATTATGGAGCTATCAGTGTGCAGAGTTATTATAGAGCCATTGGTGTGCAGAGTTATTATGGAGCTATCAGTGTGCAGAGTTATTATGGAGCTATTAGTGTGCAGAGTTATTATGGAGCTATTAGTGTGCAGAGTTATTATGGAGCCATTAGTGTGCAGAGTTATTATGGAGCCATTAGTGTGCCGAGTTATTATGGAGCCATTAGTGTGCAGAGTTATTATGGAGCCATTAGTGTGCAGAGTTATTATGGAGCCATTAGTGTGCAGAGTTATTATGGAGCCATTAGTGTGCAGAGTTATTATAGATCTATTAGTGTGCCGAGTTATTATGGAGCCATTAGTGTGCAGAGTTATTATGGAGCCATACGTGTGCAGAGTTATTATAGAGCTATTAGTGTGCAGAGTTATTATGGAGCCATTAGTGTGCAGAGTTATTATGGAGCCATACGTGTGCAGAGTTATTATGGAGCCATACGTGTGCAGAGTTATTATGGAGCCATACGTGTGCAGAGTTATTATGGAGCTATTAGTGTGCAGAGTTATTATGGAGCCATTAGTGTACAGAGTTATTATAGAGCCATTAGTGTGCAGAGTTATTATGGAGCCATTAGTGTGCAGAGTTATTATGGAGCCATTAGTGTGCAGAGTTATTATGGAGCTATTAGTGTGCAGAGTTATTATAGAGCCATTAGTGTGCAGAGTTATTATGGAGCTATCAGTGTGCAGAGTTATTATGGAGCCATTAGTGTGCAGAGTTATTATGGAGCTATCAGTGTGCAGAGTTATTATAGAGCCATTGGTGTGCAGAGTTATTATGGAGCTATCAGTGTGCAGAGTTATTATGGAGCCGTTAGTGTGCAGAGTTATTATGGAGCCATTAGTGTGCAGAGTTATTATGGAGCTATTAGTGTGCAGAGTTATTATGGGGCCATTAGTGTGCAGAGTTATTATGGAGCCATTAGTGTGCAGAGTTATTATGGAGCTATTAGTGTGCAGAGTTATTATGGAGCTATTAGTGTGCAGAGTTATTATGGAGCTATTAGTGTGCAGAGTTATTATGGAGCTATTAGTGTGCAGAGTTATTATGGAGCTATTAGTGTGCAGAGTTATTATGGAGCTATTAGTGTGCAGAGTTATTATGGAGCTATTAGTGTGCAGAGTTATTATGGAGCTATTAGTGTGCAGAGTTATTATGGAGCCATTAGTGTGCAGAGTTATTATGGAGCTATTAGTGTGCAGAGTTATTATGGAGCCATTAGTGTGCAGAGTTATTATGGAGCTATTAGTGTGCAGAGTTATTATGGAGCTATTAGTGTGCAGAGTTATTATGGAGCCATTAGTGTGCAGAGTTATTATGGAGCTATTAGTGTGCAGAGTTATTATGGAGCCGTTAGTGTGCAGAGTTATTATGGAGCCGTTAGTGTGCAGAGTTATTATGGAGCCATTAGTGTGCAGAGTTATTATGGAGCCATTAGTGTGCAGAGTTATTATAGAGCCATTAGTGTGCAGAGTTATTATGGAGCCATTAGTGTGCAGAGTTATTATGGAGCCATTAGTGTGCAGAGTTATTATGGAGCCATTAGTGTACAGAGTTATTATAGAGCCATTAGTGTGCAGAGTTATTATGGAGCTATTAGTGTGCAGAGTTATTATGGAGCTATTAGTGTGCAGAGTTATTATGGAGCCATTAGTGTGCAGAGTTATTATGGAGCTATTAGTGTGCAGAGTTATTATGGGGCCATTAGTGTGCAGAGTTATTATGGAGCCATTAGTGTGCAGAGTTATTATGGAGCTATTAGTGTGCAGAGTTATTATGGAGCTATTAGTGTGCAGAGTTATTATGGAGCCATTAGTGTGCAGAGTTATTATGGAGCCATACGTGTGCAGAGTTATTATGGAGCCATACGTGTGCAGAGTTATTATGGAGCTATTAGTGTGCAGAGTTATTATGGAGCCATTAGTGTACAGAGTTATTATAGAGCTATTAGTGTGCAGAGTTATTATGGAGCCATTAGTGTGCAGAGTTATTATGGAGCCATACGTGTGCAGAGTTATTATGGAGCCATACGTGTGCAGAGTTATTATGGAGCTATTAGTGTGCAGAGTTATTATGGAGCCATTAGTGTACAGAGTTATTATAGAGCTATTAGTGTGCAGAGTTATTATAGAGCCATTAGTGTGCAGAGTTATTATGGAGCTATTAGTGTGCAGAGTTATTATGGAGCCATTAGTGTGCAGAGTTATTATGGAGCCATTAGTGTGCAGAGTTATTATGGAGCTATTAGTGTGCAGAGTTATTATGGAGCCATTAGTGTGCAGAGTTATTATAGAGCTATTAGTGTGCAGAGTTATTATAGAGCCATTAGTGTGCAGAGTTATTATAGAGCCATTAGTGTGCAGAGTTATTGTGGAGCCATTAGTGTGCAGAGTTATTATGGAGCTATTAGTGTGCAGAGTTATTATGGAGCTATTAGTGTGCAGAGTTATTATGGAGCCATTAGTGTGCAGAGTTATTATGGAGCCATTAGTGTGCCGAGTTATTATGGAGCCATTAGTGTGCAGAGTTATTATGGAGCCATTAGTGTGCAGAGTTATTATGGAGCCATTAGTGTGCAGAGTTATTATGGAGCCATTAGTGTGCAGAGTTATTATAGATCTATTAGTGTGCCGAGTTATTATGGAGCCATTAGTGTGCAGAGTTATTATGGAGCCATACGTGTGCAGAGTTATTATAGAGCTATTAGTGTGCAGAGTTATTATGGAGCCATTAGTGTGCAGAGTTATTATGGAGCCATACGTGTGCAGAGTTATTATGGAGCCATACGTGTGCAGAGTTATTATGGAGCCATATGTGTGCAGAGTTATTATGGAGCTATTAGTGTGCAGAGTTATTATGGAGCCATTAGTGTACAGAGTTATTATAGAGCCATTAGTGTGCAGAGTTATTATGGAGCCATTAGTGTGCAGAGTTATTATGGAGCCATTAGTGTGCAGAGTTATTATGGAGCTATTAGTGTGCAGAGTTATTATAGAGCCATTAGTGTGCAGAGTTATTATGGAGCTATCAGTGTGCAGAGTTATTATGGAGCCATTAGTGTGCAGAGTTATTATGGAGCTATCAGTGTGCAGAGTTATTATAGAGCCATTGGTGTGCAGAGTTATTATGGAGCTATCAGTGTGCAGAGTTATTATGGAGCCGTTAGTGTGCAGAGTTATTATGGAGCCGTTAGTGTGCAGAGTTATTATGGAGCCGTTAGTGTGCAGAGTTATTATGGAGCCATTAGTGTGCAGAGTTATTATGGAGCCATTAGTGTGCAGAGTTATTGTGGAGCCATTAGTGTGCAGAGTTATTATGGAGCCGTTAGTGTGCAGAGTTATTATGGAGCCGTTAGTGTGCAGAGTTATTATGGAGCCGTTAGTGTGCAGAGTTATTATGGAGCTATTAGTGTGCAGAGTTATTATGGAGCCATTAGTGTGCAGAGTTATTATGGAGCCGTTAGTGTGCAAGGCAAAAACATAATTTTTTTTTTTAATACTTTGAGTAAAAGTAGTAAAATATAAAGAACAATCATAGCATGGTATCTCTGTAACTGTACTGACCGACAGAATAAAGATAACGTCGTTTTTCCTGCACGGTGGACACCACTATAATAAAGCCCAAAAAGCAATGGCAGAATAACTTTATCCTGCTTCCCAAAAAGTGTATGTACAATGGATATAAAAAGTCTACACGCCCCTGTTAAAATGTCAGGTTTCTGTGCTGTAAAAAAAATGAGACAAAGATAAATCATTTCAGAACTTTTTCCACCTTTAATGTGACCTATAAACTGCACAACTCAATTGAAAAACAAACTGAAATCTTTTAGGTGGAGGGAAGAAAAAAAATAACTAAAATAATGTGGTTGCATAAGTGTGCACACCCTTATAACTGGGGTGTAGCTGTGTTCAGAATCCTGTTAATAGGAGTCAGCGTACACCCGCCATCATTTACAGCCTCGGATTAACCCCATATAAAGCTCCGCTGCTCTCGTTGGTCTTTCCTGGAATTTTCTTAGTCGCATCCCACAGCAGAAGCCACGGTCCACAGAGAGCGTCCAAAGCATCAGAGGATCTCACTGTTAGAGGGATTAGTCAGGAGAAGGGGACAAAATAATTTCCAAGGCATGAGATCCACCATGGAACACAGTGGAGACCGTCATCATTAAGCGGAGAAAATATGGCCCAACAGGGACATCACCAAGAACTGGACGTCCCTCCAAAACTGATGAAAAGACGAGAAGAGAACAGGTCCGGGAGGCGACCAAGAGGCCGACAGCGACATTACAGGAGCGGCAGGAATATCCGGCTAGTACCGGCGGTGTGGGACATGTGACAATCTCCGTATTCTTCATATGTCTGGGCTATGGGGGAGAGGGGCAATACGGAAGCCTCTTCTTACCAAGAAGAACATCCAGGCCCGGCTACTGCAAAAACCCATCTGAAGTCTCCCAGAAGCCTGTGGGGAAAGGGGTTATGTCTGAGGAAACCAAGGGGGAACTTTTTGGCCATAATTCCAAAAGACAAAAACCACCCCGCCCCTCCCCAGAAGAGCCCCCTCCCCACAGTGAAGCATGGCGGGGGCAGCATCGGGCTGCGGGGCTGGTTTTCAGCTGGAACTGGGGCCTTAGATAAGATAGAGGGAATTATGACCAGTTCCAAATACCATCAATATTGGCCCAAAACCTTCCGGCTTCTGCTAGAAATCTGAACATAAAGAGGAACTTCGCCTCTCAGCAGGACAACGACCCAAAGCATCATCCAAATCACAAAGGAACGGCTTCACCAGAAGAAGAGAACCGTTCACAGAGTCCATTGGTCTGCGGGTGATAGGGGGCACTAAATAGGGGTTTCACTCCACAGCTCTGCCACAATTGCTGTGTCAGGAGTGCCGTAAACGGAGTCCCCCAATCGGACAAGATCTCCTGGGGAAAACCTACCCGGGAAAATATTTTAACTAGGGCCTCCGCTACAGTCTCGGCCTCTATGTTTGCGAGGGCTACTGCTTCTGGGTATCTAGTGGCGTAGTCCACTACAGTGAGAATGAACTTTTTGCCGGACTGGCTGGGTCGGCTGAGGGGTCCTATTAAGTCCACCGCTACTCGGTGAAGCGGTTCTTCTATAATGGGTAAAGGGTGGAGTTTGGCTTTCTGGTGGTCACCCCTTTTCCCTACCTTTTGACATATGTCACACGTCCTACAATAATACTTAAGATCTTGCGTGACCCTAGGCCAGAAGAATGTTTGGGTCAACCGTCCCTTGTCTTTTTAACCCCTAGATATCCTGCTAGGGGGATGTCATGACTGAGTTTTAATAACTCCACCCGAAACTTACGGGGTACTATTAGTTGCCTTTTAGTGACCTGAGCGGCCCCGTGTCCCACCCCTCCTGTCACTTGGTACAATAACCCCTTATGCCATTCAAAGCTTTCGTGGGTGCTTTCCCCCCGAGTAACGTCTACTGCCTTTCTATACCCTTCTAGTGTGAGGTCGGTTCTCTGTTCTTGTTCAAAACCCTGTGGCGTATCGCAGAAAGGGGATGGGTGGTCAGGTAAAGGGGGTATTTCAACTCCCACCTGGCTTTCCTCAGCGTGTAGCGGTGCTTCCAGTCTGGCTTGAGCTCGGGTGGTAACCGGGTATGCTTCGGAAGTGGTGTCCCGTGATAGTTGGGAGGTTAAACAGCCTACATCGTTGCCCAGTAGGACTTCTGCTGGCAGTTCCTGCATAATGCCAACCTCCAACTGTTTGGATCCAGAACCCCAGTCCACAAGGACACTGGCTGTAGGTAACTTGTGTATGGCGCCCCCAGCTACCCTTACAGCTACTGTGCGACCGGTGCGAGCTTGGGCCTTGACCGTGTGTGGTTGTACCACGGTTAGAGTGGCCCCAGAGTCTCTCATAGCTCGTGTCCCCATGCCATCCTCTGTAATCCATTGACGGTGGTGGTCTCTGTTGTCCCCTCCCGCTTGCACTGGATTAACCTCGTGTAGTACATCCCACTGCTGCCACCAATTGTAAGGAAACCGAGTATTTTTAAATCACATTCGGTAGTTTCCTCCCGAACCGCCTGAGCCTGGTGAATATAGCGCTCCGTTCGGCCGTTGACGTAGACGAATTCCATACGAACTGCCAATCACTTTATAAGATGATTCCCTTAATAAAGCATGCGAATCCCCAAACATCAGCCGAAGTCCAGAAGAAGGGTACAAAAAGAACACGCCTTTATTAACACACATGGGCTTTTATGCAAGTCCCCATGCAAGGGGACATCCCACAGGGGGGACACAGTATTGCCAATCAAATACAATGGAAACATAAAACCCTTCCAGCATAAACATACAATTCCCTCCCCTAGTCCTGGAGATAACCAAGCCTGATAAAGTAACCACTGGATTATCTCTAGGCAGAAAAGTTACAGTTTTCCCCAATATCTGGAACACCCCTTTATACATGAGGTATCCCCACAAATCATATGTCCCCTGATAGCCCCGATCTGGGTGATCAACATATTCAAATTTCACCCAGATCGGTTGAGGGGTTCTCAAAGGACATGGAAGTCTTCTGTGACCGGTTCACCCTGGGTGGGCTGCCCAAAATAGTTCCATAAGTCTGGGTGTTTTTGCCGGTCACTTTAGAAAAAGGGGGATTTCTTCACAATATATAAAGGTTTCGATCATGTCGCCCCTTTCCCTTCTTTCCTTGTGTAACATATATAAAGGTTTCGATCATGTCCCCCCCTTTCCCTTCTTTCCTTGTGTAACATATATAAAGGTTTCGATCATGTCCCCCTTTCCCTTCTTTCTCCGTGTAACATATATGAAGTTTTCGATCATGTCCCCCCTTTCCCTTCTTTCCTTGTGTAACATATATAAAGGTTTCGATCATGTCGCCCCTTTCCCTTCTTTCCTTGTGTAACATATATAAAGGCTTCGATCATGTCCCCCCTTTCCCTTCTTTCCTTGTGTAACATATATGAAGTTTTCGATCATGTCGCCCCTTTCCCTTCTTTCCTTGTGTAACATATATGAAGGTTACGATCATGTCCCCTCTTTTCCTTCATTCCTTGTGTAACATATATGAAGGTTTCGATCATGTCGCCCCTTTCCCTTCTTTCCTCGTGTAACATATATAAAGTTTTCGATCATGTCCCCCCCTTTCCCTTCTTTCCTTGTGTAACATATATGAAGGTTACGATCATGTCCCCCCTTTCCCTTCTTTCCCCGTGTAACATATATGAAGGTTTCGATCATGTCGCCCCTTTCCCTTCTTTCCTTGTGTAACATATATGAAGGTTTCGATCATGTCGCCCCTTTCCCTTCTTTCCTTGTGTAACATATATGAAGGTTACGATCATGTCCCCCCTTTCCCTTCTTTCCTCGTGTAACATATATGAAGGTTTCGATCATGTCCCCCTTTCCCTTCTTTCCCCGTGTAACATATATGAAGGTTTCGATCATGTCCCCCTTTCCCTTCTTTCCTTGTGTAACATATATGAAGGTTTCGATCATGTCGCCCCTTTCCCTTCTTTCCTTGTGTAACATATATAAAGGTTTTGATCATGTTGCCCCTTTCCCTTCTTTCCTTGTGTAACATATATAAAGGCTTCGATCATGTCCCCCCTTTCCCTTCTTTCCTTGTGTAACATATATGAAGGTTACGATCATGTCCCCCTTTCTCTTCTTTCCTCATGTAACATATATAAAGGTTTCGATCATGTCGCTCCTTTCCCTTCTTTCCTTGTGTAACATATATGAAGGTTTCGATCATGTCCCCCTTTCCCTTCTTTCCTCATGTAACATATATGAAGGTTTCGATCATGTCCCCCTTTCCCTTCTTTCCTTGTGTAACATATATGAAGGTTTCGATCATGTCCCCCTTTCCCTTCTTTCCTTGTGTAACATATATAAAGGTTTCGATCATGTCCCCCTTTCCTTCTTTCCTTGTGTAACATATATAAAGGTTTCGATCATGTCCCCCCTTTCCCTTCTTTCCTTGTGTAACATATATGAAGGTTACGATCATGTCCCCCTTTCTCTTCTTTCCTCATGTAACATATATAAAGGTTTCGATCATGTCGCTCCTTTCCCTTCTTTCCTCATGTAACATATATGAAGGTTTTGATCATGTCCCCCTTTCCCTTCTTTCCTTGTGTAACATATATAAAGGTTTCGATCATGTCCCCCCTTTCCCTTCTTTCCTTGTGTAACATATATAAAGGTTTCAATCATGTCCCCCCTTTCCCTTCTTTCCCCGTGTAACATATATGAAGGTTACGATCATGTCCCCCCCTTTCCCCGTGTAACATATATAAAGGTTTCAATCATGTCCCCCCCTTTCCCTTCTTTCCTCATGTAACATATATAAAGTTTTCGATCATGTCCCCCTTTCCCTTCTTTCCTTGTGTAACATATATAAAGGTTTCGATCATGTCCCCCTTTCCCTTCTTTCCTCGTGTAACATATATAAAGGTTTCGATCATGTCCCCCTTTCCCTTCTTTCCTTGTGTAACATATATAAAGGTTTCGATCATGTCCCCCTTTCCCTTCTTTCCTTGTGTAACATATATAAAGGTTTCGATCATGTCCCCCTTTCCCTTCTTTCCTTGTGTAACATATATAAAGGTTTCGATCATGTCCCCCTTTCCCTTCTTTCCTTGTGTAACATATATAAAGGTTTCGATCATGTCCCCCTTTCCCTTCTTTCCTTGTGTAACATATATAAAGGTTTCGATCATGTCCCCCTTTCCCTTCTTTCCTTGTGTAACATATATAAAGGTTTCGATCATGTCCCCCTTTCCCTTCTTTCCTTCTGTGTAACATATATAAAGGTTTCGATCATGTCCCCCTTTCCCTTCTTTCCTTGTGTAACATATATAAAGGTTTCGATCATGTCCCCCTTTCCCTTCTTTCCTTGTGTAACATATATAAAGGTTTCGATCATGTCCCCCTTTCCCTTCTTTCCTTGTGTAACATATATGAAGGTTTCGATCATGTCCCCCTTTCCCTTCTTTCCTTGTGTAACATATATAAAGGTTTCGATCATGTCCCCCTTTCCCTTCTTTCCTCGTGTAACATATATAAAGGTTTCGATCATGTCCCCCTTTCCCTTCTTTCCTTGTGTAACATATATAAAGGTTTCGATCATGTCCCCCTTTCCCTTCTTTCCTCGTGTAACATATATAAAGGTTTCGATCATGTCCCCCTTTCCCTTCTTTCCTTGTGTAACATATATAAAGGCTTCGATCATGTCCCCCCTTTCCCTTCTTTCCTTGTGTAACATATATGAAGGTTTCGATCATGTCCCCCTTTCCCTTCTTTCCTTGTGTAACATATATAAAGGTTTCGATCATGTCGCCCCTTTCCCTTCTTTCCTTGTGTAACATATATAAAGGTTTCGATCATGTCCCCCCCTTTCCCTTCTTTCCTTGTGTAACATATATAAAGGTTTCGATCATGTCGCCCCTTTCCCTTCTTTCCTTGTGTAACATATATGAAGGTTACGATCATGTCCCCCTTTCCCTTCTTTCCTTGTGTAACATATATAAAGGTTTCGATCATGTCCCCCCCTTTCCCTTCTTTCCTCGTGTAACATATATGAAGGTTTCGATCATGTCCCCCCTTTTCCTTCATTCCTTGTGTAACATATATGAAGGTTTCGATCATGTCCCCCTTTCTCTTCTTTCCTCGTGTAACATATATAAAGGTTTCGATCATGTCCCCCCTTTTCCTTCATTCCTTGTGTAACATATATAAAGTTTACGATCATGTCCCCCTTTCCCTTCTTTCCTCATGTAACATATATAAAGGTTTCGATCATGTCCCCCTTTCCCTTCTTTCCTCGTGTAACATATATAAAGGTTTCGATCATGCCCCCCCTTTCCCTTCTTTCCTTGTGTAACATATATAAAGGTTTCGATCATGTCCCCCTTTCCCTTCTTTCCTCGTGTAACATATATAAAGGTTTCGATCATGCCCCCTTTCCCTTCTTTCCTCGTGTAACATATATAAAGGTTTCGATCATGCCCCCCCTTTCCCTTCTTTCCTTGTGTAACATATATAAAGGTTTCGATCATGCCCCCCCTTTCCCTTCTTTCCTCGTGTAACATATATAAAGGTTTCGATCATGTCCCCCTTTCCCTTCTTTCCTCGTGTAACATATATAAAGGTTTCGATCATGTCCCCCTTTCCCTTCTTTCCTCGTGTAACATATATAAAGGTTTCGATCATATCCCCCTTTCCCTTCTTTCCCTGTGTAATATATATAAAGGTTTCGATCATGTCCCCCTTTCCCTTCTTTCCTCGTGTAATATATATAAAGGTTTCGATCATGTCCCCCTTTCCCTTCTTTCCTCGTGTAATATATATAAAGGTTTCGATCATGTCGCCCCTTTCCCTTCTTTCCTTGTGTAACATATATAAAGGTTTCGATCATGTCCCCCTTTCCCTTCTTTCCTCGTGTAATATATATAAAGGTTTCGATCATATCCCCCTTTCCCTTCTTTCCTTGTGTAACATATATAAAGGTTTCGATCATGTCCCCCTTTCCCTTCTTTCCTTGTGTAACATATATAAAGGTTTCGATCATGTCCCCCTTTCCCTTCTTTCCTTGTGTAACATATATGAAGGTTTCGATCATGTCGCCCCTTTCCCTTCTTTCCTTGTGTAACATATATAAAGGTTTCGATCATGTCCCTCTTTCCCTTCTTTCCTTGTGTAACATATATAAAGGTTTCGATCATATCCCCCTTTCCCTTCTTTCCTTGTGTAACATATATAAAGGTTTCGATCATGTCGCCCCTTTCCCTTCTTTCCTCATGTAACATATATAAAGTTTTGATCATGTCCCGCTTTCCCTTCTTTCCTCATGTAACATATATAAAGGTTTCGATCATGTCGCCCCTTTCCCTTCTTTCCTCATGTAACATATATAAAGGTTTCGATCATGTCGCCCCTTTCCCTTCTTTCCTCGTGTAACATATATAAAGGTTTCGATCATGTCGCCCCTTTTCCTTCTTTCCTCATGTAACATATATAAAGGTTTCGATCATGTCCCCCTTTCCCTTCTTTCCTCATGTAACATATATAAAGGTTTTGATCATGTCCCCCTTTCCCTTCTTTCCTCATGTAACATATATAAAGGCTTCGATCATGTCCTTCCTTTCCCTTCTTTCCTCGTGTAACATATATAAAGGTTTCGATCATGTCCCGCTTTCCCTTCTTTCCTCATGTAACATATATAAAGGTTTCGATCATGTCCCTCTTTCCCTTCTTTCCTTGTGTAACATATATAAAGGTTTCGATCATGTCCCCCTTTCCCTTCTTTCCTCATGTAACATATATAAAGGTTTTGATCATGTTGCCCCTTTCACTTCTTTCCTCGTGTAACTTATATGAAGGTTTCGATCATGTCCCCCTTTCCCTTCTTTCCTCGTGTAACATATATAAAGGTTTCGATCATGTTGCCTGTTATGAACATTAACTATGTTGAGCTCACGAGATATGGTTTAGTCACTGGTTTCCAAGATGTGACGTTACTCCCTCCCTGGGATCACGTAAGGTCATCTTGATACAGTTTACACAGACGCCTCCTGTCTATGCGGGCACAGAGATGCAGGGGGGTGAGAGACGGTGGTCCACGCGGCCTCCGGAGTAACTTCACACTCACTCACAACCCTGACAAGCTGAGAGAGCCTTTTCACTGTCTCTGTGAAACAGAGCTTTCTCAGCCCGGTAGGCTGCCCCCAGTTCCTCGTTTGATATAAGCCCGGTCCACTAATGGGATTTTATAGGGTAAGAAACCAACCCGCAGGAGCGAATAACTATGCCGAAACACGGACGTGGGAATTCGTGGACCGAGATACAAGAACAGCACAAGATTAAATTATTTAATTGCCTTAAGGGCGCACTAGACAATACATGATACACACAGAGAATATATACAGTGGTTGGATGTGCAAATACAGGTCGTATGATACAACAGAATTAAACAGAGCAAGAGTCAGTTACCAGATGTATAAGTAGTCCTTTGGGTTACAAAGAGTTCAGGGGTGCTGTAATGCTGTGATGTCAGCAGTTTGTCCACAGTCCCTCCAAACACATTACTCGAGGTGACCCCCCTTCAGAAAAAGACCCTGGCCTCTGGCCTGCATGGACCTTTTCATCTGTAGTCGGTCACGCCACTTCCTTCCTTGTCCTGGTAGCCAAGATCCATTATGGCCCATAGCTCCAGACCAGAAGGTCACAGGGGGATGGTTCTGGGACCAACGGGTCCGCCTGGGTTCCAGCTACAGGTGGAGACCAAACATGGCGCCATTATAAGGTTCCTGTTGGGAGATCTCTGTATGTCCCCCTCCCGGCACCCGACCACCAAACTACGACCAGGTCCGTCCTGGCCCCGGGGTCGCAGATATATAACTGGTTTATGCCTGTGATGAACAGACAATTCATATTTCCTTATGAATCCCTGGTTCCATGATGTCTGATGGATTTGAGTGATCTGGGTGTATGCTGAGACCCCCTACAGGGGGTTTTTCCTGTAGGATAAGTTGGCCTCCGTGCTGGCTGAGTGAGGTGTGAATTGTACGCATGTGGCCTGCTTGAAGCCAGGACCCCTGCGGAGTTCACTCCCTCTGCTATCTCACAGAAAATGGCTGGCATTAGATCATAATTCTACATTCCTCACATTGAGAAACACAGCCATCTCCTCCCTGTACTGATGGTATGAATTTACATACCAGGCGGGAAACCAGAACGGAGCATCGGGAAAATAGTAAGCGACATCAGAATGCCCTACCCTGCACGATAATGTCAGGACCGGTGAAAGTTCCTCTTTAGGTCTCTCCTGTTATGTTTGATGCTTAAGACCCTCCACCATTTTCGGAGGCCGTCTCTGCACCCGTTCCATTTCATCCATGTCTTTTTTTAGGTGTGGTCTCCTGAACTGGACCCAGTATTCCAGATGTGGTCTCACTATTGCTCTGTAGCATGTTGCTTCCTACTGGTTATACCGCTAGCTATGCAGCCAAGCATCCTACTTGCTTTCCCTTTGCCTCTCCGCACTGTGCACTTATTTTGAAGCAGTCGGATATCAGAATGCTTAATTCCTTCTCTTCTGGTGTCCTCACTTTGCACAGTGTGAATTTAATACCTGTTGGGTCTAAATGTTCACTCCACCGCTTGGTAAATTCTGTGATGGGTGTGGTTTCTAAAATGGGGTCATTTCTTGGCGGTTTCTTTTTTTCCTTCACTTGAGAGCCTCTGCAGTTGTTGGCCAGTGCGGTATAAATCGCCAAACTAGGCTTAAAATGCACATGGCGCTCCTTCCCTTCTAAGCCCAGTAGTGTGTCCATACTGCAGTTTACAACCTCATAGGGGGTGTTCCCATATTCAGGAGAAAATGGGTAACAAATTGTCAGGTGATTTTTTTCTTGTTAACCCTTGTGAAAATGCAAGATCTGGGGTTAAAGCAGCATTTTACCTTATAAAATGTTCATTTTCACAGCCAAGTGTTTCTAAATTCTATGAAAGAACTATGGTGTCATGGTACATCCCTCAATTAATTCCTTGAGGAGTGTTGTTTTCAAAATGGGGCCACTTTTTGGAGGTTTACAAAATGCATCATGGCACAGCCCTTTACAAGCATGTATGGGGTCTTACCGTATTCAGGAGAAAATGCATTTTCTCCTGTTACCCCTTGTGGAAATGACAAATTTGGGCCTAAAATATATTTTCTTGTAACATATAAAATATGTATTTTTTTATTTTCACGTCCAAGTGTTTCTAAAATCTTTGAAATGCCTGTTGGGTCAAAGTGCTCACTTCCCTCTTTTGGGGATTTTCACAGTTGGGTTGCATCAGGGGGTTATCCCAGTGAAATCTGCCCTCCAAAAGCCATATAGCGCTCCCTCCCATCTCAGCCTTGCAGTGTGCCTATAGAGCAGTAGATGACTCCATATAAGATGTTTCTGTAAACTGCTTGATGCTACCCATTGCTGTGTTACAGTAAAATGGATTAAAATTTAGAAATTTCTTGTCCATTTTCCTTTAATTCTTTTGGAACACCTAAAGGGATCTGCTTCAATCTAATAAGCATTGGTTTATATAGCTTAGAGATGGATAATATACAGAAAAATGATGATATGGTCAAAATATTCACCTGCCTCATAATTGTACACACAGTACACCCCACATATATCCCATATTCACCCGGTATATACTAGATATACTGTACACCCCATATATATCCCATACACACCGCACATATATATTCCATGTACATCCCATATACACCCCATGTGTATCCTATATTCACACACGCTATAAATATCCCATACTCAACCTATATAAATCCCATGCACACAATCCCATATAGACAGTGCCTTGAATAAGTATTCATACCTCTTGAACTCTTCCACATTTTTTCAAGTTACTGCCACAAATATATTTTATTGGGATTTTATGTGATCGACCAACACAAAGTAGCAAGTACCGTATTTTTGAAGTGAAAAGAAAATGAGACATTGTTTTCTCAGAAGACACCTCATTAGTAAATTCGAGTCCACATGTCTGTAATGCACTTTTAGTATAACTCCAGCTGTTTTGTGAAGAGAAAATTAGTGATCAAACAGCATCATGAAAACCAAGGAACACACCGGACAGGTCAGGGATAAAGTTGTAACGAAGTGTAAAGCAGGGCTAGGTTATAAAAAATATATCCCAAGCTCTGAACATCTCATGGGGCACTGATCAATCCATCATCCCAAAATGGAAGGAGTATGGCACAACTGCAAACCTACCAAGACATGGCCGTCCACCTAAACGGACAGCCCAGACAAGGAGAGCACCAATTAGAGGCCCATGGTCACTATGGAGGAGCTGCAGAGATCCACAGCTCAGGTGGGAGACTCTCTCCCCAGGACAACTATTAGCAATGTGCTCCACAAATCTGGCCTTTAAGGAAGTGGCAAGAAGAAAGCCATTTCTGAAAGCAGCCATAAGAAGCCCCATTTGTAGTTTGCCACAAGCCGTGTAGGGGACACAGCAAACATGGAAGCAGGAGCTCGGGTCAGAGGAGACCAAAGGGGAACTTTTTGACCTAAAAGTAAAACACTGTGTGTGGTGGAAAACTAACCCTGCGCATCCCCCTGAACCCACCATCCCCACCGTGAGACACGGCAGTGGCAGCATCATGCTGGGGGAGGCTTTTCTTCAGCAGGGACTTGGAAGCCGGTCAGAGGTGATGGGAAGATGGATGGCGCTAAATACAGGGCGATCCTGGAGGAAATCCTGGGAGAGGCTGCAGAAGACCGGAGACCGGGGCAGGACAACGACCCTCAACATCCAGCCAGAGCTACAATGGAAGGGTCTAGATCAAAGCATCTTCATGTGTTAGAACGGCCCAGCCACAGTCCAGACCTGAATCCCATCGAGAATCTGGGGCAAAACCTGAGAATTGCTGCTCACAGACGCTCTCTATCCATTCTGACTGAGCGCGAGCTCTTCTGCACAGGAGAATGGGCAAAAATATCATCCTCTAGATGTGCAAAGCTGGTAGAGACGGACCGCAAAATCCTGCAGCTGTAATGACAGAGAAAGGTGGTCCTAAAAAGTATTACTCAGGGGGGCTGAATACAAATGCACGCCACACTGATTTCATAAAAAATGTTGAACATCATGTATTAGGTTTTTTTTTCACTTTACACATACCTGTACTTTGTGTTGGTTGATCACATAAAATCCCAATAAAATACATTTAAAGGGTTTTTCTGAGATTTTGATCCTGATGACCTATCCTCAGGATAGGTCATCAGTATGTTTTCAGCTGGGGTCTTACATCCAGGACTCCCGCCAATTAGCTGTTCTCTATGTATGTATGTATGAGATAGCTGAGAGGATTGTCTATAGGATGATGGGAGTCTCACGTCCGAAGCTGTAGTGGATGGTGAGATAGCTGAGAGGATTGTCTATAGGATGATGGGAGTCTCACATCCGAAGCTGTAGTGTATGTATGAGATAGCTGAGAGGATTGTCTATAGGATGATGGGAGTCTCCCATCCGAAGCTGTAGTGTATGTATGAGATAGCTGAGAGGATTGTCTATAGGATGATGGGAGTCTCACGTCCGAAGCTGTAGTGTATGTATGAGATAGCCGAGAGGATTGTCTATAAGATGATGGGAGTCTCACATCCGAAGCTGCAGTGGATGGGGAGATAGCCGAGAGGATTGTCTATAGGATGATGGGAGTCTCACATCCGAAGCTGTAGTCGATGGTGAGATAGCCGAGAGGATTGTCTATAGGATGATGGGAGTCTCACGTCCGAAGCTGTAGTGTATGTATGAAATAGCCGAGAGGATTGTCTATAGGATGATGGGAGTCTCACATCCGAAGCTGTAGTGTATGTATGAGATAGCCGAGAGGATTGTCTATAGGATGATGGGAGTCTCACATCCGAAGCTGTAGTCGATGGTGAGATATGGAGCCTGAAAGTCACAAGTTCTCAACGTTGTTACCTTTCTGCTCGTCAGTGTATCCTGTATATAGCCCATACACACCCTTAATATATGCCATATAGACCTGATATATATCCGTATTATATCCCATATATACCCCACATGGCCCATAGACACCCTATATAAATCTTATATTCACACACCCTGTAAATATTCCATACACACCCCATGTATAGTCCATATAGACCTGATATACTTAATATATCACATATACACCGCATATATCGTATATACACCCGGTATATATCCCGTACATAACCTGTATATATCCTATACACAAGCCATATATATGCCATATACACCCTGTTTATATTCCCCTTACACCCCATACATGTCCCGTATCCTAGTGTCTCTCAGCCCTCACATCCTCAGGTTCGGGTGGAGATGATGACTGGAGCCATGGTTGATGCACTGACACAGATGACCTCACTAGTTGCTCCTGTTAGAGAATACAGCCATATAAGTCCAGTGTCCTCCTCCTGAGCCTCTCTGCTTATGTCTCTACAGGAAAGGATCATGTGTGTAGATTCATAGGCTGCGGAAGAAATGAGAAGTTCAACTATGTCGTCATGCAACTTCAGGTAAAACAGTGAACTAAGAGTATAGAGGTAGTATTGCAATAACTATAGCAGGTGTCAGAGGAGGGTTTGGAGTGTACGGGGATGAGAGAGTAGAAGTAGTATAGCACCAGGTATAGAAGGTGACAGCAGAGGGTTTGGAGTGTCTGGGGAGGGGAGGGTAGAGGTATTATAGAACCAGGTATAGAAGGTGACAGCAGAGGGTTTGGAGTGTCTGGGGAGGGGAGGGTAGAGGTATTATAGAACCAGGTATAGAAGGTGACAGCAGAGGGTTTGGAGTGTCTGGGGAGGGGAGGGTAGAGGTAGTATAGCACCAGGTATAGAAGGTGTCAGCAGAGGGTTTGGAGTGTATGGGAAGCGGAGGGTAGAGGTATTATAGCACCAGGTATAGAAGGTGTCAGCAGAGGATTTGGAGTGTATGGGGAGGAGAGGGTAGAGGTAGTATAGCACCAGGTATAGCAGGTGACAGCAGAGGGTTTGGAGTGTATGGGGAGGAGAGGGTAGAGGTAGTATAGCACCAGGTATAGCAGATGTCAGCAGAGGGTTTGGAGTGTATGGGAATGAGACGGTAGAGATATTATAGAACCCGGTATAGCAGATGTCAGCAGAGGGTTTGAAGTGTATGGAGAGGGGAGGGTAGAGGTATTATAGCACCAGGTATAGCAGGTGACAGTTGAGGGTTTGGAGTGTATGGGAAGGAGAGGGCAGAGGTATTATAGCACCAGGTATAGAAGGTGACAGCAGAGGGTTTGGAGTGTATGGGGAGGAGAGGGTAGAGGTATTATAGCACCAGGTATAGAAGGTGTCAGCAGAGGGTTTGGAGTGTACGGAAAGCGGAGGGTAGAGGTATTATAGCACCAGGTATAGAAGGTGTCAGCAGAGGATTTGGAGTGTATGGGGAGGAGAGGGCAGAGGTAGTATAGCACCATGTATAGCAGGTGACAGCAGAGGGTTTGGAGTGTATGGGGAGGAGAGGGTAGAGGTAGTATAGCACCAGGTATAGCAGATGTCAGCAGAGGGTTTGGAGTGTATGGGAATGAGACGGTAGAGATATTATAGAACCCAGTATAGCAGATGTCAGCAGAGGGTTTGAAGTGTATGGAGAGGGGAGGGTAGAGGTATTATAGCACCAGGTATAGCAGGTGACAGTTGAGGGTTTGGAGTGTATGGGAAGGAGAGGGTAGAGGTATTATAGCACCCGGTATAGCAGTTGTCAGCAGAGGGTTTGGAGTGTATGGGGAGGAGAGGGTAGAGGTATTATAGCATCGGGTATAGTAGGTTTCAGACAGAGGGTTTGGAGTTGATGGAGACTAGAGGGTAGAGGTATTATAGCACCAGGTATAGCAGGTGTCAGCAGAGGGTTTGGAGTTGATGGAGACTAGACTAGAAGGTAGAGGTATTATAGCACTAGGTATAGTTGGTGTCAGCAGAGGGTTTGAAGTGTATGTAGAGGGGAGGGTAGAGGTATCATAGCACCAGGTATAGAAGGTGACAGCAGAGGGTTTGGAGTGTATGTAGAGGGGAGGGTAGAGGTATCATAGCACCAGGTATAGAAGGTGACAGCAGAGGGTTTGGAGTGTATGTAGAGGGGAGGGTAGAGGTAGTATAGCACCAGGTATAGCAGGTTTCAGCAGATGGTTTGGAGTGTATGGGGAGACGAGAGTAGAGGTAGTATAGCACCAGGTATAGAAGGTGACAGCAGAGGGTTTGAAGTGTATAGAGAGGGGAGGTTAGAGGTATTATAGCACCAGGTATAGCAGGTGTCAGTAGAGGGTTTGTAGTGTATGGGGTGGAGTGGGTAGAGAAATTATAGAACCGGGTATAGTAGGTATCAGCAGAGGGTTTGAAGTGTATGTAGAGGGGAGGGTAGAGGTATCATAGCACCAGGTATAGCAGGTGTCAGCAGAGGGTTTGGAGTGTATGGCAAGGAGAGGGTAGAGGTATTATAGCACCGGGTATAGCAGGTGTCAGCAGAGGGTTGGGGGTTGATGAAGACTAGAGGGTAGAGGTAGTATAGCACCAGGTACTGCAGGTGACAGCTGAGGGTTTTGAGCGTACAGAGAGAAGAGAGTAGAGGTATAATAGCACCAGGTTTAGCTGGTGTCGGCATAGGGTTTGGAGCTTACAGAAAGTAGAGGTATAATAGCACCAGGTATAGCAGGTGTCAGCAGAGGGTTTGGAATTGATGGAGACTAGAGGGTAGAGGTAGTATAATACCAGGTATAGCTGGTGTCAGTAGAGGGTTTGGAGCGTACAGTGAGTAGAGGTATAATAGCACCAGGTATGTCAGGTGTCAGCAGAGGGTTGGGCGTTGATGAACACTAGAGGGTAGAGGTAGTATAGCACCAGTTATTGAAGGGGACAGCAGAGGGTTTGGAGCATACAGAGAGTAGAGGTATAATAGCACCAGGTATAGCAGATGTCAGCAGAGGGTTTGGAATTGATGGAGACTAGAGGGTAGAGGTAGTATAACACCAGGTATAGCTGGTGTCAGCAGAGGGTTTGGAATTGATGGAGACTAGAGGGTAGAGGTAGTATAACACCAGGTATAGCTGGTGTCAGCAGAGGGTTTGAAACGTACAGTGAGTAGAGGTATAATAGCACCAGGTATATCAGGTGTCAGCGCAGGGTTGGGCATTGATGAACACTAGAGGGTAGAGGTAGTATAGCACCAGGTATAGCAGGTGTCAGTAGAGGGTTTGGAGTGTATGGGGAGGAAAGGGTAGAGATTTTATAGAACCGGGTATAGCAGGTGTCAGCAGAGGGTTTGGCGTTGATGGAGACTAGAGGGTAGACGTATTATAGCAACGGTTATAGCAGGTGTCAGCAGAGTGTTGGGGTTTGATGAAGACTAGTGGGTAGAGGTAGTATAACACCAGGTATAGCTGGTGTCAGCAGAGGGTTTGGAGCGTACACAGAGTAGAGGTATAATAGCACCAGATATAGCAGGTGTCGGCAGAGGGTTGGGGGTTGATGAAGACTAGAGGGTAGAGGTAGTATAGCACCAGGTATTGCAGGTGATAGCTGAGGGTTTGGAGCGTACAGAGAGGAGAGAGTAGAGGTATAATAGCACCAGGTTTAGCTGGTGTCAGCATAGGGTTTGGAGTGTATAGAGAGGAAAGAGTAGAGGTATTATAACACCAGGTATAGCAGGTGTCACCATAGGGTTTGGAGTTGATGGAAACTAGAGGTAGTATAGCAGGTGTCTTCTAAGGGTTTGGAGTTGATGGAGACTGTAGGGTAAAGGTAATATAACACCAGGTATTGCAGGTGTCATCAAAAGGTTTGGAGTTGATGGAGACTAGAGGATAGAGGTAGTTTAGCACCAGGTATAGCTGGTGTCAGCAGAGGGTTCATACAGAGAGTAGATGTATAATAGCACCTGGTATAGCAGGTGACAGCAGAGGGTTACAAGTGTACAGAGGGTAGAGGTAGTATAGCACCAGGTATAGCAGGTGTCAGCAGAGGGTTTGGAGTGTATGGAAAGGAGAGGGTAGAGGTAGTATAGCAGGTGTCATCAGAGGGTTTGGAGTTGTTGGAGACTAGAGGGTAGAGAAGTAGTATAACACCAGGTATTGCAGGGTACAGCAGAGGGTTTAGGAGTGTACAGAGGGTAAAGGTAATATAACACCAGGTATAGTAGATATCATCAGAGGGTTTGGGGTTGATGGAGACTAGAGGGTAGAGGTAGTATAACACCAGGTATAGCAGGTGTCATCAGAGGGTTTGGATTTGACAGAGACTAGAGGATAGAGAAGTAGGATAACACCAGGTATTGCAGGGTATAGCAGAGGGGTTAGGAGTGTACAGAGGGTAAAGGTAATATAGCACCAGGTATAGCAGGTGTCATCAGAGGGTTTGCAGTTGAAGGACAATAGAGGATAGAGGTATTATAGCGCCAGGTATAGCAGGTGTCATCTGAGGGTTTGCAGTTGAAGGAGACTAGAGGATAGAGAAGTAGTATAGCACCAGGTATAGCAGGTGTCATCAGAGGGTTTGCAGTTGATGGAGACTAGAGGATAGAGAAGTAGTATAGCACCAGGTATAGCAGGTGTCCTCAGAGGGTTTGCAGTTGATGGAGACTAGAGGATAGAGAAGTAGTATAGCGCCAGGTATAGCAGTTGTCATCTGAGGGTTTGCAGTTGAAGGAGACTAGAGGATAGAGGTAGTATAGCACCAGGTATAGCAGGTGTCATCAGAGGGTTTGCAGTTGATGGAGACTAGAGGATAGAGAAGTAGTATAGCACCAGGTATAGCAGGTGTCATCAGAGGGTTTGCAGTTGATGGAGACTAGAGGATAGAGAAGTAGTATAGCGCCAGGTATAGCAGGTGTCAGTAGGGGGATTGGCACAGCCACACGATGCAGTCTTTCTTGGTGTGTATATGGTGCTGTACAGTTCAGTATCTATAATGTCACCATGATTATTTTATGGACACGGTATGTGACAGGATCAGCCTCCTGCTGCCTACATGACACTACAGTTACTGATTATATTGATTTGGTCACAGGGCCGGAACTTGGCAGATCTGCGCAGAAGTCAGCCCCGCGGCACCTTCACCATGAGCACCACTCTGCGACTGGGAAAACAGATCCTTGAGTCTATAGATTCCATTCACTCTGTGGGCTTCCTGCACCGTGACATCAAACCTGTGAGTTCTGCATCCTGGGTGCAACAGGGGCTTAAAGGGGTATTCTGGTTATTAGAAGTTATCCCCTATTAGATCAGTGAGGTACCATTAGGACCCCCACCGATCACGAGAACGGGGGACCCATATCCCCTGCAGCCCCCCTGAAATGATGTGAGCAGCCGGTTGTACATGCGTGTGGCCGCTCTATTCACTTCTACGGGGGTTTGAGAGCCAGCCACGTACTTCGCTCCACTGTATCCAGAACTCCCATAGAGATGAATGGAGCGGCCACACGCATACACAACCAGCTGCTCTGTTCATTTCACGGGGGCTGCTGGGGGTACGGGTCCTCGTTCTCGTGATTATTGGGGGTCCCAGCAATAGGATAGAAGATATCTTCTAACAAACAGAATACCCCTTTAATTGTGAAGATATCTGCTGGAGGGACAATGTTTGGTGATACCTGCTTGAGGGACGATGTGTGGCGGTATCTGCTGGAGGGACGATGTGTGGAGGTATCTGCCGGAGGGAGGATGTGTGGAGGTATCTGCTGGAGAGATGATATGTGGAGGTATCTGCCGGAGGGAATATGTGAGGAGGTATCTGCTGGAGGGCCGATGTGTGGAGGTATCTGCTGGGGGGACAGTGTGTGGGGGCATCTGCCGGAGAGATGATATGTGGAGGTATCTGCCAGAGGGACGATGTGTGGAGATATCTGCTGGAGGGATGATGTGTGGAGGTATCTGCCGGAGGGATGATGTGTGGAGGTATCTGCCGGAGGGATGATGTGTGGAGGTATCTGCCGGAGGGATGATGTGTGGAGGTATCTGCCGGAGGGATGATGTGTGGAAGTATCTGCTGGAGGGAGGATGTGTGGAGGTATCTGCCGGAGGGATGATGTGTGGAGGTATCTGCCGGAGGGATGATGTGTGGAGGTATCTGCCGGAGGGATGATGTGTGGAGGTATCTGCCGGAGAGATGTGAGGATGATGTGTGGAGGTATTCTGCCGGAGGGATGATGTGTGGAGGTATCTGCCGGAGGGATGATGTGTGGAGGTATCTGCTGGAGGGAGATGATGTGGAGGTATCTGCCGGAGGGATGATGTGTGGAGATATCTGCCGGAGGGAGGATGTGTGGAGGTATCTGCCGGAGGGATGATGTGTGGAGGTATCTGCCGGAGGGATGATGTGTGGAGGTATCTGCCGGAGGGAGGATGTGTGGAGGTATCTGCTGAGGGAGATGATGTGGAGGTATCTGCCGGAGAGATGATGTGGAGGTATCTGCCGGAGGGATGATGTGTGGAGGTATCTGCCGGAGGGATGATGTGTGGAGGTATCTGCCGGAGGGATGATGTGTGGAGATATCTGCCGGAGGGAGGATGTGTGGAGGTATCTGCTGGAGGGATGATGTGTGGAGGTATCTGCTGGAGGGAGGATGTGTGGAGGTATCTGCCGGAGGGAGGATGTGTAGAGGTATCTGCCGGAGGGAGGATGTGTGGAGGTATCTGCCGGAGGGAGGATGTGTGGAGGTATCTGCCGGAGGGATGATGTGTGGAGGTATCTGCCGGAGGGAGGATGTGTGGAGGTATCTGCCGGAGGGATGATGTGGAGGTATCTGCCGGAGGAGGATGTGGAGGTATCTGCCGGAGGGATGATGTGTGGAAGTATCTGCCGGAGGGATGATGTGTGGAGGTATCTGCCGGAGGGATGATGTGTGGAGGTATCTGCCGGAGGGATGATGTGTGGAAGTATCTGCCGGAGGGATGATGTGTGGAGGTATCTGCCGGAGGGATGATGTGTGGAGGTATCTGCCGGAGGGAGGATGTGTGGAGGTATCTGCCGGAGGGAGATGATGTGGAGGTATCTGCCGGAGGGATGATGTGTGGAGGTATCTGCCGGAGGGATGATGTGTGGAGGTATCTGCCGGAGGGATGATGTGTGGAGGTATCTGCCGGAGGGATGATGTGTGGAGATATCTGCCGGAGGGAGGATGTGTGGAGGTATCTGCCGGAGGGAGGATGTGTGGAGGTATCTGCCGGAGGGATGGTGTGTAGAAGTATCTGCCGGAGGGATGATGTGTGGAGGTATCTGCCGGAGGGATGATGTGTGGAGGTATCTGCCGGAGGGAGGATGTGTGGAGATATCTGCCGGAGGGAGGATGTGTGGAGGTATCTGCTGGAGAGATGATGTGAGGAGGTATCTGCCGGAGGGATGATGTGTGGAGGTATCTGCCGGAGGGATGATGTGTGGAGATATCTGCCGGAGGGAGGATGTGTGGAGGTATCTGCCGGAGGGAGGATGTGTGGAGATATCTGCCGGAGGGATGATGTGAGGAGGTATCTGCCGGAGGGAGGATGTGTGGAGGTATCTGCTGGAGGGATGATGTGTGGAGGTATCTGCTGGAGGGAGGATGTGTGGAGCTATCTGCCGGAGGGAGGATGTGTGGAGGTATCTGCCGGAGGGAGGATGTGTGGAGGTATCTGCCGGAGGGAGGATGTGTGGAGATATCTGTCGGAGGGAGGATGTGTGGAGGTATCTGCCGGAGGGAGGATGTGTGGAGGTATCTGCCGGAGGGAGGATGTGTGGAGGTATCTGCCGGAGGGATGATGTGTGGAGGTATCTGCCGGAGGGAGGATGTGTGGAGGTATCTGCCGGAGGGAGGATGTGTAGAAGTATCTGCCGGAGGGATGATGTGTGGAGGTATCTGCCGGAGGGATGATGTGTGGAGGTATTCTGCCGGAGGGATGATGTGTGGAGGTATCTCGCCGGAGGGAGGATGTGTGGAGGTATCTGCTGGAGGGAATGATGTGAGGAGGTATCTGCCGGAGGGATGATGTGTGGAGGTATTCGCCGGAGGGATGATGTGTGGAGGTATCTGCCGGAGGGATGATGTGTGGAGGTATCTGCTGGAGGGAGGATGTGTGGAGGTATCTGCCGGAGGGATGATGTGTGGAGGTATCTGCCGGAGGGATGATGTGTGGAGGTATCTGCCGGAGGGATGATGTGTGGAGATATCTGCCGGAGGGATGATGTGTGGAGGTATCTGCCGGAGGGATGATGTGTGGAGGTATCTGCTGGAGGGATGATGTGTGGAGGTATCTGCCGGAGGGAGGATGTGTGGAGGTATCTGCCGGAGGGATGATGTGTGGAGGTATCTGCCGGAGGGATGATGTGAGGAGGTATCTGCCGGAGGGAGGATGTGTGGAGGTATCTGCTGGAGGGACGATGTGTGGAGGTATCTGCCAGAGGGATGATGTGTGGAGGTATCTGCCGGAGGGAGGATGTGTGGAGGTATCTGCCGGAGGGATGATGTGTAGAAGTATCTGCTAGAGTGGTGATGTGTGGAGGTATCTGCCGGAGGGATGATGTGTGGAGGTATCTGCCGGAGGGAGGATGTGTAGAGGTATCTGCCGGAGGGAGGATGTGTGGAGGTATCTGCCGGAGGGAGGATGTGTAGAGGTATCTGCCGGAGGGCGGATGTGTGGAGGTATCTGCCGGAGGGAGGATGTGTAGAGGTATCTGCCGGAGGGAGGATGTGTGGAGGTATCTGCCGGAGGGATGATGTGTGGAGGTATCTGCTGGGGGAGGATGTGTGGAGGTATCTCGCCGGAGGGATGATGTGTGGAGGTATCTGCCGGAGGGATGATGTGTGAGGTATCTGCTGGAGGGAGGATGTGGAGAGTATCTGCCGGAGGGACGATGTGAGAGGTATCTGCCAGAGGGATGATGTGTGGAGGTATCTGCCGGAGGGAGGATGTGTGGAGGTATCTGCCGGAGGGAAGATGTGTGGAGGTATCTGCCGGAGGGATGATGTGTGGAGGTATCTGCTGGGGGGAGGATGTGTGGAGGTATCTGCCGGAGGGACGATGTGTGGAGGTATCTGCTGGGGGGAAGATGTGTGGAGGTATCTGCCGGAGGGAGGATGTGTAGAGGTATCTGCCGGAGGGATGATGTGTGGAGGTATCTGCCGGAGGGATGATGTGTGGAGGTATCTGCTGGGGGGAGGATGTGTGGAGGTATCTGCCGGAGGGACGATGTGTGGAGGTATCTGCTGGGGGGAAGATGTGTAGAGGTATCTGCCGGAGGGATGATGTGTGGAGGTATCTGCCGGAGGGAGGATGTGTGGAGATATCTGCCGGAGGGAGGATGTGTGGAGGTATCTGCCGGAGGGAGGATGTGTGGAGGTATCTGCCGGGGGGAGGATGTGGGGAGCTATCCTCTGACCTTCTGACTTATTTCGGTGTCAGGGCTGCCGGCCTTTATGTGCTCTCTGGTCTGTCTTTTTTCTTCTGTTGGACATGAGTTTTGTGCAGAGATGTGACTGCTCTTCTGCAGATCCTGACTAACTGTGATCTCTTTGCTCCGCAGTCTAACTTTGCCATGGGGCGACTGCCCTCCACGTACAGGAAGTGCTTCATGCTGGACTTCGGTTTGGCACGGCAATACACCAACACCAACGGGGAGGTCCGGCCGGTGAGTGGTCCTGACGGCTGCGGGTGTGAGCGAGGTGCCGCGCCGTGTGCCACTCTTATCGGGGCCTTTTGTTGCTCATTTGACGTTGATGAATTGTTTGGTTTCCATTATTTTATTCTTTCTGTTTTTCAGTTTATTTTTCGAGCCGTTGCGCTGCGGTTTAGTTTTGGCGACTGGGACGTGCAGTGTGAGTGTCCATCATTCATCCTCTCGTTCTGCTTTCTGATTTGTCACATTTGTGCCTGGATTGAGTGACGGGGATCAGAGACGTTACAGCCTTCAGCACTGGACGTTTCCACTAGTCCCCAGCAGATACAAGTCCTGTGGGGGCGGCCGCCATGACAGCTCTGAGTCTGGGAAAGCTGGGTGACTGTTCCTCTGGGACTTCTATCTGTTGTCTGTATGGACTGACTGCGCCCGAATCCTTCTTGTAGTCTTTTGTTCGTTTCTGATGATTTCCGATTTTTTTATTCTTTGTGTCTTTTTTATTTAATACACATTGAGGGGTGATTGGCCTCAGAGCCTCGTGAGTGCGGTTCACAGGGGGCGACCGGGGGAGATGGGGTTCAGTCATGATTACACAGGTGAGACAGGACACATTAGTCGTCAGCAGCCGCCATGTCCAGCGCAGTCTGTACCTCATCATCATGCTGGCCATTGTACTCCAACATCAGTAGAGGACACATTGAATATGGGGGCTCAGTCCTCAGTACTGCCCCCAGTGTCCAGGTTGTGTACTGCAACCTGGTGGTGGGCGGAAAGACTTAGAAACCCCAAGATTTACATCCAGCAAAACAAAGAGCTCGACGTAAGAAAAGCAGCAGTGCAAGTAGTCTCGTCAAAAATCTGGAAGAATCAGACTGCACGGGGTGGATTGTAGTCTGTAACCATGGAAACATATAGGTCTGTGTTGATGCTGAACACACTAAATGGGGAAAGTTCCACCAAGGCAGCCAGAGCGGGAGGTGGTAGAACTTCTCGGGGGTGGTGGGGTCTACAGTAGTAGGGGGAACATTTTGATGAATGTGGTGTGATTTAGAGGAGCGTTCATGGGTCTGAGGATTCCATAAGCAGCACACTGAACTAGCATCACGTGAGGTGTAAAAGAACGCACGGTGGACACGGAGGGCTCATCTTTCCCGGCTGCATGGTTATGGGCCCATAGTCTGCTCTGCACTTATCACTTCTCTATATCCTCCCCCACAGCCTCGAAACGTGGCTGGATTCCGAGGGACTGTCCGCTACGCTTCTGTCAATGCACACAAGAACAGGGTAAGTGTGACACCTGGGTTGTGGGGGTCTTGTGGGGGCTCCAGCCCCGGTGACTTCATGAATTCTCGGTGCGAGGTAGATCCAGAGCTGGGGTGAATATCGGTGAGACCTCCCACCCGAGGCCGCGGGTCCTGGGAGTTAGACTCCGGCTTCACGGGTCCTGTGACAGGAGGCGCGCAATGTCAATGAAGATTGTAAATATGGGTGCGCCACAAAATCTGCAACCTGACACTCACAGGAAATTCTAAATTGCTGGATTTTTGATCGCATGTTGCTCACTGATAATAATCATCATCTTTTTATATAGCGCCAACATATTCCGCAGAGCTTGCGCCATCCGCCTGTCCGGGCTGAATGTTCTCCTTGCTGCAGAAGCTTCTCATTAGTTGTAGTGCTTTGGTTAGGTCAGAGCCCCCGTCAGTGTGCTGCAATAACTGCCCCTGACGACAGTACCCAATGGGTGTTATGAGGATGTCACCTCTTGTGTCTCCTGCTCTTCCAGGAGATGGGGCGCCACGATGACCTATGGTCATTATTCTATATGCTGGTGGAGTTTGCAGTGGGCCAGCTGCCCTGGAGGAAGATCAAGGATAAGGTAAGACCTGGGGAGGAGGTGATGTGTCCTGCAGCTAGCGCACATGTCCTGACACTGACCACATCACTTTCTCTTGTCCCCAGGAGCAGGTGGGCATGATCAAGGAGAAATACGACCACCGGATGCTGCTGAAGCACATGCCATCAGAATTCCACCTCTTCCTGGAGCACATCTCCAGTCTGGACTACTTCACTAAGCCCGACTACCAGGTAACACCTTGTCCCCACCCCGACATGAACATAGACAGGAAGGGAAATGTAGAGACTGTACCCCTCTAAAACCAAAATATTCCCTTAATATCGCCCCCATAGGTGAGAAAGGGAGTTACAATAAAGGAAGCCTTGTAAATGCAGAACACACAGAACCGAAATACACAGATACCCCGACACAACCCGAGGAACATGACGGGAGCTAGAAATGCTGAATATGTCAGTACACGGTGTGCGGTCACTGCTGGGGGTACGAGACCATACACCGGAGGCAGGAGGAGATAGAAATGCTGAATATGTCAGTACACGGTGTGCGGTCACTGCTGGGGGTACGAGACCATACACCGGGGGCTGGAGGAGATAGAAATGCTGAATATGTCAGTACACGGTGTGTGCGGTCACTGCTGGGGGTACGAGACCATACACCGGGGGCAGGAGGAGATAGAAATGCTGAATATGTCAGTACACGGTGTGTGCGGTCACTGCTGGGAGTACGAGACCATACACCGGGGGCAGGAGGAGATAGAAATGCTGAATATGTCAGTACACGGTGTGTGCGGTCACTGCTGGGGGTACGAGACCATACACCGGGGGCAGGAGGAGATAGAAATGCTGAATATGTCAGTACACGGTGTGCGGTCACTGCTGGGGGTACGAGACCATACACCGGGGGCAGGAGGAGATAGAAATGCTGAATATGTCAGTACACGGTGTGCGGTCACTGCTGGGGGTACGAGACCATACACCGGGGGCAGGAGGAGATAGAAATGCTGAATATGTCAGTACACGGTGTGCGGTCACTGCTGGGGGTACGAGACCATACACCGGGGGCAGGAGGAGATAGAAATGCTGAATATGTCAGTACACGGTGTGTGCGGTCACTGCTGGGGGTACGAGACCATACACCGGGGGCAGGAGGAGATAGAAATGCTGAATATGTCAGTACACGGTGTGTGCGGTCACTGCTGGGAGTACGAGACCATACACCGGGGGCAGGAGGAGATAGAAATGCTGAATATGTCAGTACAGGGTGTGTGCGGTCACTGCTGGGGGTACGAGACCATACACCGGGGCAGGAGGAGATAGAAATGCTGAATATGTCAGTACACGGTGTGTGCGGTCACTGCTGGGGGTACGAGACCATACACCAGGGGCAGGAGGAGATAGAAATGCTGAATATGTCAGTACACTGTGTGCAGTCACTGCTGGGGGTACGAGACCATACCCCGGGGGCAGGAGGAGATAGAAATGCTGAATATGTCAGTACACGGTGTGCGGTCACTGCTGGGGGTACGAGACCATACTCCGGGGGCTGTGACATTTCTAGAGTTTGCCTCTTATGTGCCTCTTCTTCTTACTGCAGATGATCATGTCCGTGTTTGAGAATAGTATGAAGGAACGTGGAATTACGGAGAACGAGGCCTTTGACTGGGAGAAGGGAGGGACAGACATTTTACTGTCCACCAGTACGTCTACACCTCCACAGCAGAACACCCGACAGACGGCCGCCATGTTTGGGTGAGAAGGGTCTCCTTTGTTTGGGGAGTTGTCGGGTTGCATCAGTTCATCCTTCATCCATCGTCTTCTCTGATTTTAGGGCTGTATTACATTTCCCGAATTTCCAAGGATCACACTTATCCCGATCCTTTCTTAATGTATTAACCCTTTATTCTTCTGTAACTTTCAGAGTCGTTAATGTGACACCAGTTCCAGGAGACTTACTCCGCGAGAACACTGAAGATGTCCTGCAGGGAGAGCACCTCAGCGACCAGGAGAACGCGCCCCCTGTCCTTCCCGGCCGGCCAGCAGACATCACTGGTCAGGTCCCCAATGTTGGCTTCAATGATACTGAGATTTGGGAGGAGACGGATGTGAATCGGAACAAGCTAAGAATTAGTATCAGCAAGGTACGTGGTCACCTCTGAGAGGAGCGATGGTGGCGCCAGTACTGGGAAGTTTCTCATCCTTACATGACATGACTTAATACTCTTGCTTGTGGTTTCCTCTCCCTAGACACAATGTCTAATGGAAGATGAACAGAGTCGACATGGTTGTCCTAGTTCTCCCATCCGGGCCCCTCCAGAGTCCCCCACCACACAGGCCCGCTCCCTACGTTACAGGCGCATCAACAGCCCTGAATCAGACCGGCTGTCCACGGCAGAGCGAGCTGATCTCCCAGAGAGGAGGTGAGATCCCAGGAAAAGGTGCAGGACAGCTGAGGGGTCAGGTGCTTGTCCAGCTTCTGCATCTTGAAGGTTGTCTATGTTCTTGCGGTGATTTTCATAAAGTTGCTGCAGGTCAAGTCCATACATGAGCAATCTCCCCAGCCATAGTGTGTCCTGCAGCAGAATCACTGGTGCGGTATAGTTTCTCCAGGACATACATTTCCCCACACAACCGGTGTGTCATGCTCTACCCGTTCAGGTTCACTTATTTCTGGTCACCTACAAGAGATCCCATTGATTACCTTCATTTGTAAGATCTTCAAGGTAGACTCCCACGGCTCTCAGCAAAGTTTATAAAGTGAGACCAGTGGGGATGCTCCTTCTCCGGTCACATTGGTCAGTCTTTTGGACTTTCTTTATTCTAGTTCTATATGTTTTTCTCCTCCAGATCCCGCATGGACCTGCCAGCATCTCCTTCACGCCAAGTATGCTCTTCACAACCAGCTCAGATGTTGTCCATTGATACAGGTCAGGTTGACCGACAAGCCAGTGGCCGTATGGAGGTTTCAGCGTCTGTAGAGCACGAAGCCCTGAGTAACGCCTTCCGCTCTGTACCACTTGCAGAGGAGGAGGACTTTGACAGCAAGGAATGGGTTATCATTGACAAAGAGACTGAGCTGAAGGACTTCCACCCTGGGGCAGAGCCAACAACCTCAGGCACAACAGATGAAGAGCCCGAAGAACTTCGACCCTTGGATGATGGGGAAGAAAGACGAAAGTCTGGGGGGGCAGATGCAGCAGTCAGGCCAAAAGTGCACGAAGTAAGACCCCGTGCCATGCAGACTGTAGCTGAGGAAGAGACATCCTCCCGAAATGAGGAGATCAGGGCAGAACTCCCACCGGCCAGTCCATCCCACTCCCATTCAGCATCAGCAACGCGACAGCGAAGGAGGGAGTCTGATCCCACGGGACCTCCGAGACAGGTAAGAGATGACCGAAGAGGCTACCAGCTGACCGCTGCAATGCTCGGAAGAGCAGGTGACGATACTACTAACCATATATCTATGGATGGGTTTGGCCAGGTGTCATCACTAGTAGAAAGACCTCCTTATTCTCTCCTGTCGACTCAAAGGTAGAACATGGCGAGCCGGGAGGTAAAGTGTGATATGAGTGTTATATGTCGCACCGGGAGTGGGAATAAGGGGTCATATCAGATGGGCGGTTACCTGGAGTCATAACATGTTTATATGAAGGCGTTATAATGAGAAACCAACATGAGCTACGTCCAGAAAGGTAGAAGGTAGAGTATATGTATGAAGGGTTATATTGTAGATGTGACTGTATGATGGGTTATATTGTAGATGTGACACTGTATGATGGGTTATATTGTAGATGTGACTGTATGATGGGTTATATTGTAGATGTGACTGTATGATGGGTTATATTGTATATGTGACTGTGTATAAAGGGTTCTATTGTAGATGTGACTGTAGGATGGGTTATATTGTAGATGTGACTGTATGATGGGTTATATTGTAGATGTGACTGTATGAAGGGTTATATTGTAGATGTGACTGTATGATGGGTTATATTGTAGATGTGACTGTATGATGGGTTATATTGTATATGTGACTGTATGATGGGTTATATTGTAGATGTGACTGTATGATGGGTTATATTGTAGATGTGACTGTATGAAGGGTTATATTGTAGATGTGACTGTCGGATGGGTTATATTGTAGATGTGACACTGTATGATGGATTATATTGTAGATGTGACTGTGTATAAAGGGTTCTATTGTAGATGTGACTGTAGGATGGGTTATATTGTATATGTGACTGTATGATGGGTTATATTGTAGATGTGACACTGTATGATGGGTTATATTGTAGATGTGACTGTAGGATGGGTTATATTGTAGATGTGACTGTATGACGGGTTATATTGTAGATGTGACTGTAGGATGGGTTATATTGTAGATGTGACTGTATGATGGGTTATATTGTAGATGTGACTGTATGATGGGTTATATTGTAGATGTGACTGTAGGATGGGTTATATTGTATATGTGACTGTATGATGGGTTATATTGTAGATGTGACTGTATGATGGGTTATATTGTATATGTGACTGTATGATGGGTTATATTGTAGATGTGACTGTATGAAGGGTTATATTGTAGATGTGACTGTATAAAGGGTTATATTGTAGATGTGACTGTATGATGGGTTATATTGTAGATGTGACTGTATGAAGGGTTATATTGTAGATGTGACTGTATGAAGGGTTATATTGTAGATGTGACTGTATGATGGGTTATATTGTAGATGTGACTGTATGATGGGTTATATTGTATATGTGACTGTATGATGGGTTATATTGTAGATGTGACTGTATGATGGGTTATATTGTAGATGTGACTGTATGATGGGTTATATTGTAGATGTGACTGTATGATGGGTTATATTGTAGATGTGACTGTAGGATGGGTTATATTGTAGATGTGACTGTACGAAGGGTTATATTGTAGATGTGACAGTGTATAAAGGGTTCTATTGTAGATGTGACTGTATGATGGGTTATATTGTAGATGTGACTGTACGAAGGGTTATATTGTAGATGTGACTGTATGAAGGGTTATATTGTAGATGTGACTGTAGGATGGGTTATATTGTAGATGTGACATTGTATGGAGGGTTATATTGTAGATGTGACTGTATGAAGGGTTATATTGTAGATGTGACTGTAGGATGGGTTATATTGTAGATGTGACTGTATGAAGGGTTATATTGTAGATGTGACTGTATGATGGGTTATATTGTAGATGTGACTGTATGAAGGGTTATATTGTAGATGTGACTGTGTATAAAGGGTTATATTGTAGATGTGACTGTAGGATGGGTTATATTGTATATGTGACTGTATGATGGGTTATATTGTAGATGTGACTGTATGATGGGTTATATTGTATATGTGACTGTATGATGGGTTATATTGTAGATGTGACTGTATGAAGGGTTATATTGTAGATGTGACTGTATGATGGGTTATATTGTAGATGTGACACTGTATGAAGGGTTATATTGTAGATGTGACTGTAGGATGGGTTATATTGTAGATGTGACTGTATGATGGGTTATATTGTAGATGTGACTGTATGATGGGTTATATTGTAGATGTGACTGTATGAAGGGTTATATTGTAGATGTGACTGTATGAAGGGTTATATTGTAGATGTGACTGTAGGATGGGTTATATTGTAGATGTGACTGTATGAAGGGTTATATTGTAGATGTGACTGTAGGATGGGTTATATTGTAGATGTGACATTGTATGGAGGGTTATATTGTAGATGTGACTGTACGAAGGGTTATATTGTAGATGTGACTGTATGACGGGTTATATTGTAGATGTGACATTGTATGAAGGGTTATATTGTAGATGTGACTGTATGACGGGTTATATTGTAGATGTGACATTGTATGAAGGGTTATATTGTAGATGTGACTGTAGGATGGGTTATATTGTAGATGTGACTGTATAAAGGGTTATATTGTAGATGTGACTGTAGGATGGGTTATATTGTAGATGTGACATTGTATGGAGGGTTATATTGTAGATGTGACTGTATGAAGGGTTATATTGTAGATGTGACTGTATGACGGGTTATATTGTAGATGTGACATTGTATGAAGGGTTATATTGTAGATGTGACTGTAGGATGGGTTATATTGTAGATGTGACACTGTATGATGGGTTATATTGTAGATGTGACTGTATGATGGGTTATATTGTAGATGTGACTGTATGATGGGTTATATTGTAGATGTGACTGTACGAAGGGTTATATTGTAGATGTGACTGTAGGATGGGTTATATTGTAGATGTGACATTGTATGGAGGGTTATATTGTAGATGTGACTGTATGAAGGGTTATATTGTAGATGTGACTGTATGACGGGTTATATTGTAGATGTGACATTGTATGAAGGGTTATATTGTAGATGTGACTGTATGATGGGTTATATTGTAGATGTGACTGTATGATGGGTTATATTGTAGATGTGACTGTATGATGGGTTATATTGTAGATGTGACACTGTATGAAGGGTTATATTGTAGATGTGACTGTATAAAGGGTTATATTGTAGATGTGACTGTATGATGGGTTATATTGTAGATGTGACTGTATGAAGGGTTATATTGTAGATGTGACTGTATGAAGGGTCATATTGTAGATGTGACTGTATGATGGGTTATATTGTAGATGTGACTGTATGAAGGGTTATGTTGTAGATGTGACTGTATGAAGGGTTATATTGTAGATGTGACTGTATGATGGGTTATATTGTAGATGTGACTGTATGATGGGTTATATTGTAGATGTGACTGTATGAAGGGTTATATTGTAGATGTGACTGTAGGATGGGTTATATTGTAGATGTGACTGTATGAAGGGTTATATTGTAGATGTGACTGTATGAAGGGTTATATTGTAGATGTGACTGTAGGAAGGGTTATATTGTAGATGTGACTGTATGATGGGTTATATTGTAGATGTGACTGTATGAAGGGTTATATTGTAGATGTGACTGTATGATGGGTTATATTGTAGATGTGACACTGTATGATGGGTTATATTGTAGATGTGACAGTGTATGAAGGGTTATATTGTAGATGTGACATGTATGATGGATTATATTGTAGATGTGACTGTACGAAGGGTCATATTGTAGATGTGACTGTATGATGGGTTATATTGTAGATGTGACTGTATGAAGGGTTATATTGTAGATGTGACTGTATGAAGGGTTATATTGTAGATGTGACTTAGGATGGGTTATATTGTAGATGTGACTGTATGATGGGTTTTATTGTAGATGTGACTGTATGATGGGTTATATTGTAGATGTGACTGTATGATGGGTTATATTGTAGATGTGACACTGTATGATGGGTTATATTGTAGATGTGACAGTGTATGAAGGGTTATATTGTAGATGTGACACTGTATGATGGATTATATTGTAGATGTGACAGTGTATGAAGGATTATATTGTAGATGTGACAGTGTATGAAGGGTTATATTGTAGATGTGACACTGTATGATGGGTTATATTGTAGATGTGACTGTATGAAGGGTTATATTGTAGATGTGACTGTATGAAGGGTTATATTGTAGATGTGACTGTATGATGGGTTATATTGTAGATGTGACTGCATGAAGGGTTATATTGTAGATGTGACTGTACGAAGGGTTATATTGTAGATGCGACACTGTAGGATGGGTTATATTGCAGATGTGACATTGTATGAAGGATTATATTGTAGATGTGACAGTGTATTAAGGGTTTTATTGTAGATGTGACTGTATGATGGATTATATTGTAGATGTGACTGTATGAAGGGTTCTATGGTAGATGTGACTGTATGATGGGTTATATTGTAGATGTGACTGTATGATGGGTTATATTGTAGATGTGACTGTATGAAGGGTTATATTGTAGATGTGACTGTATGATGGGTTATATTGTAGATGTGACTGTATGAAGGGTTATATTGTAGATGTGACTGTATAATGGGTTATATTGTAGATGTGACTGTATGAAGGGTTATATTGTAGATGTGACTGTATGATGGGTTATATTGCAGATGTGACTGTATGATGGGTTATATTGTAGATGTGACTGTATGAAGGGTTCTATGGTAGATGTGACTGTATGATGGGTTATATTGTAGATGTGCTGTATGAAGGGTTATATTGCAGACGTGACATTGTATAAAGGGTTATATTGTAGATGTGACTGTATGATGGGTTATATTGTAGATGTGACTGTATGATGGGTTACATTGTAGATGTGACTGTATGATGGGTTATATTGTAGATGTGACACTGTATGATGGGTTTTATTGTAGATGTGACTGTATGAAGGGTTATATTGTAGATGTGACTGTATGATGGGTTATATTGTGGATGTGACACTGTATGATGGGTTATATTGTAGATGTGACAGTAGATGTGTGTGGTGGGCTATGTAGTAGTTGTGACCTTGTGTGGTGGTTTACGCAGTAGTTGTGACATTGTGTGGTGGGTTACGTAATAGTTGTGACATTGTCTGGTGGGTTACATAGTAGTTTTGACATTGTTTGGTGGGTTATATAGTAGTTGTGACATTGTGTGGTGGTTTACGTGGTAGTTGTGACATTGTCTAGTGGGTTGCGTAGTAGTTGTGACATTGTGTGTTGGGTTACATAGTTGTTGTGACATTTTTTGGTGGGTTACATAGTTGTTGTGACATTGTGTGGTGGGTTACGTAGTAGTTGTGACATTGTGTGGTGGGTTACGTAGTAGTTGTGACATTGTGTGGTGGGTTATGTAATAGTTGTGACATTGTGTGGTGGGTTACATAGTAGTTGTGATATTGTGTGGTGGGTTACATAGTAGTTGTGACATTGTATGGTTGGTTATGTTATAGTTGTGACATTGTGTGGTGTGTTACACAGTAGTTGTGACATTGTGTGGTGGGTTATGTAGTAGTTGTGACATTGTGTGGTGTGTTACACAGTAGTTGTGACATTGTGTGGTGTGTTAAACAGTAGTTGTGACATTGTGTGGTGGGTTACATAGTAGTTGTGACATTGTGTGGTGGCTTAGGTAGTTGTTGTGACATGGAGCTGGATTATGTAGTAGCTGTGACATTGTGTGGTGGGCTATGTAGTAGTTGTGTCCTTGTGTGGTGGGTTACGTAGTAGTTGTGACATTGTGTGGTGGGTTACATAGTAGTTTTGACATTGTGTGGTGGGTTACATAGTAGTTGTGACATTGTGTGGTAGGTTACATAGTAGTTGTGACATTGTGTGGTGGGTTATGTAGTAGTTGTGACATTGTGTGGTGGGTTACGCAGTAGTTGTGACATTGTGTGGTGGGTTACGCAGTAGTTGTGACATTGTGTGGTGGGTTACGTAATAGTTGTGACATTGTGTGGTGGGTTACGTAATAGTTGTGACATTGTGTGGTGGGTTACGTAATAGTTGTGACATTGTGTGGTGGGTTACATAGTAGTTGTGACATTGTGTGGTGGGTTATGTAATAGTTGTGACACTGTGTGGTGGGTTACATAGAAGTTGTGACATTGTCTAGTGGGTTGCGTAGTAGTTTTGACATTGTGTGGTGGGTTACATAGTAGTTGTGATATGGTGTAGTGGGTTATATAGTAGTTGTGACATTGTGCTGGGTTATGTAGTAGTTGTGACAATGTGTGGTGGGTTACATAGTAGTTGTGACATTGTGTGGTGGGGTACATAGTAGTTGTGACATTGTGTGGTGGCTTAGGTAGTAGTTGTGACGTTGCGCTGGATTATGTAGTAGCTGTGACATTGTGCGTTGGGCTATGTAGTAATTGTGACATTGTGTGGTGGGTTACATAGTAGTTGTGATATTGTGTGGTGGGTTACGTAGTAGTTGTGACATTGTGTGGTAGGTTACATAGTAGCTGTGACATTGTGCTGGGTTACGTGGTAGTTGTGACATTGTGTGGTGGGTTGCGTAATATTTTTTACATTGTATGATGGGTTACATAGTAGTTGTGACATTGAGTGTTGGGTGACATAGTAGTTGTGACATTCTGTGCTTGGTTACATAGTAGTTGTGACATTGTGTGGTGGGTTACGTAGTAGTTGTGACATTGTGTGGTGGGTTACGTAGTAGTTGTGACATTGTGCGGTGGGTTAAATTGTGGTTGTGACATTGTGCTGGGTTACGTAGTAGTTGTGACACTGTGTGGTGGTCTATGTAGTAGTTGTGAAATTGTTTGGTGGGTTATCTAGTAGCTGTGACATTGTGTGCCAAGTTACGTAGTAGTTGTGACATTGTGTGGTGGGTTATGTAGTAGTTGTGACATTGTGTGGTAGGTTACATAGTAGTTGTGACATTGTCTGGTGGGTTACGTAATAGTTGTGACATTGTGTGGTGGGTTACGTAATACTTGTGACATTGTGTGGTGGGTTACATAGTAGTTGTGACATTATGTGGTGGGTTACGTAGTAGTTGTGACATTGTATTGTGGGTTATGTAGTAGTTGTGACATTGTGTGGTTCATTATGTGGTAGTTGTGAAATTGTGCTGGGTTACATAGTAGTTTTGACATTGTGTGGTGGGTTACGTAGGAGTTCTGACATTGTGTGGTGGGTTAAATTGTGGTTTTGACATTGTGTGGTGGGTTACGTATGAGTTCTGACATTGTGTGGTGGGTTACGTAGTAGTTGTGACATTGTGTGGTGGGTTACGTAGTAGTTTTGACATTGTGTGGTGTGTTACGTAGTAGTTGTGACATTGTGTGGTGGGTTACGTAGTAGTTGTGACATTGTTTGGTGGGTTAAACTGTGGTTGTGACATTGTGTGGTGGGTTACGTAGTAGTTCTGACATTGTATGGTTGGTTAAATTGTGGTTGAGACATTGTGTGGTGCGTTACGTAGTAGTTCTGACATTGTGTGGTGGGTTACGTAGTAGTTGTGTCATTGTGTGGTGCGTTACGTAGTAGTTGTGACATTGTGTGGTGGGTTACGTAGTAGTTGTGACATTGTGTGGTGGGTTACGTAGTAGTTGTGACATTGTGTGGTGGGTTACGTAGTAGTTGTGACATTGTGTGGTGGGTTACGTATGAGTTCTGACATTGTGTGGTGGGTTACATTGTAGTTGTGACATTGTGTGGTGGGTTACGTAGTAGTTGTGACATTGTGTGGTGGGTTACGTAGTAGTTCTGACATTGTGTGGTGGGTTACGTAGTAGTTGTGACATTGTGTGGTGGGTTACGTATGAGTTCTGACATTGTGTGTTGGGGTAAATTGTGGTTGTGACATATTGTGCCATAGTGGTAGGCTACATTCAGTGATGTTTTGTAGATTTCTTTCGATCGGTATTCACCAGGAACAGTCTTCATCCCTAAATACTTCCTGAGGACTTCTTTGCCTTCTCTTCTTTGTGGGTTTCTCTTTCTGTTCCTGGTGAATAATGGCAGCCCCCTCCTCACACTGTTCCTTCCATGAGATGTTCAGTAATGGTACCAACATGACCGTCAGCTGCTGAATGCCTGACATTTTCCCCCTTGCACATTGGTGTCATAGACCTCTCCCCAGCGAAGGTGGTCCTCTCTTTCAGGATTTCCCATCTACCGCCATGTGTAGCATGAGGGATTGCAGTCTTGTGTTTGTCTGACTGTAACGCTGTAACGTTCTCCTGTGTGTATAGTGTGCACTGGCTCCACTCAGACGACTGGGACTGTTCTCCACAGTTACACTGCTCCACTCCACCATGCTCTCGGGGTTGGCCCTGGGCACTTGTCACCTGTAACACGTTGCAGTTAACTGGAGTTGGGTGATCAGCTTGTGTTCTTTATGGAAGGGCTGTAGGGGAGATTACGGGCTCAAAAGGAGACCACATACCGGATGAGTAACACTGACCTCACTGTGCAGCTTGAGCGCATGCTCACGTCATTCCTGCCTCATGCCATCCAATAAAACTGCTGTATTCTGACTGCTCCTCAGATCTCACCCACTCCCAGCTAAGGGGGAGGGGCAGGTGGTGGAGTCCGACACAGGGTGCCCTCCGAAGACGCCCACAGCATGCACTAACGCAACACGTAGCTAGAAGCAGGAAGAAAGTCTCTTCATTGCCTGACTCCTTTCCCTCCGCTCTTCTTGATGTTTTTCAGCTGGAGGAGGACAGGCTCTCCCAGCACCCCCTGCCGAGGTACAGCCCCCTTCGTAGACTGGCATCTTCCGTCTTCTCATCCTCTACACTGGAGACAGAGCATTACCCACATCCTACAGGCACCTTCATCCAGCGCAGCCGCTCTGCAGAGAGCAGTCCCATACGTCTGCCTCACCGTCGGCATCCACCTCTGCCTGCTGGTAACCACAGACTGGTGCCCTCTGTGCTGCGTATCTCCCGCTCTCAGCTTCAGCAGGTGTGGGCACGCTTCACTCACAAAACATAGCTGTGCAGGGCTGTCCATGGGAGGCACAAGGGGCCAGAGGAACGAAGAGCCTTGATATAATGCAATACAATCATGTGAAGGCTGTGCCCACCTCCCCCACCTGCCATTTCTGGAGATGTCCTCCTTCCTTCTCCCTCAGGAGATTAACAACTTCTCATCTTCACAAGCCACCAGTGATTATCCTGACTCCGTCAGACGGGTTCAGTATAGTGTGCCCAAGATGGCGTCTTCTCTTCCTTTATTAACCAGCACTGGAGCTGTACACGGGTGCCACATCGGAGACAGCGGTGTCTTCTGCCATTCTGATTGAACTGCATCAGTCACATGCCTCACTCCAAAGTTTCCTGTAGCCAGACTCTCCCCTCTTACAGCTGCTTCATCTCGGCCCGCAGAGCTTCCTGCGCAGCCGCTGCTTCCACCTTGGACACTGCGATAGACTCAGATGACTACGGACTTTGTGGATCTTGATGCGCAGTCTTCTTTCAGTTATTGGTCTCTGAGAGACCATTTGCACTGCAGAAGGAAGAATTAACTGGGCAATGAGAACTGCATGCTTCACTTTGCACGCCTGCACCACCTGCCCGCCCCCCATACCACCCTGCTGTGCCTAACTGTGCCCCCCGCAATGCATTCTAAGCCCCCCACCCAAAGGGCTCTTTATCAAAGTTCTGCTGAGAAAAAGGACGTACAGCAGCAAAAAGAATGACTGAGTATTCGCGCTCTTGCTGCAGGAAGTGACATCAGTGTTACAGGTGGATCATAGATGCACGCTCCGCCCACACCCAGGATGTACTCCGATCGCCCCGATCACCTGCTTTCCTGTTTTTATACCCTAGCCCCCCAGATGCTATATGTTATTAATGATCAGCCCCAACCCTTCCCCCGTCTCCTCCCTATATAAGCCATATACCCCCATCATTCCATATTACACCATCTACCCCCATCATTCCATATTACACCATCTACCCCCATCATTCCATATAACACCATCTACCCCCTTCATTCCGTATTACACCACATACCCCCCATCATTCCATATTACACCATATACCCCCATCATTCCATATTACACCATATACCCCCATCATTCCATATTACACCACATACCCCCATCATTCCATATTACACCATCTACCCCCATCATTCCATATTACACCACATACCCCCATCATTCCGTATTACACCATATACCCCCCATCATTCCATATTACACCACATACCCCCTTCATTCCGTATTACACCACATACCCCCCATCATTCCATATTACACCATATACCCCCATCATTCCATATTACACCATATACCCCATCATTCCATATTACACCATATACCCCCATCATTCCATATTACACCATATACCCCTATCATTCCAGTATTACACCATATACCCCATCATTCCGTATTACACCATATACCCCATCATTCCATATTACACCATATACCCCTATCATTCCATATTACACCATATACCCTCCATCATTCCATATTACACCATATACCCCCATCATTCCATATTACACCATATACCCCCATCATTCCGTATTACACCATATACCCCCATCATTCCATATTACACCATATACCCCCATCATTCCGTATTACAACATATACCCCCCATCATTCCATATTATACCATATACCCCCATCATTCCATATTACACCATGTACCCCCATCATTCCATATTACACCATATTCCCCCATCATTCCATATTACACCATCTACCCCCATCATTCCGTATTACATCATATTCCCCCATCATTCCGTATTACACCATATACCCCCATCATTCCATATTACACCATATACCCCCATCATTCCGTATTTCACCATATACCCCCATAATTCCGTATTTCACCATATACCCCCATCATTCCGTATTACATCATATACCCCCATCATTCCGTATTACATCATATACCCCATTATTCCATATCACACCATATACCCTCCATCATTCCGTATTACACCATATACCCCCATCATTCCGTATTACAACATATACCCCCATCATTCCGTATTACAGCATATACCCCCATCATTCCGTATTACACCATCTACCCCCATCATTCCATATCACACCATATACCCCCATCATTCCGTATTACACCATCTACCCCCATCATTCCATATCACACCATATACCCCCATCATTCCATATTATATCACATACCCCATCATTCCATATTACACCATATACCCCCATCATTCCGTATTACACCATATACCCCCATCATTCCGTATTACACCATATACCCCCATCATTCCGTATTACGCCATATACCCCCCATCATTCAATATTACTCCATATACCCCCATCATTCCATATTACACCACATAACCCCCATCATTCCGTATTACACCATATACCCCCCATCATTCCGTATTACACCATATACCCCTCATCATTCCATATTACACCATATACCCCCATCATTCCGTATTACACCATATGACCCCATCATTCCGTATTACACCATATACCCCTCATCATTCCATATTACACCATATACCCCCATCATTCCGTATTACACCATATACCCCCATCATTCCATATTACACCATCTACCCCCATCATTCCGTATTACACCATATACCCCCATCATTCTGTATTACAGCATATACCCCCCATCATTCCAGATTACACCATATACCCCCCATCATTCCGTATTACACCATATACCTCCATCATTCCATATTACACCATATACCCTCATCATTCCGTATTACACCATATACCCTCATCATTCCATATTACACCATATACCTCCATCATTCCATATTACACCATATACCCCCATCATTCCGTATTTCACCATATACCCCCATCATTCCGTATTTCACCATATACCCCCATCATTCCGTATTTCACCATCTACCCCCATCATTCCGTATTACACCATATACCCCTATCATTCCATATGACACCATATACCTCCATCATTCCGTATTACACCATATACCCCCATCATTCCATATTACACATATACCCTCATCATTCCGTATTACACCATATACCTCCATCATTCCATATTACACCATATACCCCCTATCATTCCATATTACACCATATACCCCCCATCATTCCGTATTACACCATATACCCCCCATCATTCCATATTACACCATATACCCCCATCATTCCATATGACACCATATACCCCCCATCATTCCGTATTACACCATATACCCTCCATCATTCCGTATTACACCATATATCCCCATCATTCCATATTACACCATATACCCCCATCATTCCATATTACACCATATACCTCCATCATTCCGTATTACACCATATACCCCCATCATTCCGTATTACACCATATACCCCCATCATTCCATATTACACCATATACCCCCATCATTCCATATTACCATATACCCCTATCATTCCATATTACACCATATACCCCCATCATTCCATATTACACCATATACCCCCATCATTCCGTATTACACCATATACCCCCATCATTCCATATTACACCATATACCCCATCATTCCATATTACACCATATACCCCCATCATTCCGTATTACACCATATACCCCATCATTCCTTATTACACCACATACCCCCATCATTCCATATTACACCATATACCCCCCATCATTCAATATGACACCATATACCCCCATCATTCCATATTACACCATATACCCCCATCATTCCATATTACACCATATACCCCCCATCATTCCATATTACACCATATACCCCCCATCATTCCATATTACACCATATACCCCATCATTCCATATTACACCATATACCCCCATCATTCCATATTACACCATATACCCCCATCATTCCATATTACACCACATACCCCCATCATTCCATATAACACCATCTACCCCCATCATTCTGTATTACACCATATACCTCCATCATTCCGTATTACACCATATACCCCCATCATTCCATATTACACCATATACCCCCATCATTCCATATTATATCACATACCCCATCATTCCATATTACACCACATACCCCCATCATTCCATATTGCACCATCTACCCCCATCATTCTGTATTACACCATATACCCCCTATCATTCCATATTACACCATCTACCCCATCATTCCATATTACACCATCTACCCCCATCATTCCATATTACACCACATACCCCCATCATTCCATATTACACCATCTACCCCCATCATTCCTTATTTCACCGTATACCCCCATCATTCTGTACTCCACCATCTACCCCCATTTTACCCCATGCCCCCTCCTATTGTTCCGTGTCACTCCACCGTAAAACCCATAGTATCCCAGGTAGGTGGATGGAATGGGGTGGAGGGTAGGTGCTTTCTGTGTCTGTGGTGGGAGGTCCTGGACATTATGTGGGGAGGGGGTTTCTATTAATGCAGACCTCATTAGAGGAGGGGTCAGTCCTCTCTGAGCTGCTGCTGAAGGTTACAGGGTCTGCGGGCGCGCTGTACCCGACCAGGGGGTGTCAGGTCTGCTGTCCTGGTCGCCCCTCTTCGGCCACGTGCGTCCTGCTGACCCCATAACTTCTATATATTAAAGGTCTTAAGGGAATTTGTGCACTTGAGGGTGTGCGGCCCAGCCCCCGAGGAACGCGCCTGATTGGGTGGATCCTGATTGGCTCGGCTCGCAGCCTCATGTGATGGGGACTTGTAGGAAGATAGATTTCTTTTTGTTTTTTTTGTAAATTATTTAGAAACATTTTTACAATATCCAAAGGGATCGCTGAGATGAGCGGGCGCGGCGATCGTACGTAGACACAAAGGGAAATGTATTGTATGCAATAATAAAGAGCGTAAAGATCCCGCGTGTAATGTGACTGGTGCCCCACGGAGCGTTCATGTCCTGCTTGGCAGCCATGCTGGGCACAGGTTGTGGTCATCACACCGTACCCGGCAGTTGGCCTCATTCACACAGCCAGGCTGGCCTGTCTTTAGGATTTCTATCAGGTGGAGAGGATCAGCAGAGGACACGCCCCTGGAAGATCATCCACGAAACGTTCCTTCCTCTGCTGGCCATTAGCGGCAGTGCAGCCATGAAGATTTTGCCTGTTCTCCCTCTGCTGGCCGTAAGCTGAAGTGCATACTATATGTATGTAGTATGTGTATACAATGTATGAAGTGTGTGTATATACTGTATGTAGTATGAGTATACAGTGTATGTAGTGTGTATATACTGTATGTAGTATGAGTATATAGTGTATGTAATGTGTATATACTGTATGTAGTATGAGTATACAGTGTATGTAGTGTGTATATACTGTATGTAGTATGAGTATACAGTGTATGTAGTGTGTATATACTGTATGTAGTATGAGTATATAGTGTATGTAATGTGTATATACTGTATGTAGTATGAGTATACAGTGTGTGTAGTGTGTGTGTGTGTACTATACTACATACAATAAAAACACACACTACATACATACAGTATACACACACTACATACATACAGTATACACACACTAAATACATTGTATACTCATACTACATACAGTATACACATACTACATACAGTATAAACACTACATACATTATACGCACACTACATACATACATTATACGCACACTACATACATACAGTATACACATACTACATACAGTATAAACACTACATACATTATACGCACACTACATACATACAGTATACACACACCCTATGGAGATGCTATGACATGACTCGAAGAGTCCTGCCCTTAACCCTATGGAGATGCTATGACATGACCCGAAGAGTCCTGCCCTTAACCCTATGGAGATGCTATGACATGACCCGAAGAGTCCTGCCCTTAACCCTATGGAGATGCTATGACATGACCTGAAGACTCCTGCCCTTAACCCTATGGAGATGCTATGACATGTCCTGAAGACTCCTGCCCTTAACCCTATGGAGATGCTATGACATGACCCGAAGAGTCCTGCCCTTAACCCTATGGAGATGCTATGACATGACCTGAAGAGTCCTGCCCTTAACCCTATGGAAGTGCTATGACATGTCCTGAAGAGTCCTGCCCTTAACCTATGGAGTGCTATGACATGCCGAAGAGTCTGCCCTAACCTATGGGATGCTATGACATGCCTGAAGAGTCCTGCCCTTAACCCTATGGAGATGCTATGACATGTCCTGAAGAGTCCTGCCCTTAACCCTATGGAGATGCTATGACATGACCTGAAGAGTCCTGCCCTTAACCCTATGGAAGTGCTATGACATGTCCTGAAGAGTCCTGCCCTTAACCCTATGGAGATGCTATGACATGACCTGAAGAGTCCTGCCCTTAACCCTATGGAAGTGCTATGACATGACCTGAAGAGTCTTGCCCTTAACCCTATGGAGATGCTATGACATGACCCGAAGAGTCTTGCCCTTAACCCTATGGAGATGCTATGACATGTCCTGAAGAGTCCTGCCCTTAACCCTATGGAGATGCTATGACATGACCTGAAGAGTCCTGCCCTTAACCCTATGGAAGTGCTATGACATGTCCTGAAGAGTCCTGCCCTTAACCCTATGGAGATGCTATGACATGACCTGAAGAGTCCTGCCCTTAACCCTATGGAGATGCTATGACATGTCCTGAAGAGTCCTGCCGTTAACCCTATGGAGATGCTATGACATGACCTGAAGAGTCTTGCCCTTAACCCTATGGAGATGCTATGACATGTCCTGAAGAGTCCTGCCCTTAACCCTATGGAGATGCTATGACATGACCTGAAGAGTCCTGCCCTTAACCCTATGGAGATGCTATGACATGTCCTGAAGAGTCCTGCCCTTAACCCTATGGAGATGCTATGACATGTCCTGAAGAGTCCTGCCCTTAACCCTATGGAGATGCTATGACATGTCCGAAGAGTCTTGCCCTTAACCCTATGGAGATGCTATGACATGTCCTGAAGAGTCCTGCCCTTAACCCTATGGAGATGCTATGACATGTCCCGAAGAATCCTGCCCTTAACCCTATGGAGATGTTATGACATGTCCCGAAGAGTCTTTCCCTTAACCCTATGGAGATGCTATGACATGACCTGAAGAGTCCTGCCCTTAACCCTATGGAGATGCTATGACATGACCTGAAGAGTCTTGCCCTTAACCCTATGGAGATGCTATGACATGACCTGAAGAGTCCTGCCCTTAACCCTATGGAGATGCTATGACATGTCCCGAAGAGTCCTGCACTTAACCCTATGGAGATGCTATGACATGACCTGAAGAGTCCTGCTGTTAACCCGATGGAGATGCTATGACATGTCCTGAAGAGTCCTGCCCTTAACCCTATGGAGATGCTATGACATGTCCCGAAGAGTCCTGCACTTAACCCTATGGAGATGCTATGACATGTCCCGAAGAGTCCTGCCGTTAACCCAATGGAGATGCTATGACATGTCCCAAAGAATCCTGCCCTTAACCCCATGGAGATGCTATGACATGTCCCGAAGAGTCTTGCCCTTAACCCTATGGAGATGCTATGACATGTCCTGAAGAGTCCTGCCCTTAACCCTATGGAGGTGCTATGACATGTCCTGAAGAGTCCTGCCGTTAACCCTATGGAGATGCTATGACATGACCTGAAGAGTGCTACCCTTAACCCTATGGAGATGCTATGACATGACCTGAAGAGTCCTGCCCTTAACCCTATGGAGATGCTATGACATGACCTGAAGAGTCCTGTCCTTAACCCTATGGAGATGCTATGACATGTCCTGAAGAGTCCTGCCGTTAACCCTATGGAGATGCTATGACATGTCCCGAAGAATCCTGCCCTTAACCCTATGGAGATGCTATGACATGTCCCGAAGAATCCTGCCCTTAACCCTATGGAGATGCTATGACATGTCCCGAAGAGTCTTGCCCTTAACCCTATGGAGATGCTATGACATGTCCCGAAGAGTCCTGACCTTAACCCTATGGAGATGCTATGACATGACCTGAAGAGTCCTGCCCTTAACCCTATGGAGATGCTATGACATGACCTGAAGAGTGCTACCCTTAATCCTATGGAGATGCTATGACATGACCTGAAGACTCCTGCCCTTAACCCTATGGAGATGCTATGACATGTCCCGAAGAGTCCTGCCGTTAACCTGATGGAGATGCTATGACATGTCCTGAAGAGTCCTGCCGTTAACCCTATGCAGATGCTATGACATGTCCCAAAGAATCCTGCCCTTAACCCCATGGAGATGCTATGACATGTCCCGAAGAGTCTTGCCCTTAACCCTATGGAGATGCTATGACATGTCCTGAAGAGTCCTGCCCTTAACCCTATGGAGGTGCTATGACATGACCTGAAGAGTCCTGCCCTTAACCCTATGGAGATGCTATGACATGTCCTGAAGAGTGCTACCCTTAACCCTATGGAGATGCTATGACATGACCCGAAGAGTCCTGCCGTTAACCCTATGGAGATGCTATGACATGTCCTGAAGAGTCCTGCCCTTAACCCTATGGAGATGCTATGACATGTCCCGAAGAGTCTTGCCCTTAACCCTATGGAGATGCTATGACATGTCCTGAAGAGTCCTGCCCTTAACCCTATGGAGGTGCTATGACATGACCTGAAGAGTCCTGCCCTTAACCCTATGGAGATGCTATGACATGACCCGAAGAGTCCTGCCGTTAACCCTATGGAGATGCTATGACATGTCCTGAAGTGTCCTGCCCTTAACCCTATGGAGGTGCTATGACATGACCTGAAGAATCCTGCCCTTAACCCTATGGAGGTGCTATGACATGACCTGAAGAGTCCTGCCCTTAACCCTATGGAGATGCTATGACATGACCCGAAGAGTCCTGCCGTTAACCCTATGGAGATGCTATGACATGACCTGGAGTGTATTAATATCTATTTGAAAGTGCCATTAATTCCATGTACATCCAGCTGGGGTTACGAAAAGATTAAAATACTGGTACAGAGGGGTACAGGACCCTGCCTGCAAGTGCTTACAATCTATAAGAGAAAGGGAAAACACAGTAGGTGAGGGTATAGTCTGCTCGTGTGGCTGTCGTGGCAGCATGCTCATTGCAGGGGGTAGACCTTCTGAAGGGGTGGGTTTTCAGACTACTCTTGAAGGTTTGGATGTTGAGGGAGAGCCTGATGTGGTTGGGGTAGCGAGCCACAGAGTAGGGGAGAGGCATGGGAGAAATCTTGTAGACGATTGTGTGAAGCACAGATGAGAGGAGATCAGAGGAGGAGTCCTGTGAGGATCGGAGATTACATGTGGGGGTGTATCAGGAGGTCAGAGATGTACGGGGGGGGGCAGGATGTGATAAGAGTAGAGGAGGAGTCCTGTGAGGATCGGAGATTACATGTGGGGTGTATCAGGAGGTCAGAGATGTACGGGGGGCAGGATGTGATAAGAGTAGAGGAGGAGTCCTGTGAGGATCGGAGATTACATGTGGGGGTGTATCAGGAGGTCAGAGATGTACGGGGGGCAGGATGTGATAAGAGTAGAGGAGGAGTCCTGTGAGGATCGGAGATTACATGTGGGGGTGTATCAGGAGGTTAGAGATATACGGGGGGGGGGGGCAGGATGTGATAAGAGTAGAGGAGGAGTCCTGTGAGGATCGGAGATTACATGTGGGGGTGTATCAGGAGGTCAGAGATGTAGGGGAGGGCAGGATGTGATAAGAGTAGAGGAGGAGTCCTGTGAGGATCGGAGATTACATGTGGGGGTGTATCAGGAGGTCAGAGATGTACGGGGGGCAGGATGTGATAAGAGTAGAGGAGGAGTCCTGTGAGGATCGGAGATTACATGTGGGGGTGTATCAGGAGGTCAGAGATGTACGGGGGGCAGGATGTGATAAGAGTAGAGGAGGAGTCCTGTGAGGATCAGAGATTACATGTGGGGTGTATCAGGAGGTCAGAGATGTACGGGGGCAGGATGTGATAAGAGTAGAGGAGGAGTCCTGTGAGGATCGGAGATTACATGTGGGGGTGTATCAGGAGGTCAGAGATGTACGGGGGGGGGGTGGGCAGGATGTGATAAGAGTAGAGGAGGAGTCCTGTGAGGATCAGAGATTACATGTGGGGGTGTATCAGGAGGTCAGAGATGTACGGGGGGGGGGGGCAGGATGTGATAAGAGTAGAGGAGGAGTCCTGTGAGGATCGGAGATTACATGTGGGGGTGTATCAGGAGGTCAGAGATGTACGGGGGCAGGATGTGATAAGAGTAGAGGAGGAGTCCTGTGAGGATCGGAGATTACATGTGGGGGTGTATCAGGAGGTCAGAGATGTACAGGGGGGCAGGATGTGATAAGAGCAGAGGAGGAGTGCTGTGAGGATCGGAGATTACATGTGGGGGTGTATCAGGAGGTCAGAGATGTACGGGGGCAGGATGTGATAAGAGTAGAGGAGGAGTCCTGTGAGGATCGGAGATTACATGTGGGGGTGTATCAGGAGGTCAGAGATGTACGGGGGGCAGGATGTGATAAGAGTAGAGGAGGAGTCCTGTGAGGATCGGAGATTACATGTGGGGGTGTATCAGGAGGTCAGAGATGTACGGGGGGCAGGATGTGATAAGAGTAGAGGAGGAGTCCTGTGAGGATCGGAGATTACATGTGGGGTGTATCAGGAGGTCAGAGATGTACGGGGGGCAGGATGTGATAAGAGTAGAGGAGGAGTCCTGTGAGGATCGGAGATTACATGTGGGGGTGTATCAGGAGGTCAGAGATGTACGGGGGGCAGGATGTGATAAGAGTAGAGGAGGAGTCCTGTGAGGATCGGAGATTACATGTGGGGGTGTATCAGGAGGTCAGAGATGTACGGGGGGCAGGATGTGATAAGAGTAGAGGAGGAGTCCTGTGAGGATCGGAGATTACATGTGGGGGTGTATCAGGAGGTCAGAGATGTACGGGGGGCAGGATGTGATAAGAGTAGAGGAGGAGTCCTGTGAGGATCGGAGATTACATGTGGGGGTGTATCAGGAGGTCAGAGATGTACGGGGGGCAGGATGTGATAAGAGTAGAGGAGGAGTCCTGTGAGGATCGGAGATTACATGTGGGGTGTATCAGGAGGTCAGAGATGTACGGGGGGCAGGATGTGATAAGAGTAGAGGAGGAGTCCTGTGAGGATCGGAGATTACATGTGGGGGTGTATCAGGAGGTCAGAGATGTACGGGGGCAGGATGTGATAAGAGTAGAGGAGGAGTCCTGTGAGGATCGGAGATTACATGTGGGGGTGTATCAGGAGGTCAGAGATGTACGGGGGCAGGATGTGATAAGAGTAGAGGAGGAGTCCTGTGAGGATCGGAGATTACATGTGGGGGTGTATCAGGAGGTCAGAGATGTACGGGGGGCAGGATGTGATAAGAGTAGAGGAGGAGTCCTGTGAGGATCGGAGATTACATGTGGGGGTGTATCAGGAGGTCAGAGATGTACGGGGGGCAGGATGTGATAAGAGTAGAGGAGGAGTCCTGTGAGGATCGGAGATTACATGTGGGGGTGTATCAGGAGGTCAGAGATGTACGGGGGGCAGGATGTGATAAGAGTAGAGGAGGAGTCCTGTGAGGATCGGAGATTACATGTGGGGGTGTATCAGGAGGTCAGAGATGTACGGGGGGCAGGATGTGATAAGAGTAGAGGAGGAGTCCTGTGAGGATCGGAGATTACATGTGGGGGTGTATCAGGAGGTCAGAGATGTACGGGGGGCAGGATGTGATAAGAGTAGAGGAGGAGTCCTGTGAGGATCGGAGATTACATGTGGGGGTGTATCAGGAGGTCAGAGATGTACAGGGGGGCAGGATGTGATAAGAGTAGAGGAGGAGTCCTGTGAGGATCGGAGATTACATGTGGGGGTGTATCAGGAGGTCAGAGATGTACGGGGGGGCAGGATGTGATAAGAGTAGAGGAGGAGTCCTGTGAGGATCGGAGATTACATGTGGGGGTGTATCAGGAGGTCAGAGATGTACGGGGGGCAGGATGTGATAAGAGTAGAGGAGGAGTCCTGTGAGGATCGGAGATTACATGTGGGGTGTATCAGGAGGTCAGAGATGTACGGGGGCAGGATGTGATAAGAGTAGAGGAGGAGTCCTGTGAGGATCGGAGATTACATGTGGGGGTGTATCAGGAGGTCAGAGATGTACGGGGGGGCAGGATGTGATAAGAGTAGAGGAGGAGTCCTGTGAGGATCGGAGATTACATGTGGGGGTGTATCAGGAGGTCAGAGATGTACGGGGGGCAGGATGTGATAAGAGTAGAGGAGGAGTCCTGTGAGGATCGGAGATTACATGTGGGGGTGTATCAGGAGGTCAGAGATGTACGGGGGGCAGGATGTGATAAGAGTAGAGGAGGAGTCCTGTGAGGATCGGAGATTACATGTGGGGTGTATCAGGAGGTCAGAGATGTACGGGGGCAGGATGTGATAAGAGTAGAGGAGGAGTCCTGTGAGGATCGGAGATTACATGTGGGGGTGTATCAGGAGGTCAGAGATGTACAGGGGGCAGGATGTGATAAGAGTAGAGGAGGAGTCCTGTGAGGATCGGAGATTACATGTGGGGTGTATCAGGAGGTCAGAGATGTACGGGGGCAGGATGTGATAAGAGTAGAGGAGGAGTCCTGTGAGGATCGGAGATTACATGTGGGGGTGTATCAGGAGGTCAGAGATGTACGGGGGGCAGGATGTGATAAGAGTAGAGGAGGAGTCCTGTGAGGATCGGAGATTACATGTGGGGGTGTATCAGGAGGTCAGAGATGTACGGGGGCAGGATGTGATAAGAGTAGAGGAGGAGTCCTGTGAGGATCGGAGATTACATGTGGGGTGTATCAGGAGGTCAGAGATGTACGGGGGGCAGGATGTGATAAGAGTAGAGGAGGAGTCCTGTGAGGATCGGAGATTACATGTGGGGGTGTATCAGGAGGTCAGAGATGTACAGGGGGCAGGATGTGATAAGAGTAGAGGAGGAGTCCTGTGAGGATCGGAGATTACATGTGGGGGTGTATCAGGAGGTCAGAGATGTACGGGGGGCAGGATGTGATAAGAGTAGAGGAGGAGTCCTGTGAGGATCGGAGATTACATGTGGGGGTGTATCAGGAGGTCAGAGATGTACGGGGGCAGGATGTGATAAGAGTAGAGGAGGAGTCCTGTGAGGATCGGAGATTACATGTGGGGTGTATCAGGAGGTCAGAGATGTACGGGGGCAGGATGTGATAAGAGTAGAGGAGGAGTCCTGTGAGGATCGGAGATTACATGTGGGGGTGTATCAGGAGGTCAGAGATGTACGGGGGGCAGGATGTGATAAGAGTAGAGGAGGAGTCCTGTGAGAATCAGAGATTACATGTGGGGGTGTATCAGGAGGTCAGAGATGTACGGGGGGGGGGCAGGATGTGATAAGAGCAGAGGAGGAGTCCTGTGAGGATCGGAGATTACATGTGGGGGTGTATCAAGAGGTCAGAGATGTACGGGGAGGGGGGCAGGATGTGATAAGAGTAGAGGAGGAGTCCTGTGAGGATCGGAGATTACATGTGGGGGTGTATCAGGAGGTCAGAGATGTACGGGGGGCAGGATGTGATAAGAGTAGAGGAGGAGTCCTGTGAGGATCGGAGATTACATGTGGGGTGTATCAGGAGGTCAGAGATGTACGGGGGCAGGATGTGATAAGAGTAGAGGAGGAGTCCTGTGAGGGTCAGAGATTACATGTGGGGTGTATCAGGAGGTCAGAGATGTACGAGGGGGGATGTGATAAGAGTAGAGGAGGAGTCCTGTGAGGATCGGAGATTACATGTGGGGGTGTATCGGGAGGTCAGAGACGTACGGGGGGGGGGGGGGCAGGTTGTGATAAGAGTAGAGGAGGAGTCCTGTGAGGATCGGAGATTACATGTGGGGTGTATCAGGAGGTCAGAGATGTACGGGGGGCAGGTTGTGATAAGAGTAGAGGAGGAGTCCTGTGAGGATCGGAGATTACATGTGGGGGTGTATCGGGAGGTCAGAGATGTACGGGGGGGGGGGCAGGATGTGATAGGAGTAGAGGAGGAGTCCTGTGAGGATCAGAGATTACATGTGGGGGTGTATCAGGAGGTCAGAGACGTACGGGGGGGGGGGGCAGGATGTGATAAGAGTAGAGGAGGAGTCCTGTGAGGAGCGGAGATTACATGTGGGGGTGTATCGAGAAAGCGGGTCAGACAAGTAGGGGGGGCAGGTTGTGGACGGCTTTATATGTAGTTGTAAGTATTTTAAACTAAATTTGCTGGGCAATGTGGAGCCAGTGAAGGGATTGGCAGAAGGGGAGGCAGAGGAGAAACGAGGGGAGAGGTGGATTAACTGGGCAGTGGAGTTGAAAATAGATTGGTGGGGAGCAAGAGTGGTGAATGGAAGGCCACACAGGACGATGTTGTAGTAGTCCAGACGGGAGATGACGAGAGCATGCATTAGTATTTATGTTGACTCATGGGGTGAGAAAGGAGCGAATATGAGAAATGTTCTTGAGTTGAAAATGGCAGGTGGAGATGAGGGTTTAAATGTGTGACTTAAAGGACAGGGGAGGATCAAATATTATCCCCAGTCAGCGGGCCTGTGAGACTGGAGAAAGTGGGGGGCTATTAACTGTAATGGACAGGTCAGGTAGGGGGGGCTAAGTGATATGGGGGGAAAGACAATGAATTCAAGTGTACTGACCTTAATTTTATCGAGATGCTGTAACATGACCTAGAGAGTCCTGACTTTAACTCTCTGGAGATGCTGTGACATGACCTGAAGAGACCTGACCTTAACCCCATGGAGATGTGCAGTGGCCAGGCCCCGACGCTACGCTGGATCCTCTAGGCACCGTTGAGGTGTCACCACATGTTGCTGTTCTCCGGAAGGGTTGGTAAGGCATGGTGCACCCCAATGGGAAATAAGTCCAAAGAGTCAGGAAGCACAGTTAACCAGGGGGCTTTTTACTGAAGGAATTCAGGTACAAATCGTTACAGGCGAGGCATAGGGCCCGCTACTCAAGTCTCCTCCCTGAGACGAGGCATAGGTTTGGATTCTCCAGTCTCCTCCCTGAGACCAGGCATAGGGTTGGCTTCTCCAGTCTCCTCCCTGAGACGAGGCATAGGGCTGGCTTCTCCAGTCTCCTCTTTGAGACGAGGCATAGGGCTGGCTTCTCCAGTCTCCTCCCTGAGACGAGGCATAGGGCTGGCTTCTCCAGTCTCCTCCCTGAGACGAGGCATAGGGCTGGCTTCTCCAGTCTCCTCTTTGAGACGAGGCATAGGGCTGGCTACTCAAGTCTCCTCCCTGAGACGAGGCATAGGGCCCGCTACTCAAGTCTCCTCCCTGAGACGAGGCATAGGGTTGGCCTCTCCAGTCTCCTCCCTGAGACCAGGCATAGGGCTGGCTTCTCCAGTCTCCTCCCTAGGACGAGGCATAGGGCTGGCTTCTCCAGTCTCCTCCCTGGCAGAAGAAGGGTTTGATGCTGAGGAAAGGCCTGGGCTAGCTGTGCCTCTCTCTCTCAGAAGGCCGGTACCCTGGTCCAAGGCTGGTGATCCAGGGTCTGTGGCAGAGTATCTCTGTCTCAGCGTCTTCTTCTGGTCTCACAGTAGTCTGGCAGAGTCTTCCCCTGTAACCACTGCTCCCTAACTTCAACACACTGGGGGCTCTGACTGTTCTCCTTATATACAGTTTTTGCTAGACTAGAACCTTCTATTGTGAGGGGTGGAGTGGAGAAGCTCAGCACAAACAGATACAATGTTACACTTTCTGTCTCTCATAGACTTACATTAGAGCTTCAGTGATACTCAATGGCAACGACACAGCAGGTTTTCCAAACAAAAACAAGTTTCCAGACATAACAACAGAGCTAAACCATTCACAAGGTCAGGCTGTCTGGGTTTGGTGGTAAACAATGTCTGGCTTTTTCCCTCCAAAATATGGTCTTCTTTAAACCCTATGGCAGCTGTGGAAAGTTACCAGCTTCTCATTCAAAGTACTAACAGTCTCCCAGTATTCATTAACCCTTTCCACAGAGCCATGTAAATACAGTGCAAATGAACAGGATATAGAGTTGAAACCAGAAGTTTACATACACCATATAAAAAGACACATCTGCACGTTCTTCTCAATATCTGACATGAAATCAGAATAATCCTTATCTGTTTTTGGTCAATTAGGATTACCATAATTATTAATTTTTTGCCAAATGCCAGAATAATGAGAGAGAGAGAGAATGCTTTAAGCATTTTTATTACTTTCTGCAAAGTCAAAAGTTTACATACATTAATTAATATTTGGGACCATTGCCCTTAAACTTTATGACTTGGGTCATACGTTTTGGATATCCTTCCACAAGCTTCTGACAATAGTTGGTCGGAATTCAGGCCCACTCCTCCTGACAGAACCGGTGTAACGGAGCCATGTTTGTTGGTCGCCTTGGTCGCATCTGCCTTTTCAGCTTTGCCCATACATTTTTAATAGGATTGAGGTCAGGGTTTCGTGATGGCCGCTCCAAAACACTGACTTTGTTATCCTTAAACCACTTTGTAACCAGTTTGGCGGTATTATGCTTCGGGTCATTGTCCATTCGGAACACCCATTTCCGCCCAAGCTTTAACTTCCGGGCTGACGTATTGAGATGCTGCTTCAGTATTTCCACATAATCTTCTTTCCTCTGATGCCATCTATTTTGTGAGGTGCACCAGTCCCTCCTGCAGCAGAACACCCCCCAACATGACGCTGCCGCCCCCGTGTTTCACAGTTCGGATGGCGCTCTTAGGCTTCTAAGCTTTTTCCTCCAAACGTAACAATGGTCATTATGGGCAAAAAGCAAAATTTTAGTTTCCTCAGACCACAGGACATGTCTCCAAAGATGTAGGTCTTTGTCCTGTGTGCATTTACAAACATTTATCTGGCTTTTTTATGTTTCTTTTGGAGTAATGGCTTCTTCCAGCCAGAGAGGCCTCTCAGCCCATGCTGATACAGTCCTCGTCTCACTGTGGATATTGACACAATCTTACCGGCTTCCGCCATCATCTTCACAAGGTCTTTTGCTTTTGTTCTTGGGTTGATATGCACATGTTCATCTCGGGGACACAGAACCCGTCTCCTTCCTGAGCGGTATGGTGGCTGGACATTCCCATCTTCTTTGTACAGATGAACGAGGCACCTTCAGATAACTTGAAATTGCACCCAAGGTTGAGCCAGACTTGTCAATTCTCTTCCTGATATCTTGGCTGATTTCTTAGACTTTCCCATGATGCTACACAAAGAAGCAGTGTGTTTCAGGTCTGCATTTACATACATCCACAGGTGTCTCTAAGCTTCCAAATACATGACATCATCATATGGGCCGTCCAGAATGGTTTAAAGGCATAGTGATCTTAGTGTATGGAAATGTGTGACTTTGCAGAAAGTAATAAAAATGCCTTAAAACATTCTCTCTCTCTCATTATTCTGGCATTTGGCAAATAATAATAATTATGGCAATCCTAATTGACCAAAAACAGGAAAGGTTTATTCTGATTTCATGTCAGATATTGAGAAAACCTGCATGTGTGTCGTTTATATAGAGTATGTAAACTTCTGGTTTCAACTGTATATCACAACATATGAAATGCAGTCACACAGTATTAAACATTATCAGTTAACCCTTTCAAGAGAAATAAAGTAAGAAGCTTTAACTTTGCATAGGGGAAATAGACAAATGTCCAAACGTCAAAGTACTCCCTGCTCCGGGGCACACGCTGTGACATATTCATGAATTGAAAAACATTTGCAGGTAGAAATGCTCCAAAATTCCACCCCAATTCTGGAAATTCTAATCTTTGCAGCTATTAACCATCTCCATTTGGTGCAGGCAATTTCTGGTAAAGGGAAGTCTAATGGTTATTAATTTTAAGGGTTCACTTACTTCTCTCTGCTCTGTGAATGTTTACTCCGTGTGCTCAGTAAGGCCTCTTGCATCATATGACCATTGTAATCTATGATGCTGTGCGCTCCCAGAGGGCATACAGTCGTGTGCAAGAGGCCTAACAGACATAAACTGTCTGCATACCATTATTGCATTGTGTTTGTCTGTGACAATCAGAAATCCAGGTAATTACAAAGGGTTCACTTACTTTTTCTTACAATCGAACTACAGATGAGCAAACCTGTCGAGGTTCAGTTCAGGTTTGATGATTTTTAAAAAAAGTTAGATTCAGACCCAAACCACATTGGCTCCAATTGCCATGAAAATTTGTATATAACACCCTCTAATCTACTTCCTCCTGTCAGAATGCTCCCCATACGACGCGCACAAGTGTTGATTGTCAGAAAAAACAGTGGCTTGTTGTGAACAAGCCAAAAAAAATCTCATTTTTAGTTAGGGGCAGCAGCAGTGCAGTGTGGATGTGGAAAGAGTAGGGAATTAGAGGCACATGGCTGCAATAGTAGCAGAAGCAGCATAGCATGAAACATACAAGGCAGTAGTTCTACTCTATATGGGTAGTAGTAGCAGAAGCAGCAGTGCAGTGTGGACGTGGAAAGGGTATCAGAGGACGTGTGGCCACAGTTGTAGCAGCAAAAGCAGCATGACAGCAGGAGGAGGTGACTCTGCGGGTGGCGAAGAGGGGCCTCCCTCTCAGACATTCTGGTGGCAGGCGTCTGCTCGCCGTAAGCTGTGGCAAGCTGCGTACACAGTGTTTCCTGGTAATAACAAAATTTGTCCTCCTTCACAGTAGTTATGCCCAGATATGTGCCCCTCACAGTAGTTATGCCCAGATATGTGCCTCCTTCACAGTAGTTATGCCCAGATATGTGCCCCCACAGTAGTAATGCCCAGATATGTGCCTCCTTCACAGTAGTTATGCCCAGATATGTGCCCCCTCACAGTAGTTATGCTCACATATGTACCCCTCACAGTAGTAATGCCTAGATATGTGCCCCCTCACAGTAGTTATGCCCAGATATGTGCCCCCTCACAGTAGTTATGCCCAGATATGTGTCCCCTCACAGTAGTTATGCTCACATATGTGACCCCTCACAGTAGAAATGCCTAGATTTGTGCCCCCTCACAGTAGTTATGCCCAGATATGTGCCTCCTTCACAGTAGTTATGCCCAGATATGTGCCCGCTCACAGTAATATGCCCAGATATGTGCCCCATCACAGTAGCAATACCTAGATATGAGCTCCCTCACAGTAGTTATACCCAGATATGTGCTCCCTCACAGTAGTTATACCCAGATATGTGCCCCCTCACAGTAGTTATGCCTAGATATATGCCCCCTCATGGTAGTTATGTCCAGATATGTGCCCCCTTACAGTAGTTATGCCTAGATATATGCCCCCTCACGGTAGTTATGTCCAGATATGTGCCCCCTTACAGTAGTTATGCCTAGATATGTGCCCCTCACAGTAGTTATACCCAGATATGTGCCCCCTCACAGTAGTTATGCCTAGATATATGCCCCCTCATGGTAGTTATGTCCAGATATGTGCCCCCTTACAGTAGTTATGCCTAGATATATGCCCCCTCACGGTAGTTATGTCCAGATATGTGCCCCCTTACAGTAGTTATGCCCAGATATGTGCCCCCCTCACAGTAGTTGATAAAAACATCATGTAATTCCGGAGGAACTAATACAGCCACATAGGTGTAATAAAGGATGTCTTTCTCCACCCACGGCACCTGCCAATACCCTCTTGCCAGGTCCAGGGTAGAGAAGAATTCGGCATAGCTTAGGGCCCCCAAGGAGTCTTCAATCCAAGGTAGCGGGTAGGTATCACAGACTGTACATGCATTCAGGCGCCAGTAGTTAACACAGAAGTGCAGGGTCCCATCCTTTTTCTTTACAAGTGCAACCCAGGAGCTCTTGCTAGGTTGGATGACGCAACCGTCCTGCATATTCTTCAGCAAGGTCTTGACCTCCTGGTACAGAGTTGGGGGTATTTTTCGGTAGCGCTCCCATACTGGTCGAGCATCTCCAGTCAGAATTTCATGTTCTAGTGTCTGTGTCATTCCAAAGTCATCTTCATGATAGGAGAAAACATTGTGGTGCGACCCCAGGACTCTAGCCAACTGCTCCTTCTCCTCTTCGTTCATCTTGGCACCTTCCAAATGTACCTCCTTCAGGAGCTGTTCTCCAGTTGTTCTGACAGATTTAGTTCTCACCTGACACAATGTGAGGGTGGTGGTGACCATATCAGTCGACTTGATGCGCCAGCTAGGCTCCTGTAAGGCTTGAACCTCTTGGATGGGAAACACATCTGCCACCAGTTCTTTGGGTGCCAGGATGACACTGTGTTATTGACATTCATGAATATCATCAGTACTTGGCCATCCAGGACTGTGCACGACGTTCCTTCTACAGCTGTCCCTTCTTTCTGTAGTATGGGCTCTACCATCACTGTAGCTGTGGCTCTTGCCCACTGGCAGGGGTAGCAACACTTCATGGCCAGTCTGCACTTCCAAATAAGTTGAAGAGGGTACTGTCACACATCCCACTTTTCCTACACATCCCAATTCTTGGGACCAAATCTCAAGCCATCAGATCATCTCCATTCTTGCAATACATTCATCGCTAGTATCACAGGGACTTCTGGGTCCATTACACTCTGTACTACCACCACTTCTTTCTTCTCCATCGTCTGGCCCCAAAGATGAATATCCGCTTGCATGACTCCAATCATTGGAATAGGCAGACGATTGGCAGCTTTCAGATTCACCTAGTCTGCACTTCTCTGGTGCAGGGCGGAAGGAAAGTTGGTCTGGAAGACTTTCTTGGCCATTGTCGTTACTTGTGACCCAATGTCTACCAGACAGGACAGTTCTACTCCATTAAACTTGGCTGTAACAACTGGTCTCTCCCATAGAGTCCAGCAGAGGACGCAAATCTGTACTTTCTCCTGCGATTTGCCCCTCAATCGCAGGTGGAACTGGTTTAAATCTCTCTGGTTGCTGACAGTGCTATGGTTGGGGCAGTTCCTGGCTAAGTGCCCCTCCTGGTTACATGACCAACTTCTTCTTGCAGGTCGGGCCACTCTGTAGAACTGCCTGGGTGCAGGATAGGATTGTCCTCTATCATGAGTCTGAGGTGCCACTCTCGCCTTTCTAACAGTCTGTGCCTCCTTTAGTTCTCTAATCACCTCTTCCAGTGATGGCACACAGGCCTCCATACTCTTCTCTTTGGTGGAAGTTACCTTTAGTTGCTAGGCTATTGGGACAGTGGAGATCCAGCCGTAACCCGGCAAATAGGCTGAGGAGCGTCCGGACAAATACCGCTGCGTGCACCTGTATTTCTCCGGACGCTTCTCGGCCTATTTGCCGGGTTGCGGACGGATCTACGCCAGTTCCCATTATAGTGAATGGGGCCGGAAGGTATCTTGGCCACAGTAGCACCCGGTATTCACGGATCCAGCAGTCTGTTCCCGAATTTTTATGTTTTTTTTTACACTTTTTTATAGTTCCCATAGGGAACTATAACACGCAGTCATCTGATTGCTATTACTATAGACTCCAGTGCACTTGCATTGGAATCTATGATGATTTTACTACAGACTGCTGCTTTACTGCTATAAGAAGCAGGCGGCCACCCGCGGCTATGCCGCAGCGCTGAGGAGCGGGCGCCATCTTTAAAGACCCTGCCTGATGACGTAGTTATATGTCATCGGGCATGAAAGGGTTAAACTTGGGGAGGTGGCTCAGTAGCGCCCCCACCGGGATCATGGGCTGTGTCCTGCTCACAGAGGATGTTGCACCTTCTGTTGCCGTATCCATCCTGCCAAGTACTGCCACGTGTCGAGTATGCAGGTGGATGGCGACAAACTGACAACTGAGGGACGCTAGAATGGCTTTACTGATGATGATTTTGCAGTATAACAAACTATTGTACTTGTGAAACAGGAAAATTTATATTCAATAGGGACGCTGTCTCTTTAAGAAACTGAGTTGGTAGCATGAAGAGTATAACTACAGTGTCTGTAGAATTGGTTTAACTTCATACAGTCTCTCAGGGGCCACACTTACTGTTCCTGCTAGCAGGTGAGGGACCCCCCTAGTGCTTGATCTCTATCTCTCCAAGGCAGGACCTTTCTATGTGATGCAGTGGAGAATCTGGCCGGGCAGAGGCCTTGCTGGTCTGACACGTGCTCCACACTCTGCTCCCTTGCACTGGTCCATGTTGCGCTCTTCTTTCAGTTTTACACAATGCTCTACTTGCCGCAGCCTCTCTGTACCTGTCTGGGCTGCACTCCTTCGCTTGGGGGGCCACATCACGCTACCACTGCACTCTGGTAATGGACCCTGCTCTGGATCTCCTGCACTGCACTCCTCTCCTTCTCCAGGCACAGGCTGAACTGCTCTTACTGTGCAGAAGGCTTTGTCTTCCCCTGTTTCCTGGACTGGAATGATGACAGCAAATCTCTATGTCCCAGCACTGCAACAGCTTCTCTTGACACTACACCCTGATACAGATTTCGGACTAGTATTTCATGTGTTTTCACTGAGATTTCAAGTGCTATATATCTTCCTGATGGTAAGACACAAGAGGTTCTGCAGCAGCTGCACCTGTGTATATAATTGCAGCTGGAATTTACTGCCTCAGCTCCTCACTTCTCAATCCAAGGCTGACAGCTTTCCCTGCTTTTTCCTATTCGAGTCACACAATTCTTCTACTTTCTAATTCTAGACTTTCCCTTCACTCTCCCTAGCAGTAGAATACAAGCTTGATTCATTCCTGAATCTCCCTTATTGTTTTTTCACTCTCCTTGACTTCCTAAGATGGTTTTTCTGGCAGAAACTGTTAGACCCATCCATCCATATTTACAACCCAGCACAGAATGAGGTTCTGCTCAGGACTTCCCTGCTGCTGCTGCAGCACTGATTGGCTCATCCTGGCTAATCAGGGAAAGCCCTTCCTCCCACTTCTTCCTCAGGGTCATTTGGGCATCCTTCTTCCTCCCTAGTGCTTCTTCCCACCGACATGTGCAGTAAAATGGCACTGCGCCTGTTTTACTGGATTCATCCGAAACGAACCTGAAAAGCTTCGGGTTCACCTGCGGGACAAAATCCTGGGAAGTTCGTAATAAACTGATTCGCTAAATCCTACATTCACTTCATCATTTTGTTTTATTTTTGGTACTAATGTTCTTAAAGGCGTGTTGGATTATAAGGGCTCTTTTATGGGGTGGGGTCAGCGGTTTGTTCGACTGTTCCTTTAATCTTTGGTTTTTCTCTGTCTCTTTCACAGGTCCTAAACCTGAAGCACTTTGAAATTAATGGGATGCCCAAGGTGGTGCCTTTAAGCTTGTCTTACCAAGACTTTAAGAAAGACATCTCAGACAGTAAAGAACTGCTGCGTGTGCCACACAGGATGAAGAAAGTGGACTTTTCCAGTGTGGTCCTGCCAGCCATGCATGCTCCAGAACCCCACATTATCATCAATGGCAGATGTCCACGAGATGAAGAATCAGAGGAGGAGACGGAAGAAGAGGAGGCTGAGTTTCTGGTGGAGGACATAGATCTGCACAGTGGATCCAGCAGTGATGTAAGTCAGAAGAGTACAGAGAGGAGTCAAGAAGGAGCCCCTTCCACCTTACTAGCAGATGACCAGAAGGATTCCCGAGGAAGAGCCTCCACGGCAGAGAATGACCTAGAACTAGAGGAAGGCTCAAAGACCTTAGTGCTGTTTTCTCCTGGAGACATGAAGAGGTCTCCGGTGACTCATGAACTCATGCCAGACCTTGAGCAGGGAACGCTTGCTGCATTGACGCCACAAGGAGAGAAGCTACAACCCACGGGCAGTCAGCTGGATGTGTCCGAACCAGGTACTTTATCTTCCATACTTAAATCAGAACCAAAACCACTTAGCATCGCTGCTGCCACCGCTGCCGCCTCCTCCCCCTTTACCAAAGTCGAGCGCACATTTGTTCACATTGCAGAAAAGACACACTTAAATGTTATGTCTTCCACTGGGCAGCTGATGAGGTTGGAGGAGCCTCCAGTCCCTAGACAGTTTGATGAGGCAATTATTGAAGAAACTGAGGAGTGTGATGTGGAGGGAATCACGGGTGCTAATACCTCTGCGGTGGGAATAGTCGAGATTGACCCCTATGCACTATCAACAAGTCATGAGGAAATGGCAGCAGATGATCAGCAGGATCCACATGCAGCTGATGCAGTAAGCAAATCTGAACAGCAGCTTGAGAAAGACATTATGAATGAAGTCACCGAGCAGGAAAAGATTGTTCTTTCCACCGTTCGCCTTAATGACACTGACTGTGGCACCAGAAAGGCTCTGACCCAGGCTCCTGGGGTACGGTTTAGAAGCCGCATCCCTGTATTCCTGTCAGAGGAGGATACAGGATCAGATAGGTCTATGTCCAGCTCTGCCAAAGAGAGGTTCAAAAAGAGAACAAAGCAACTGGATCTGGCTCGCTTGGTGATGGAGAAAAGGCAGATCCGACTACAGCGTTTGGCCTCAGCAGGTTCATCTTCTGCTTCATCTAGTGAAGACCGGAGAAGAACATCTGAGACACTGTCTACAACTGGGTCTGAAGAAGACACTCATGAGCTTGATGACACTGTCCCCAGAAAGGTTGGGAAGGAGAAACTATTGTGCATGAGAAAGGAGGAGTTTACTAAAAGCCGGATTCCACGTCCCATCACACCAGTAAAGGATCTACGGCTGTTGGTTCCGTCAACGCCAAGTGTCAGCAAATCGAAAGAATCTACAGGGGTGCTAAGGTAAGAAGTTGCAGGATGGTGAAAGATTGTCTTGGTCATGTGAAAGACGGCAAACACCAGCTGTCTAGCAGAGAGCTGGAGTTTACAGTATTAATACAATATTTTATGGTTTGATACCAGGGATAAACAGATTAATCCGCCTTCCATTACTGGGTGAACTGGTGATGTAGTGATTCACCCAGTGTCTGGGGAGCCCAATGGACACAATTAGTAAGCCTTACTCACCCCCAAAACAAAAATTCCATTTTAGGCCACAACATGCTGTATAACAATTCTTAGACAGAATCTTGAATGTCGTAATTGTACAGTTCTGGCTCGAAACAAGGAAATGCCGCAACTGCCTTTATCAGGTGTAGTATTTCCTATACGGGGGGTAGTCCAAGTGCTGCTCGGTGGGCAACATGATCAATGCAGGCTTCAGCTGCAAATATGTAGAGCACAGCCATGGCCTCTGGAAAGTAAGGCCTTGAGATGTGGAACTCCTGGTTGGCATCCTTGCTGTGGAGTTTCTTAGTCTGGGGATCTCTAGAATATGTTATTGATGGCCTTCGTATTTAAGTAGAAGAAAGGTGTCTGTGTTCTCCTTCCCCAATTCTTGACCACATTTGTCTGATATACTTTGTACATTGTTACTTAGTCCTCCTTACTTGTATTTGACTTTCACTTCTTGTGACCTGAATAGGTACCAGCTTCCACAGACAGCTGTTGGTGGCACTGCTGGGCTCTCACCTGACCACAAGCCTAAAGCCTTACATATGAGGCTCCCTCCTCTTTCAAGTCCAACCCCTTCTAGAACCAATGTACGGAGGGTCAGTCGTGGACCACCCAGAAGTCCAGTGGTTCCGGTAAGAACACTCAATGCATCTTCACGAAGCCAATCTCTTTCCAGAACAGAAAGTCCTTCTCCATCCCGGCAGAGAAGAACAGTTGCCACAACTTCCCGTGCACAACCCAATCCTAAGCTTCAGCCACGAGCCCAGGTCCCTGGCGAGTGTCCAGCAACGCCTGCTGTTGCAAGAAAGGGGCAAAGACTGAAGGTGCAAGTGCCAAATCTGGCAACCAAAGCAAAGCAGGGAACAAGCGATGGGAGAAGCAATGGCAGATAGTGGCCCCTTTGCACACGGCCCACACTCGCCTCACTCTAGCTCAGTTAGGGAACATTACTCTTCATTCAACCTGTGCTACGCAATATACACAGTCCCAGACAAGGATTGTACGATGAAAGCAGAGCTCTGATGATCACATAGGAATCATTTTGTTTTCACATTCAACATCTGTTGCTAAGATTGAGAATTTCAAAACGACAAGAATATTGTGAAGGACTACAAATGACCAGCCCATATTCACTGTGTGGAACTGCTGACCGAGGCTACAGGAGCAACCAGCATGAGAGCGATGATGAACACCGGTCGGAGCAGCCACGTCCATGCTTCTCGCTCTTCTATGTCCATCAGTAGACTGTTAGCACTGTATAACTGCAGCCGCCAGCATACACTAATCATATACTGTATATAGTATGTGTTGATGCTATGCATACCTACAGCAGAGAGCCTTCCAGGGATTTCACTACTTGACCCAGGGATATCTCAGAATCTTGTCCAAGACACAGGGCTCACTAATAAAATGTCTCGGCCAATGAGCCCTGAGCGCCATTTGCTAGGATTCATGAAAGCTCAGAATAATAATGCTGAGCACAGATGGGGCACTCCTAGGTAAAGGTGACACCATAACACATAGACGTGTCCACCTCATGCATTCATTCTGTTTTTGTTCGGGGCACCACAGTATACCACAATGCAGCACAAATTGACCATGAGTCCAGGTTGTAGGCTTGTACGTTCCCCAGTTCCAGAAAGACAAGATCTTGGACCGAGCGGAGAATCACATGGGATCAGAGGACTTGTCCAAAATTGTTTACACACGGCAACCAGATTGTAACAGTCCCCATGTGTGCCAGGCTGAACCCACACGCATGTCACAGGGGAAGCAGCAAACACATGGAGGACTGAAGATCTGTTCTCCTCACAAGCTCTATAGACTCTGGGGTGGAACAGCAGAACATAATGCTTCTTACTACATTACCACATGCCATTATATCATGAAATAAAGCCTGCTATGGAATGGCTGCACATCTTATTTCAGCTACAAATTACAGGAGTATGATGTGTGTGCATACTGGAGTCACTGGGGGAAATAGTAATATGATCGTCAGTGTAAACAGTAGTGACATCAGTGGTAGAAACATTAGTAAGATCAATAGCTTCATCAGTAGTAGGATTAGTGATGGAAATAATATTAGGATCACTGGTGATCACTAGTTGGATCCGTGGTGGAATCACTAGTTGGATCATGGTAGAATCAGTAGTTGGATCAGGGGTGGAAGCAGCAGCTGGATCAGTGGTGGAATCAGTAGTTGGAAAAAGTAGTTGGATCAGTAGCTGGATCAGTGGTGGAATCACTAGCTGGATCAGTGGTTGAATCAGCAGCTGGATCAGTGGTGGAATCAGCAGCTGGATCAGTAGATGGAATCAGCAGCTGGATCAGTAGTTGGAATCAGTAGTTGGATCAGTAGCTGGATCAGTGGTGGAATCAGTAGTTGGAATCAGTAGTTGGATCAGTAGCTGGATCAGTGGTGGAATCACTAGCTGGATCAGTGGTGGAATCACTAGCTGGATCAGTGGTGGAATCAGTAGCTGGATCAGTGGTGGAATCAGTAGCTGGATCAGTGGTGGAATCAGTAGCTGGATCAGTAGTGGAATCAGTAGCTCGATGAGTGGTGGAATCAGTAGTTCGATCAGTGGTGGAATCAGTAGCTGGATCAGTAGTGGAATCAGTAGCTGGATCAGTGGTGGAATTAGAAGCTGGAGCAGTGGTGGAATCAGTAGCTGGATCAGTGGTGGAATCAGTAGTTGAATCAGTAGTAGGATCAGTGGTGAAATCAGTAGCAGGATCAGTGGTGGAATCAGTAGCTGGATCAGTGGTGGAATCAGTAGCTGGATCAGTGGTGGAATCAGTAGCTGGATCAGTGGTGGAATCAGTAGCTGGATCAGTGGTGGAATCAGTAGCTGGATCAGTGGTGGAATCAGTAGCTGGATCAGTGGTGGAATCAGTAGCTGGATCAGTGGTGGAATCAGTAGCTGGATCAGTGGTGGAATCAGTAGCTGGATCAGTGGTGGAATCAGTAGCTGGATCAGTGGTGGAATCAGTAGCTGGATCAGTGGTGGAATCAGTAGCTGGATCAGTGGTGGAATCAGTAGCTGGATCAGTGGTGGAATCAGTAGCTGGATCAGTGGTGGAATCAGTAGCTGGATCAGTGGTGGAATCAGTAGCTGGATCAGTGGTGGAATCAGTAGCTGGATCAGTGGTGGAATCAGTAGCTGGATCAGTGGTGGAATCAGTAGCTGGATCAGTGGTGGAATCAGTAGCTGGATCAGTGGTGGAATCAGTAGCTGGGTCAGTGGTGGAATCAGTAGCTGGATCAGTGGTGGAATCAGTAGCAGGATCAGTGGTGGAATCAGTAGCTGGATCAGTGGTGGAATCAGTAGTTCGATCAGTGATGGAATCAGTAGCTGGGTCAGTGGTGGAATCAGTAGCTGGGTCAGTGGTGGAATCAGTAGCTGGGTCAGTGGTGGAATCAGTAGCTGGATCAGTGGTGGAATCAGTAGTGTCAGTGGAATCAGTAGCTGGGTCAGTGGTGGAATCAGTAGTTCGATCAGTGATGGAATCAGTAGCTGGGTCAGTGGTGGAATCAGTAGCTGGGTCAGTGGTGGAATCAGTAGCTGGGTCAGTGGTGGAATCAATAGCTGGATCAGTGGTGGAATAAGTAGTTGGATCAGTGGTGGAATAAGTAGCTGGGTCAGTGGTGGAATCAGTAGCTGGATCAGTGGTGGAATCAGTAGCTGGATCAGTGGTGGAATCAGTAGCTGGGTCAGTGGTGGAATCAATAGTTGGATCAGTGGTGGAATAAGTAGTTGGATCAGTGGTGGAATCAGTAGCTGGATCAGTGGTGAAATCAGTAGTTGTAATCAGTAGCTGGATCAGTGGTGGAATAAGTAGCTGGGTCAGTGGTGGAATCAGTAGCTGGGTCAGTGGTGGAATCAGTAGCTGGGTCAGTGGTGGAATCAATAGTTGGATCAGTGGTGGAATAAGTAGTTGGATCAGTGGTGGAATAAGTAGTTGGATCAGTGGTGGAATCAGTAGCTGGATCAGTGGTGAAATCAGTAGTTGTAATCAGTAGCTGGATCAGTGGTGGAATCAGTAGCTGGATCAGTGGTGGAATCAGTAGCTGGATCAGTGGTGGAATCAGCAGTAAGGTAAGTCGTTAATTCATTGGTAGGATGGGTTTTGGCATCAGTAGTAGGATTGGTGGAATATGTGGTAAGATACATAGTGGGATCGGAATGTGCTCCACATTCTCCTCCTTATTGATAGTTAACCTGTCCTTTGGTCACATGGCAGTCATTGGGGGTGGGAAGGGCTATGTAATCAATGCTGGCCCTACACATGAGATCTGTAATGTAGATGGACCACCATCTTCGGTGTCGAGTTTTCAGTTGTCCATCGTCTGCTGCAGAAGATCAGATGTGTTTACTTTGTACCATCAAAGGCATCAACCTGAGAATGCAGCCAATATATAGACAGGGATTAAGGATGATGGGGCTAGTGAGATGGCAGCAGGACCACTGTCGGACACATCAACCAGAGACCAGATAATACGACATCTGTAGAGGGGAGTGCAAGAAACGAAACATCACTTGAGGGGAGTGCGAGGAATGAGACATCACTAGAGGCGAGTGCAAGAAATGAGACTTCACTAGAGGCGAGTGCAAGGAATAAAGCATCACTAGAGGCGAGTGCAAGGAATGAGGCATCACTAGAGGCAGGGGTGTACAAATAATTCACTGGGCCCCATAGCAGGAATCTGAATTGGGCCCCTATGATCCTTCCCAAGCCCCTCTGACTACCCATTCCTGGTCTCTCCAACCTTCTACTCCAGCTCCTTCCCTCCCTTACCCATGGACGGTGCCTTAAGTAGGTACTTTGGTGGTACATTACAGATTATTACTGTTTTTGATAACCTGGGGTATGCTTACGAAACACATAGGGTGACATTCATAGGTATAATGTACTATATAGCACTACCGTCCAAGCCTGCGTTCACCTTACTGTTAATTTTCTGTTCTTCTTATCCGTCACAAGAAACAAAAAAAACGGATCCTGTATTTTAAGCATCCATTATGTTCAGTTACGCACATTTTGCATCGTTTTAGCTATTTCCATCTGAGATACCTTATTTTAGATGAAAAATAACTAAATACTTTGTGTAGAACTTTTTTTTACATCTACAAAAAACAGATCTCAGACGGAAATGGCTAAAGAGGATGCAAAATGCGCATAACTGAGCATAACGGATGCTTAAAATACAGGATCTGTGTTATTTCTCTCTTCTCCTGACGGATCAGAAGAACGGAAAACAGAACAGTAATGTGAACGCGGCCTAAGGCTTCATTCATATTGTCAGATTCGGGTGTGGGAGGGAAACCCCACACCGAACATAGGAGGGAAAGGGGTGAGGGAATAAGGCCTGGAAACTAGGGAAAGGAGATGGACACCTCCTAGTAAAACGCTAATCAAAGTCCTGACTAACTACTAGTATGAACAGACCCCAGAGGTAGGTGAGTTCATACACAGGAATACCTAGTGTCCTACCTCACCCTATAGGACCCTGGTTCTAATGTCAGGACTGAGACAACCTGTTCCTCCAAAGGGAAGGACAAACAGGAGTCTCCCTCAGGCCTTAATACAAATGACAGGGAAATGCAACACACAGAACTCAAAAAAAATACAAAGAAGGAAAGGAAAGACTTAACTTCAAAGAAGCAATGAAAGCTCCAGGAACTCCGCCGAGATCCACACACCAGCTATCCACAACTGAAGCGATAAACTGCACAGCATTGTGGGAGAAGCAACTATAAATAAGGAAGGTTAAATGACCACATAAGCAACACCTGAGGCAAGGGGTGTGGCCATGACCAGAAACAACAGAGGCGTCTTCTGATCCACAAGGAAACCTGTCAGATCCACGTGTTGCCAGTCTCACCGATCTGCTGCAGGCTGCCACCTGTCACGGGAACATACGTGACACATATCTCAGGTGAATATGTCCTGCCAGAGCTCACCGGATCCAGCTGGATTCTACCGTTCACCACTGGACCCCATAGACCAGCGATGCCCAACCTGCAGCCCTCTAGCTTCTGCAAAACTACAACCCCCAGCATACATGGACAACCTACATCTATTAGGGCATGCTGGGAGTTGTAGTTTTGCAACAGCTGGAGGGCTGTAGGTTGAGTTTTCCTGCCATAGACTATGGCAGACTACCAGCAGAGTTTCGGCCTGACAAAAACTGTTCTACTGGTGAAGGGCAGAATCCAGCAATGTCGGACGGGGTGAACCCATGGGGTGAAGCCGATCACCAGAGATGTGAACGAAGACTAATACGGCATCAAAGATGATCAGATGACTTTATTTTTTCCGGGTTCAGAGCTGAACCTGGACGTATCCCCTTCTTCCCTCACTCAGCCCCTCTGACATTTCATTCCCTTGCCCTGCGCTAAATCTGGAGATCCGGTGACGTCACTAGATCTGCAGAAAAAGTCTTTGCCCTGCGCAATTCAGCGCAGGTAAGGGAGAGCATCAGAGCATGAAATGTCAGAGGGGCTGAGTGGGGGAAGAAGGGGATATGTCCAGGGTCAGCTCTGAACCAGGACAACGCCTTTAACAGTCGCAGTCATAACTAGTATTGAGCAAACTTGTGTTTACAAGTTCTGCCTGCAAGGTTCGGGTTCGGATTATCCAAGAATCCCATTATGGATGCCGCTTCCACGGAATTCTATGACGGCATGCACCATGGAAGCCCATAAGAGGCATTCTGTATTGCATTTCATCGTAATAAAACTCTATGGCCAACAATACATAATGCCTCTTATGGGCTTCCGTGGTGCATGCCGTCATAGAATTCTGCGGTAGCGGAATCCATAACCGGATTCTTAGATAATCCGAACCCTGAACGCCGAACTTAAAAACACAAGTTCGCTCAATACTAGTCATAACGCATCAAATAAATGTGAAAACTCATCAAGTGTGTGTTAGCTCTGCTACATCTGGCAGGAAGCAGAAGCTGTTGCACTAACTGTAATAAGGCGGAGGGGCCCCTTCCCCTACGGGCCCCATAGCAGTTGCGTGGTCTGCCTCTATTAGAGGTACGCCACTGACTAGAGGAGAGTGCAAGAAATGAGACATCACCAGAGGGGCGTGCAAGGAATGAAGCATCATTAGAGGGACGTGCAAGAAATGAGACATCACAAGAGGGGGGTGCAAGAAATGAGACATCACTAGAGGGGAGTGCGAGGAATGAGACATCACTAGAGTGGAGTGCGAGGAATGAGACATCACCAGAGGGGCGTGCAAGGAATGAAGCATCATTAGAGGGACGTGCAAGAAATGAGACATCACAAGAGGGGGGTGCAAGAAATGAGACATCACTAGAGGGGAGTGCAAGAAATGAGACATCACTAGAGGGGAGTGCGAGGAATGAGACATCACTAGAGTGGAGTGCGAGGAATGAGACATCACTACAGGGGAGTGCGAGGAATGAGACATCACTAGAGGGACGTGCAAGAAATGAGACATCACTAGAGGGGAGTGCAAGGAATAAAGAATTACTAGAAGTGACTGCGAGGATTAAGACATCACTAAAGGGGAGTTCGAGAAATGAAGCATCCCTTGAGGTGAGTAAGAGGAATGAGACATCACTAGAAGCGACTGCAAGGATTGAGACATCACTAAAGGGGAGTGCAAGGAATAAGACATTATTAGACGTGAATGCAAGGAATGAAGGAGGGGAGCACAAGGATTGAGAGATCACTAGAGGGGAGTGCGAGGAATAAGACATCACTAGAGAGAAGTAAGGAATGAAACATCACTAGAAGTGAGATCGAGAAATGAGATCACTACAGGGGAGTGTGCAGTGGCCTGGTTTGGGGTGGCCCTAATGCTACGTTGCGTTCGCCGGACACCGTTGAGGTGTCACCACGTGTTACTGCTCTCTGGAACAGATGGTAAGGCGTGGTGCACCCCACTAGGAAATAAGTCCAGAGAGTCAGGGTCTGCAGTAACCAGGGGGCTTCTTTACTGGAGGAATTCAGGTGCAAAACAATACAGGCGAGGCATAGGGCCGGCTTTGCCAGTCTCCTCCCTAAGACGAGGCATAGGGCAGGCTTCTCCAGTCTCCTCCCTGAGACGAGGCATAGGGCAGGCTTCTCCAGTCTCCTCCCTGAGACGAGGCATAGGGCCGGCTTTGCCAGTCTCCTCCCTGAGACGAGGCATAGGGCTGGCTTCTCCAGTCTCCTCCCTGAGACGAGGCATAGGGCTGGCTTCTCCAGTCTCCTCCCTGAGACCAGGCATAGGGCGGGCTTCTCCAGTCTCCTCCCTGAGACGAGGCATAGGGCGGGCTTCTCCAGTCTCCTCCCTGAGACGAGGCATAGGGCTGGCTTCTCCAGTCTCCTCCCTGAGACGAGGCATAGGGCCGGCTTCTCCAGTCTCCTCCCTGAGACGAGGCATAGGGTTGGCTTCTCCAGTCTCCTCCCTGAGACGAGGCATAGGGCCGGCTTCTCCAGTCTCCTCCCTAAGACGAGGCATAGGGCTGGCTTCTCCAGTCTCCTCCCTGAGACGAGGCATAGGGCTGGCTTTTCCAGTCTCCTCCCTAGGACGAGGCATAGGGCTGGCTTCTCCAGTCTCCTCCCTGAGACGAGGCATAGGGCTGGCTTCTCCAGTCTCCTCCTTGAGACGAGGCATAGGGCTGGCTTCTCCAGTCTCCTCCCTGAGACGAGGCATAGGGCTGGCTTCTCCAATCTCCTCCCTGAGATGAGGCATAGGGCTGGCTTCTGCAGTCTCCTCCCTGAGAGGGAGCATAGGGCCGGCTTCTCCAGTCTCCTCCCTGAGACGAGGCATAGGGTTGGCTTCTCCAGTCTCCTCCTTGAGACGAGGCATAGGGCTGGCTTCTCCAGTCTCCTCCCTGAGACGAGGCATAGGGCTGGCTTCTCCAGTCTCCACCCTGAGACTAGGCATAGGGCTGGCTTCTCCAGTCTCCTCCCTGGCAGAAGAATGGTTTGATGTTAAGGAAAGGCCGGAGCTAGCTGTCCCTCTCTCTCTCTCAGAAGGCTGGTACCCTGGTCCAAGGCTGGTGATCCAGGGTCTGTGGCAGAGTATCCCCATCTCAGCGTCTTCTTCTGGTCACTCAGTAGTCTGGCAGAGTCTTCCCCTCTAACCACTAGTCCCTCTCCTTATATACCATTTCTATCTAGACTGGAACCTTCTATTGTGAGGGGTGGAGTGGAGAAGCTCAGCACAAACAGATACAATGTTACATTTTCCGTCTCTCATAGACTTACATTACAGCTTCAATGATACTCAATGGTAATGACACAGCAGGTTTTCCAGACAAAAACAAGTCTCCAGACATAACAACAGAGCTAAACCAGACATTCACAAGGTCAGGCTGTCTGGGTTATGTGCTAAACAACGTCTGGCTTTTTCCCTCCAAAAGATGGTCTCTTTAAAGCCTACGGCAGCTGTGGAAAATTACCAGCTTCTCATCCAAAGTACTAACAGTCTCTCAGTGTTCATTAACCCTTTCCACACAGCCTCACAAATACAGTGATAATGAAAAGGAGATATCACAACATATGAAATGTAGCTACACAGTAATAAACAGAGCACGTTAACCCTTTCAAGTGAAATAAAGTGAGACGGTTATAACAGTGCACAGGGGAAATAGACAGAGGGCCACACATGTCCAGACTTCACAGTAGCCGGCCCCAGGGCACCACAAGTGCGATAAATGAGACATCACTAGAGAGGAGTGAAAGGAATGGAGAAACACTAGAAGAGAGAGCGAGGAATGAGACGTCATTAGAGAGAAGTGTGAGGAATGAGACATCAAATAAAGCTTCCAGCATGCTTCACATAACAATATACAGAAGATATATAACTTATTACAACTGTACATATATAATTATATACAGGGGATACCCAGGTTATACCGGCTGTACATATCTAATTATATACAGGAGATGCCCAGGTTATACCAGCTGTACATATATAATTATATACAGGAGATGCCCAGGTTATACCAGCTGTACATATATATTATATACAGGAGATACCCAGGTTATACCAGCTGTACATATATATTATATACAGGAGATGCCCAGGTTATACCAGCTGTACATATATCATTACATACAGGAGATGCCCAGGTTATACCAGCTGTACATATATCATTACATACAGGAGATGCCCAGGTTATACCAGCTGTACATATATCATTACATACAGGAGATGCCCAGGTTATACCAGCTGTACATATATAATTATATACAGGAGATGCCCAGGTTATACCAGCTGTACATATATAATTATATACAGGAGATGCCCGGCTTATACCAGCTGCACATATATAATTATATACAGGAGATACCCAGGTTATACCAGCTGTACATATATAATTATATACAGGAGATGCCCGGCTTATACCAGCTGCACATATATAATTATATACAGGGGATACCCAGGTTATACCGGCTGTACATATCTAATTATATACAGGAGATGCCCAGGTTATACCAGCTGTACATATATAATTATATACAGGAGATGCCCAGGTTATACCAGCTGTACATATATATTATATACAGGAGATACCCAGGTTATACCAGCTGTACATATATATTATATACAGGAGATGCCCAGGTTATACCAGCTGTACATATATCATTATATACAGGAGATGCCCAGGTTATACCAGCTGTACATATATCATTATATACAGGAGATGCCCAGGTTATACCAGCTGTACATATATAATTATATACAGGAGATGCCCAGGTTATACCAGCTGTACATATATAATTATATACAGGAGATGCCCAGGCTTATACCAGCTGTACATATATAATTATATACAGGAGATACCCAGGTTATACCAGCTGTACATATATAATTATATACAGGAGATACCCAGGTTATACCAGCTGTACATATATAATTATATACAGGAGATGCCCAGGTTATACCAGCTGTACATATATAATTATATACAGGAGATGCCCAGGTTATACCAGCTGTACATATATAATTATATACAGGAGATGCCCAGGTTATACCAGCTGTACATATATAATTATATACAGGAGATGCCCAGGTTATACCAGCTGTACATATATAATTATATACAGGAGATGCCCAGGTTATACCAGCTGTACATATATAATTATATACAGGAGATGCCTAGAATATACCAGCTGTACATATATAATTATATACAGGAGATACCCAGGTTATACCAGCTGTACATATATAATTATATACAGGAGATACCCGGGTTATACCAGCTGTATATATATAATTATATACAGGGGATGCCCATGTTATACCAGCTGTACATATATAATTATATACAGGAGATGCCCAGGTTATACCGGCTGTACATATATAATTATATACAGGAGAAGCCCAGGTTATACCAGCTGTACATATATAATTATATACAGGAGATGCCCAGGTTATACCGGCTGTACATATATAATTATATACAGGAGATGCCCAGGTTATACCGGCTGTACATATATTATTATATACAGGAGACGCCCAGGTTATACCAGCTGTACATATATCATTATATACAGGAGATGCCCAGGTTATAGCAGCTGTACACATAGAATTATATACAGGAGATGTTCAGGTTATACCAGCTGTACATATATAACTATATACAGGAGATACCCAGGTTATACCAGCTGTACATATATAATTATATACAGGAGATACCCAGGTTATACCAGCTGTACATATATCATTATATACAGGAGATGCCCAGGTTATACCAGCTGTACATATATAATTATATACAGGAGATACCCAGGTTATACCAGCTGTACATATATAATTATATACAGGAGATGCCCAGGTTATACCAGCTGTACATATATAATTATATACAGGAGATGCCCAGGTTATACCAGCTGTACATATATAATTATATACAGGAGATGCCCAGGTTATACCAGCTGTACATATATAATTATATACAGGAGATGCCCAGGTTATACCAGCTGTACATATATAATTATATACAGGAGATGCCCAGGTTATACCAGCTGTACATATATAATTATATACAGGAGATACCCAGGTTATACCAGCTGTACATATATAATTATATACAGGAGATACCCAGGTTATACCAGCTGTACATATATAATTATATACAGGAGATACCCAGGTTATACCAGCTGTACATATATAATTATATACAGGAGATACCCAGGTTATACCGGCTGTACATATATAATTATATACAGGAGATGCCCAGGTTATACCGGCTGTACATATATAACTATATACAGGAGATACCCAGGTTATACCAGCTGTACATATATAATTATATACAGGCGATGCCCAGGTTATACCGGCTGTACATATATAGTTAAGGCTGCTCGCAGCCTGTAATTGTGGGCGGGGCCGAGGTCCCCCTTATTAACCCCCTCACCTGAGTCCTCGGTCTCGCACGCCGAGTCTATTTCCGGTCCTGCAGGCAGCCCGTCGGCTGAACGCCTCTGCAGCTCTACCCCCACATCGCTGTGCGACAGCCTCAGGTAAGGCAGGTTAGCACGCCGAGGGTGCGAGGGTCCGTTCTCCTCGCCATCGCATGCCCTCCCACCCGGCATCTGGCGTGCCGGGTGCTCAGGAGGCCGAGCACGCACAGGGGCGGGATGCTGGCACCAGGCTGTCAGTCCGCTCCTCATGCCCGCCGGGCTCGGAGTCTCGCTCCCTGCCCCCGACAAGCCCTCTCCTCACCAGGATCCGGCGTTTGCACGCCTGCATGGCGACCTGCCACCACGCTCCTGCGGTCAGTGGTGTGCCGCCTGTCCTGCGCAGGCGCCTTCCTTCTTCCGGCCGGGACCCCCGTCCACCTGCCTGTATCCAGCGTTAAGAGGGGGTCCGGTTCCCATGGGTCGCCAGTCAGGCCCTGGCCGTTGGGGCTTGGATATTAATTTAAAATATATATATATGAGTTAAGTGTCTGCTTTTCCTCTTCCTTCAGGTACACCCTGTCTACATTGGTGCGGTTGCATTATCCGCCCGATTCCCTCGTCTTACTTGTGTTTAAAAAAAAAAAAACCAGGTCCTTTAGTCCCTTCTCGTGCCTCCGTGGGTCAACAGGTGGACCCCTTGTGTCCGCTCAGGTGGGTATTTTAGGTTCTTTTCCTATTCCTCCCGTGCTGCGCCTCCCCACCCGCTGCGCCCGCTCTAGCCTGCAGTCTCTCTCAGCTGAGAGATTTTACTTAGGCACCCTTCATCGCGCTCAGGCCTATTGGGAGCAGGAACAAAATAAAAAAAAAATATATATATATACCCCATTCATCCTTTCAGCTTCTAAGGTTCAGGCGGGTATCTACTCCTTCCCAAGCACGGCGATCCTGCCACCACGCTCCCGTCAGCCCGGAGCATTTAGGGTCACTCCTTCCACCAGGGACCCGAGGCGTTCAGGTCACTCCGCTTCTCCACTACCTGCAACGCTCAGGTCACTCCGCTCTCCACGGCCGGGCGCTCAGGTCACTCCGCTCACCTCGGCCTGAGCGCTCAGGTCACTCCGTTCTCCACTACCTGCAACGTTCAGGTCACTCCGTTCTCCACGGCCGAAGCGTTCAGGTCACTCCGTTCACCTCGGCCTGAAGCGCTCAGGTCACTCCGTTCACCTCGGCCTGAAGCGTCCAGGTCACTCCGCTCACCTCGGCCTGAAGCGCTCAGGTCACTCCGCTCACCTCGGCCTGAAGCGCTCAGGTCACTCTGTTCTCCACGGCCTGAAGCGCTCAGGTCACTCCGTTCACCTCGGCCTGAAGCGCTCAGGTCACTCCGCTCTCCACGGCCTGAAGCGCTCAGGTCACTCCGTTCCCCACTGCCTGAAGCGCTCAGGTCACTCCGCTTCTCCACTGCCTGCAACGCTTCAGGTCACCCGCTCACCTCGGCCTGAAGCGCTCAGGTCACTCCGTTCTCCACGGCCTGAAGCGCTCAGGTCACTCCGCTCACCTCGGCCTGAAGCGTTCAGGTCACTCCGCTCACCTCGGCCTGAAGCGCTCAGGTCACTCCGTTCACCTCGGCCTGAAGCGTTCAGGTCACTCTGTTCTCCACGGCCTGAGCGTTCAGGTCACTCCGCTCACCTCGGCCTGAAGCGCTCAGGTCACTCCGTTCACCTCGGCCTGAAGCTGCTCAGGTCACCCGTTCACCACGGCCTGAAGCGCTCAGGTCACTCCGTTCACCTCGGCCTGAAGCGTTCCAGGTCACCCGTTCCCACTGCCTGAAGCGCCCAGGTCACTCCGTTCCCCACTGCCTGCAACGTCCAGGTCACTCCGCTCACCTCGGCCTGAGCGTTCCAGGTCACCCGCTCTCCACGGCCTGAAGCATTCAGGTCACTCCGTCTCACCTCGGCCTGAAGCGTTCAGGTCACCCGTTCACCTCGGCCGGAGCGCTCAGGTCACTCCGTTCACCTCGGCCTGAAGCGCTCAGGTCACTCCGTTCACCTCGGCCTGAAGCGCTCAGGTCACTCCGTTCACCTCGGCCTGAAGCGCTTCAGGTCACTCCGTTCTCCACGGCCTGAAGCGCTCAGGTCACTCCGTCCACCACGGCCTGAAGCGTTCAGGTCACTCCGTCCACCTCGGCCTGAAGCGTTCAGGTCACTCCGTTCTCCTCGGCCTGAAGCGTTCAGGTCACTCCGTCCACCACGGCCTGAAGCGTTCAGGTCACTCCGTTCTCCACGGCCTGAAGCGTTCAGGTCACTCCGTTCTTCATGGCCTGAAGCGTTCAGGTCACTCCGTTCCCCACTGCCTGAAACGTTCAGGTCACTCCGTCCACTTCGGCCGAAGCGTTCAGGTCACTCCGTTCACCACGGCCTGTAGCGGTCAGGTTCCTTCTCTCGCCTTTCATTACCGTCGTGGCTTTCCCTCTTCTCCGCCGCACGTCCATGCATTTCCCACTAGGGTGGGCCGCTGAGTGTGTTCAGGCTAGTTCCTTCCTGGCGCTCCCAGGCACTTCATCTCGCACCTTCGCTCCCAACGTCGTTCGGCAACACTGCGTGGCCAGCAGCTGGGGCGCCATACCAGTCTCGTGCTCACTGGGTTCATTATTTTAGTCCTCAGATCAAGCTGAGTTTTCGGCCCGGCTAGCCGTGCGGCCAGGACGCCAGGTCTGTAATCCCAGGTACGTCCGATTTAGTTTGCTTCATCCGTTCTGGTGTTTCGGTCCACACGACCACATCAACCTCCAATTGCTTTCAGTTTTCCGTATTACAGGTTCGTTGGAGACGGCCGCTAGGATCATCAAGCCATGTCCCAGGCTTGGATATGGATGACGCGTTATCTCTCCCGGGTTCAGCGGTGTCTGGCCAAGGCGGGCCAGAATCTCTCAGAAGATGGACCGTGCCAAAGCTCATTGCCGAAGTTAAATAGAAGGGGCATCGGGTACCCGGCCTCCGCCAGGAAAGCGGAACTATATAGACTGCTTGTGTCGGACCCCGGTTCGTCCATAGGAGGCCCCGTCCCCATCAATTCAGCAGTCATTGGCTCAATTACAGGCCACCATGGATTCTCTCGCCTCGTCGGTTGCAGACATCCGGTCCAGGGTGGTGGAGTTAGAATCCGGGATTCCCTCTATTCCCCAGGTGCCGGGCCCACCTTCTGAGCCATCTCCACCCCAACCGCTGGCTCCAGGTACGGCTCCGTAGTTCCAGTGATTGCTGCAGCTCATTTTGTCCCAGACCACATTAGGAAGGACATATTGGCGGGAAGGACGTCAACCTGGCGTCCATCTTGATTGCGTCCCACGATGGCGCGGAGAATAAGACCTTCGACTGCGGGGAGGTTTCGGTGGTCTTAAAGGCCAAGGATGCCCGGTTGAACCGTAAACTCACTGTTACCGAAGTTTGTCCCTGGCCTTCAGCCTGTTTAGAGACGTGATCTGCTCCGCCTTCCCCCTGAGGAGGGAGGAGCTCGATACATATCTTTACAGGGTCACTGATCTTGGGCACAAGTGCGGCGGCACGGCCTTCTATGACTACCACCGCTCCTTCTCGGCCAAGGCCGTTGCCGCGCTGCCCAGTTTCAGTTTACCACCAGTTGGGCCACTTTAGATATGGAGTTGTTCTGCCGGCATTTCGCGGTCTCCGAGCTCCTCGTGTCTCGACTTGCCAGTCGATCTTTCCTCCGCCGAGAATGGTGTCCCCAGCCTGCCACGGCTCACCCGGACAGGGCCACGCCCGGGTCCTCGGGGGTCCAACGTAATCCCACCACCACAGACAAATTAGGAAGGCCTATAGTCTACCTTGGCAGCGCCAAGTATGTAACAACTTCAACTTTGGCAGTTGTCTTTTCAGTGGCTGCAGGGCCTTGCACATTTGCGCCATATGCTTCAGGGCTCACCCGAGGGTCCACCTGTCCTAAGAGATTTGCAAAGCACCTATGACTGGCCGACATTGATGTTAGTCTCCTGGCCGCTTTGTTACGGGACCATCCCGACCCGAGTTTCGTGGGTTCTCTGATTGCCGGGCTCACCTCGGGCTTTGACACTGGCTTGGTGGCTCTCCTCATTGCAACTGGAGTGTCCCAGCCTCCAGTCGGCCAGGTCCGATCCGGCCGCCGTCCAGGCGCTCCTGGACTCGGAGGTCGCTGAGCAGTTCGTGCTGGGTCCGTTGATCAGATCCCCTTTCTCGGTGGCGGATTAGCCCCATAGGAATTGTGTCCAAAAAGATTCTAATAAAAAACGTTTAGTTTACGATCTCTCGGCCCCACATGATTCCGTCATCCCGAGCATGAATTCTCTAATTCCTTCTGAGGAATTTTCAATGAGATACTCCTCCATCGATGAGGCCATTGCACTCATTCTCCAGGTAGGGCAGGGTGCCTGGTTGTCCAAGGCGGACATAGCGGACGCCTTCAAGCTTCTGCCGGTCGCACCCCACTTATGGAAGTACTACGGCATCCAGTGGGAGAGCAAATACTACTCAGCAAATCGTCTCACGTTTGGCTCAAAAAGCAGCCCTTGGCTTTTCGACCAACTAGCTCAGGCATTGCACTGGATCCTGGTCCGAGTACGGTAGCACTGCATCAGTCATCCACTACCTGGACGACTTTCTCATCATCGAACGGCCACAATGCCATCCTTCAGGACTCCAGGATCTCTTGAAGCTGTTTTCCTCTCTGGACGTACCCATTTCACAGGGCAAGACTACAGGGCCAACCACTTCCATCACTTTCCTGGGCATCTCCCTGGACTCGGACAGGTTAGAAGCTAGCCTACCAGGAGACAAGTTGGCGCAAATTCACCAGGTTATCTCTCAGACATTGGGGGCCTCCCAGCTGACCAAGGTGGAACTTCAGTCTCTCCTTGGCAGGTTGAACTTTTGCCATGAGGATCATGCCCCAGGGCAGGGCTTTCATTTCGCGCCTTCTCTGTCTCCTCCCCACAGCCCCAGATTCTGACAGTATCATCCGTTTAGATAGGTCCGCCATGGCGGATTTGCAGATGTGGCATGACTTTATCGCGGGATGGAGCGGGGTGAGCCTGTTTGTTCCCCCTGGAATCGTTTTTCTGCCAGGGTGTTTTCTGATGCTGCTGCTTCCAGGGGTTTGCTGCGATTTTAGGGGCCATTGGTTAGCAGGTCCGTGGCCTCCCAGATCAACACCGACACTCAGGCCCTCGCTTCATCCCCGTTTTGGAATTATACCCGATCGTGGCAGCTGCGCATGACGTGGGGATATCGGTGGGCTAATTCTAGCGTTATGTTTGTAACAGACAGCCAGGATGTGGTGGAGAAGCTGCCAGGGCTACCCGTCTCCACGGCTCAGTTGCTCAGGTCACCCGCTCACCTCGGCCCAGCGTTCAGGTCACCCGCTCACCCGGCCCGAAGCTGCTCAGGGTCACCCGCTCACCTCGCCTGAAGCGCTCAGGTCACTCTGTTCTCCACGGCCTGAGCGCTCAAATACCTGTTCACCTCGGCCGGAGCGCCCAGGTCACTCCGCTCGCCGGCCTCTGAAGCTGCTCAGTCACCCGCTCACCACGGCCTGAGCGGCTCAGGGCCCGCTCACCTCGGTCTGAAGCTGCCCAGTCACCCGCCCCACTGCCTGGCGCCCAGGTCACTCCGTTCCCACTGCCCAACGCCCAGGCCACCCGTCACCTCGGCCTGAAGCGTCTTCAGGTCACCCACCTCCACGGCCTGAAGCGGCCCAGGTCACTCCGTCTCACCCGGCCCAGCGTCGTCACCTGCTCACCTCGGCCGGAGCGCTCAGGTCACCCGCTCACCTCGCCTGAAGCGCTCAGGTCACCCGCTCACCTCGCCTGAAGCGCTCAGGGTCACCCGCTCACCTCGCCTGAAGCTGCCCAGTCACCCGCTTCTCCACGGCCTGAAGCGCTCAGGTCACTCCGCCCACCACGGCCTGAAGCGTTTCAGGTCATCCCACTCGCCTGAAGCGCCAGCCACCTCCGTCTCCTCGGCCTGGGAAGCGCTCAGGTCACTCCGTCCACCACGCGCCTGACGCCAGGTCACCCCGTTTCCACGGCCTGAAGCTCAGGGTCACTCTGCTTCTAAGGCCTGAGCGCTCAGGTCACCCGTCCCCACTGCTCTGAAACGTTCAGGTCACTCCGCCCACGTCAAGCGTTTCAGGTCACCCTGCCACGGCCTGTAGCGTGTCAGGTCTCCTTCTCTCGCCTTTCACTACCGCTGGGCTTTCCTCTTCTTCTCCGCCTGATGCTCATGCATTTCCCCACTAGGGTGGGCCGTTGAGTGTGTTCAGGTTCCTTCCTGGCTCCCAGGCACTTCATCTCGCACTCCGCTCCCAACGCCGCTTCTGCAACACTGCGTGCCAGTAGCTGGGGGCGCCACCAGTCTCGGTGCTGGTTCATTATTTTGTCCTCAGACTGGCTGAGCTGCCCAGCAGCGCCAGGACTTGCAGGCCTGTAATCCCAGGTCCGATGAGTTTGCTTCATCCGTTTGGTGTTTTGGTCCACACACACATCACCTTCCAATTGCTTTCAGTTTTCCGTGACAGTGGTTCGTTGAGATCGCCATGATCAATGTCATGTCCCAGGCTTGATAAGGATGACGCAGTTGTCTCTCCCGGGTTCAGCGTGTCTAGCTAAGGCGGGCTGGCACTCCTCAGAAGATGGACCGCGCTAAAGTTTCATTGCCGAAAGTTAAATAGGAAGTATCGGCACCCGGCCCTGAAAGCCGAACCATATAGACCGCTTGTGTCGGACCCCTGCTCGTCCATAGGAGGCCTGCCCCATCAATTCAGCAAGTCATTGGCCCAATTACAGCCAACTGGGTGACTCTCTTCTCATTGGCCGGGTTGCAGATATCCGTCCAGGGTGGTGAAAGCAACTAAGATTCTCTATTCCCAGGTGTCGGGCCCACCTTCTGAGCCATTCCCACCCCAAATCGCTGGCCCAGGCACGGCTCCAGTAGTTCCCAAAGATTGCCTGCAGCTCATTTAGTTTTTGTCCCAGACCACTGTTAGGAAGGACATATTGGCGGGGAAGGACGTCAACCTGGCGCCCATCTTGGGATTGGCCATGCGCCCCACGGTGGCGCGAGAATAAGACCTTCGACCGCGGGGAGAAGCCTCGTGGTCTTAGCATTAAGGCCATGCCCGCCGAACCGTAGAACCACTGTCGCGGTTACCGAAGTTTGGTCCTGGCCTTTCCAGCCTGTTTAGGAGACGTGATCTGCTCCGCCTTCCTCTCTGAGGAGTGGAGGAGCCTGATACATATCTTTTGCAGGGTCACTGATCTTGGGCACAAGTGCGGGCAGGCACGGCCTCGCGGACTACCACCGCTCCTTCTCGGCCAAGGCCGCCGCACTTGCCCAGTTTCAGTTTACCACCAGTTGGGCCACTTTAGATAATGGAGTTGTTCTGCCGGCATTTCGCCGGTCTCCGGGCCTCGTGTCTCGACTTGCCAGTCGATCTTTCACTCCGAGAATGGTGTCCCCAGCCTGCCACGACTCACCTGGACAGGCCACGCCGGTCCTCGGGGTCCAACGAATCCACCACCACAGACAAATTAGGAAGGCCTATAGTTCAACACTTGGCAACGCCAGGTATATAACTGCCTCACTTTGGCATTGTTCTTCAGTGGCTGCAGGGCCTTGCACATTTGCGCCATATGCTTCAGGGGCTCACCCGAGGTCCACCTGTCCTAAGAGATTTGCAGCACCTATGACTGGCCGACGTGATGTTAGTCTCTGGCCGCTTGTTACGGGACCATCCCCACCTCAGAGTTTCTGGGTTCCTCTGATTGCCGGGCTCACCTCGGGCTTTGACACTGGCTTGGTGGCTCTCCTCATTGCAGCTGGAGTGTCCCAACCTCAGTCGGCCAGGTCCGATCCGGCCGCCGTCCAGGCGCCCTGGTGGAGGTCGCGATGCAATTGATCGTGCTGGGTCCGTCGATCAGATCCCTCTGCTCGGTGGCGGATTACCCCATAGAACTGTGTCCAAAAGATTCTAATAAAAACGTTAGCAGTTTACATTCTCGGCCCCATGATTCCGGCCATCCCGAGCATGAATTCTCAATTCCTTCTGAGGAATTTTCAATGAGATACTCTCCATCGATGAGGCCATTGGCACTCACTTCCAGGTAGGCAGGGTGCCATGGTCGTGCATAGCTGACATGCGCACCTTCAAGCTCTGCCGATTGCATTCCTCACTTATGGAAGTACCATGCATCCAGTGGAGAGCAAATACTACTTGCAAATCGTCTCACGCTTGGCTCAAAAGCAGCCCTTGGCTGACCAGTTTGCTAGGCACATTGCACTGGATCCTGGTCCAGTACGGTATGCATCAGTCATCCACTACCTGGAGCTCTCTCATCATCGAACGGCCACAATGCCATCCTTCAGGACTCCAGGATCTCTTGAAGCTGTTTTCCTCTCTGGACGCACCATTTCACAGGGCAGATACTAGGGCCAACCACTTCCATCACTTTCCTGGGCATCTCCCTGGACTCGGACAGGTTGAGAAGCCAGCCTACCAGGAGACACGCTGGCGCAAATTCACCAGGTTATCTCTCAGACATTGGGGCCTCCCAGCTGACCAAGAGTGGAACTTCAGTCCTCCTTGGCAGGTTGAACTTTGCCATGAGGATCATGCCCCAGGGCAGGGCTTTCATTTCGCGCCTTCTCTGTCTCCTCCCACAGCCCCAGATTCTGACAGTATCATCCGTTTAGATAGGTCCGCCATGGCGGATTTGCAGATGTGGCATGACTTTATCGCGGGATGGAGCGAGGGTGAGCCTGTTTGTTCCCCCTGGAATCGTTTTTCTGCCAGGGTGTTTTCTGATGCTGCTGCTTCCAGGGGTTTGCTGCGATTTTTAGGGGCCATTGGTTAGCAGGTCCGTGGCCTCCCCAGATCAAGCACCGACACTCAGGCCTCGCTTCATCCCCGTTTTGGAATTATACCCGATCGTGGCAGCGTCGCAACGTGGGGATATCGGTGGGCTAATTCTAGCGTTATGTTTGTAACTAGACAGCCAGGATGTGGTGACATCATCTCAAGGGAGTCGTGCCAAGTCTGCCAGAATCATGTCACTAATCGCAGACTTGTCTGGCTGTCCTTATGGGACAACTTCCATTTCTCGTGTTCCCACATAACAGGGGCCAGTAACTCAGCGGCCGATGCCTTGTTCCGCTTCAACTTTCCTGCTTTTTCCAGGTATGTCCAGAAGCCGACCAGTCCGGAGCCCAGATTCCCAGTTTCGGCCGATCTGACGATGGACTGAAATCCCTCTTGGCAGCTGCCAAGGTGCTCATGCACGGATCCCTATCAGTCAACACTGCCCGCAACTATCAAACCGGTTGGAATCTCTTTTCGAAGTTTTCCAGGGAATATCCTCAAGGGATACCGCATTCACATCATATGTGCTGGCGTTCATGGCATACTGCCATTCCAAGCTCGATTGGCTCCAAACTCCATAATGCTTATACCTTGCCGGCATCCAACACCACCTGTCTTTACGAAACCTGAGCGTCGCTCAGATTTTACGTCTCAGGCAGTCAAAGCCACGCTCAGGGGTATTGAAAGAAGCAGCAGGGACTCAACCCGGTCGCCGTCCGGTATCAGACGATGAGCTGTTTAGGCAGCTGTCGTCGATCCTAGACGCGGTAGTCCTTTTGGCCCTTCCATCAGCTTGGTTATTAAGGCGGCAATGTATTTAAGCTTTTATGGGTTCCTGCGCCCGGGGAATTTTCGGTTGGCTCCGTAAGGAGGAACTTTCTTGAGGAAAGGACAATTGTCGTGGCACCAGGACCACTTCGTGTTGAGCCTTCCATCCTGAAGGCGTCCGAGACCGGTCCCCGACAGAGATTCGATATTTTAAGACACAAAATACTTGGTGCCCCGTCAGTGTGCTTCAGCAGCTCCTCGCCATGGGACAAACCTCAGGTCCCGATACTCACTACTGCCGTTCCAGGGCAGACCGTTGTCCACTCTGCAGTTCGATGTCCCACATCAGGTCATTGGTCACAGGGTTGGGTCAGGACCCTGCCTCGATAACCGGCCACTCCTTCCGTATTAGGGCAGCCTCCGCGACCTCAGACACAAGGCCCCAGCTCATGTCATTCGCTTCATGGGTCGGTGGCGATCTGCCTGTTTTTCTAGATACATTCCTGATCCTCAATCCGAAACCCGCGAGGTGTTTCGTTCACTAACTTTGTAACACTATTAAACTACTTATTCACCTACCATGTGTCTTTTGCCCTCTTTTAGGCCTGCTCACGGTGCGTGGCCCAGGCACACCTCGGCCACAGTTAGGGTCTTATCGGCGCACCACGGGCCGTGGCGACTACACAAATAACTATATACAGGAGATGCCAGGTTATGCTGTACATATATAATTATATCAGGAGATACCTAGATTATACCAGCCGTGCATATATACTTATATACAGGAGATGCCCAGGTTATACCAGCTGTACATATATAATTATATACAGGAGATGCCCAGGTTATACCAGCTGTACATATATAATTATATACAGGAGATGCCCAGGTTATACCAGCTGTACATATATAATTATATACAGGAGATGCCCAGGTTATACCAGCTGTACATATATAATTATATACAGGAGATGCCCAGGTTATACCAGCTGTACATAATATAATTATATACAGGAGATGCCCGGGTTATACCAGCTGTACATATATAATTATATACAGGAGATGCCCGGGTTATACCAGCTGTACATATATAATTATATACAGGAGATGCCCAGGTTATACCAGCTGTACATATATAATTATATACAGGAGATGCCCAGGTTATACCAGCTGTACATATATAATTATATACAGGAGATGCCCAGGTTATACCAGCTGTACATATATAATTATATACAGGAGATACCCAGGTTATACCAGCTGTACATATATAATTATATACAGGAGATGCCCAGGTTATACCAGCTGTACATATATAATTATATACAGGAGATGCCCAGGTTATACCAGCTGTACATATATAATTATATACAGGAGATGCCCAGGTTATACCAGCTGTACATATATAATTATATACAGGAGATGCCCAGGTTATACCAGCTGTACATATATAATTATATACAGGAGATGCCCAGGTTATACCAGCTGTACATATATAATTATATACAGGAGATGCCCAGGTTATACCAGCTGTACATATATAATTATATACAGGAGATACCCAGGTTATACCAGCTGTACATATATAATTATATACAGGAGATGCCCAGGTTATACCAGCTGTACATATATAATTATATACAGGAGATGCCCAGGTTATACCAGCTGTACATATATAATTATATACGGGATGCCCAGGTTATACCAGCTGTACATATATAATTATATACAGGAGATGCCCAGGTTATACCAGCTGTACATATATAATTATATACAGGAGATACCCAGGTTATACCGGCTGTACATATATAATTATACACAGGAGATGCCCAAGTTATACCAGCTGTACATATATAATTATACACAGGAGATACCCAGGTTATACCGGCATAGTCCATATCACTATATACAGGAGATGCCCGGGTTATACCAGCTGTACATGTATAATTATATACAGGAGATGCCCAGGTTATACCAGCTGTACAGGTATAATTATATACAGGAGATACCCAGGTTATACCAGCTGTACATGTATAATTATATACAGGAGATGCCCAGGTTATACCGGCTGTACATATATAATTATATACAGGAGATGCCCAGGTTATACCGGCATAGTCCATATCACTATATACAGGAGATGCCCAGGTTATACCGGCATAGTCCATATCACTATATACAGGAGATGCCCGGGTTATACCAGCTGTACATATATAATTATATACAGGAGATGCCCGGGTTATACCGGCTGTACATATATAATTATATACAGGAGATGCCCGGGTTATACCGGCTGTACATATATAATTATATACAGGAGATGCCCAGGTTATACCGGCTGTACATATATAATTATATATAGGAGATGCCCAGGTTATACCGGCTGTACATATTGTGGGGAGTCGCTCTGGTAGACAGCGGTGCGGGTGCAGTACCGAGGCAAAACAAAGAGTCCAGGATGTGCAATAAACAGTGTTTTATTCACACTGACACAAAAATACACAGCAAACAGTCTTTCGGTGGTAATTCACACATGTCAGAAACAAGGAGGCAAAACAAAACAGTCCAACACAGGTTCAGTCACCTGGGTGGTTTAGGTGCAGGTTTGCACCACGCTGTCGGCCCAGCCGCAGGCGATTCCTCCTTCAGGTTGCAGGAAAACACCTCCTTGCTGAGCTCTTTCCTCCAGGACAGAGAACTCCTCAGCCCTGTTTGCAGGCTCCAGGATAATCACAGCCTCAGACACAGCTGCTGGCTGTGTTTTATACCCAGCCCAAAACCAGGACTGGATCGTGGGGAGCAGCCACCCACCCTACACTTTAGCTGCTCCCAGTAAGAGCCGGCCCGGATCGGCTTTGCAGCCATGCTATTTAACAGAGTCAAACAGCACTAGCTGCTGCAGACAAAAAAACCCGGCTCTTACCTCACCGAGGCCAGCAACCTCGGTGACACGTACCTGCCATCCACGACGGCACCCTGCACCTTACCACACACCCCCCCCCCTTTGTTCAACCCTGAGGGGGTGGACACATGTGAGGCAGTGGACGCGGGACAGGGCATCTGCGTTGCCCTGCAAGCGGCCTGCCCTGTGTTCCACGGAGAATTTGAAATTTTGAAGGGATAGGAACCACCTGGTGACCCGAGCATTCCTCTCCTTGGCCTGACTCATCCATTTGAGGGGGGAATGGTCGGTCACCAGACGGAACCTCCTCCCTAACAGGTAGTAGCGGAGAGATTCGAGTGCCCACTTGATAGCCAGGCACTCCCTCTCCACTATACTATACCTGGTCTCGGCGGGACTGAGCTTACGGCTCAGGAAGACAACGGGATGTTCTTCCCCGTTGACCTCCTGAGACAGTACCGCACCGAGGCCTACCTCCGAGGCGTCGGTCTGTACGACAAACTCCTTGTTGAAGTCGGGTGTCACCAAAACCGGGGACCCACACAGGGCCGACTTCAACGCGGAGAAAGCCTCCTCCGCCTTCTCACTCCAGCTAAGCCTCCCAGACTTTCGTCCCTTCAACAGGTCTGTCAATGGCGCTGCTATTGTGGCAAAGTGGGGCACAAACCGCATGTAGTACCCTACCATTCCCAGGAAGGACTTTACCTGCCTGGTGGTGACCGGTCGGGGCCAGTTACGAATGGCCTCTACCTTAGTTACCTGAGGTTTGATGACTCCCCGCCCAATGACATATCCCAGATATTTTGTCTCCTCTAACCCTATGGAGCACTTCTTTGGGTTAGCGGTCAGTCCGGCTTTCCTCAGGGCATCCACTACCGCCTGCACCTTGGGTAAATGGCTTTCCCAGTCGGTGCTGTGGATGACTACATCATCTAAGTAGGCCGAGGCGTACCGACGATGAGGTCGCAGCACAATGTCCATTAACCTTTGGAAAGTGGCGGGGGCGCCATGCAGGCCAAAGGGTAACACCTTGTAGTGATACAGGCCCTGCGGGGTAACAAATGCGGTTTTTTCCTTAGCCGACTCCGTTAAGGGTACCTGCCAGTATCCTTTAGTGAGGTCGAGCACAGAAAAATAACGGGCTTGTCCTAAATTCTCCACAAGCTCGTCCACTCGGGGCATGGGATACGCGTCAAACTTGGATACTTCGTTTAACTTGCGAAAGTCGTTGCAGAACCGCAACGTCCCATCCGGCTTGGGTATTAGGACTATGGGACTGGCCCACTCACTTTTCGACTCCTCAATGACATCGAGCTTCAACATTAACTGCACTTCCTCCGCGATGGCCCGCCGCCGAGCCTCGGGTACCCGGTATGGTTTTAACCGGACCTTGGCCTTAGGCTCAGTGACGATGTCATGTCGGATGAGAGACGTGCGGCCAGGGAGGTCCGAGAACACATCCGTGTTCCGACTGATGAACTCCCTGACTTCCTGAACTTGTTTGGAAGACAGGCTGTCTGCAATTTTTACCGTGGTTACGGCTTCACAGGCCTCGAACTGTGGGGCTGGACCTTTCTCACCTAGAAGCCCTGGTCGGGGGCTGTGGTCGTCGGCCGCGTCCCTATCTTTCCACGGCTTAAGTAAATTCACGTGGTACACCTGCTCTGGCTTGCGCCGCCCTGGCTGGTGTACCTTGCAATTTACTTCCCCTACTTTCTCGATCACCTCATAGGGGCCCTGCCACCTAGCTAGGAATTTGCTGTCAAGGGTGGGCACCAGAACCAAAACCCGATCTCCCGGATTGAAGCCCCGTACCCGTGCCTGACGATTGTACACCCTACTCTGGGCTTGTTGCGCTGCCTCCATATGCTCCCGGACCAAGGGCAACACCCTTTCCATCCGTTCCTGCATCTGGGCGACATACTCAATGACACTTTTGTGGGGGACAGGCTGTTGTTCCCACGCTTCCTTGGCGATATCCAACAGGCCCCGAGGGTGTCTGCCATAAAGCAGTTCGAAGGGCGAGAACCCAGTAGAGGCCTGGGGCACCTCTCGCACTGCGAACATGAGATAGGGCAGAAGCAGGTCCCAGTCCTTCCCATCTCTAGACACCACCCTTTTTAACATATTTTTTAGAGTTTGGTTAAACCTCTCCACAAGACCGTCTGTTTGCGGATGGTAAACGGACGTCCGTAACTGCTTTATACGCAACAATTTACACAGTTCCCTCATTACTTTGGACATAAAAGGGGTCCCTTGGTCTGTCAGAACCTCTTTTGGCAGGCCCACACGGGAAAACATTTCCATTAACTCTTTGGCAATGAGCCTAGCTGAGGTATGTCGCAGGGGCACCGCCTCCGGATACCGAGTGGCATAGTCGAGAACTACCAGAATGTGTTGGTGGCCCCTGGCAGACTTTGGTACAGGCCCAATTAAATCCATAGCGACTCGCTCAAACGGTACTTCAATAATTGGCAGAGGTACCAGAGGACTACGGAAATGTGGCTGGGGGCTAGTTATCTGACAGGTTGGACAGGACTTACAATAATTTTCTACCTCCTTGAACACACTGGGCCAATAAAACCGCTGCAGTATGCGGTCCTGGGTTTTCTGCCACCCCAGGTGTCCCCCAAGAACATGTTGGTGGGCAAGCTCCATGACGAGCTTGCGATACGCTGTGGGCACCACCAACTGTTCAACAGGCTCACCCCGGATTTGGTTCACCCGATACAACATATCCTGCAGAACAATAAACCGTGGGAACATTAATTCAGCCCCTGGTTTCTGGGGTTTACCATCAATTTCCAGCACATTCTCCCAGGCCCTGGTTAGGGTTTGGTCCCGGTGTTGGGCAGTCCCAAAATTATCTCCGGAGACGTTGAGGTCTGCCAACTCAGGTCCCGGTGGCAAGTCCTCCGTGTCTCCCACCATTACACTCAGTGGGGTTGTCTCCCCCACTACCGCTGCAGCAGTGGTCACCCCTACCGCTGGCCCTTCAGACTCGGGCTCCCAGGGTTCTGGCCTTCCAGTGGTATCAGGCCACTCTGCTAGGGTTACCCCTGTCTCAGGGCTATTAGTCACTTTCATCTCAGGCCACAGTGACGGAAAACCAGGGAAGTCTCTCCCAATTATTAGTTCATAGGGCAGCTTTGTGGAGATCGCCACCTCACAAGTCCAGGTGCCGGCCGCCGTGGACAGAGACATTACAGCAGTGGGATAGTCCTTTAAGTCTCCGTGTATGCACACCACACCCACTTTCCGGCCCGTATACTGGGTGGGCTGTACCAGGGCAGCACTTACCAGGGTTACCAGGCTCCCTGAGTCCAACAGCGCCACTGCCAGGTTATCCCCGACTTGCACCTGGCACAGATGTCGACTGTCTATTGTCTCGGGGATGCCGGTCGCACACAGTCTCCGGGCATACATGGAAGCCCGGTACCCATAATTAGTCTCCATGGGTTCCCCCCGATGGGGACAGTTGGCCCTTATGTGTCCAGGCTCCCGACACTGCCAGCAGACCACTGGGGATGGATCTGCAAGGGGTACATCCCGGGCGGGTTTGGCCGGCCGCCGGGACTGGGGTGGAGATTTCCGGGGTTTGACTGGCCCCCTCCCAAAAGAACCCCCCTGCAGGTTTCTGGTGGCCTCATATCGCTCCACCAGGTCGACCATCTCAAGGGCATTGGTGGGGGATACCTGGCCGATCCAGTGTTGAAGGGGGTAAGGCAAGGCCCTCCAAAACATGTCAGCCAGCAGCCGGTCCAGCATAGCAGTCGGACTTAGAATGTCAGGCTGCAGCCATTTTTGCAACCGTTGCAGCAACTCATAGTACTGCGGCCTGGCGGGTTCAGCCACTTTAAAGTCCCACTGGTGGACCCGCTGAGCCCGGACCAACACGTTTACCCCCAGTCTGGCCAGGATCTCCCCCTTCACCGTTGAATAGTCAGCAGCCTGGTCATCTGCCAAATCAAAAAAAACTTGCTGGGGTCCGGCTGCCAGGAACGGAGCAACCACCTCGGCCCACTGGTCACGGGGTAACTTTTCCCTCACGGCGACCTTCTCAAAGACCGCCAGGTAGGTCTCCACGTCGTCTGCGGGGGTCATCTTAGGGATCGCTGCACGGACAGCTTTCCGGGCATCATGGACGTGGTGGGACGCTCCTGCCGCCTGTAACGCCATCACATGTTGTAGCAGTAGTTGGTTGGTCTCCCGCTGCTGCACGTTAGCCTCTATGAGAGCCTTCACAGCAGCCTCCATGTTGCCAGAAACTCCTGCTTGCAACTTTGCCGGCCTAATATATTCCATGCACTTTAGCAAAAAAAAACTTCGGCGTTCACGCCAGCCTCACTGCGCATGCCCGCATCCGACACCAAATGTGGGGAGTCGCTCTGGTAGACAGCGGTGCGGGTGCAGTACCGAGGCAAAACAAGGAGTCCAGGATGTGCAATAAACAGTGTTTTATTCACACTGACACAAAAATACACAGCAAACAGTCTTTCGGTGGTAATTCACACATGTCAGAAATAAGGAGGCAAAACAAAACAGGCCAACACAGGTTCAGTCACCTGGGTGGTTTAGGTGCAGGTTCGCACCAGGCTGTCGGCCCAGCCGCAGGAGAATCCAGCTTCAGGGTGCCAGGAACAAAAGCCACCTCCTTGCTGAGCTCTTTCCTCCAGGACAGAGAACTCCTCAGCCCTGTTTGCAGGCTCCAGGATAATCACCACCTCAGACACAGCTGCTGGCTGCGTTTTATACCCAGCCCAAAACCAGGACTGGATCGTGGGGAGCAGCCACCCACCCTACACTTTAGCTGCTCCCGGTAAGAGCCGGCCCGGATCGGCTTTGCAGCCATGCTATTTAACAGAGCAGCACTAGCTGCTGCAGACAAAAAAACCCGGCTCTTACCTCACCGAGGCCAGCAACCTCGGTGACACGTACCTGCCATCAAATATGACACCTTGCACCCTCTTACACTATATAATTATATACAGGAGATGCCCAGGTTATACCAGCTGTACATATATAATTATATACAGGAGATGCCCGCGTTATACCAGCTGTACATATATAATTATATACAGGAGATGCCCAGGTTATACCGGCTGTGCATATATAATTATATACAGGAGATGCCCGGGTTATACCAGCTGTACATATATAATTATATACAGGAGATGCCCGGGTTATACCAGCTGTACAGATATAATTATATACAGGAGATGCCCGGGTTATACCAGCTGTACATATATAATTATATACAGGAGATACCCAGGTTATACCAGCTGTACATATATAATTATATACAGGAGATGCCCAGGTTATACCGGCTGTGCATATATAATTATATACAGGAGATGCCCAGGTTATACCAGCTGTACATATATAATTATATACAGGAGATGCCCAGGTTATACCGGCTGTACATATATAATTATATACAGGAGATGCCCAGGTTATACCAGCTGTACATATATAATTATACACAGGAGATGCCCGGGTTATACCAGCTGTACAGATATAATTATATACAGGAGATGCCCGGGTTATACCAGCTGTACATATATAATTATATACAGGAGATACCCAGGTTATACCAGCTGTACATATATAATTATATACAGAAGATGCCCAGGTTATACCAGCCGTACATATATCATTATATACAGGAGATACCCGGGTTATACCAGCTGTACATATATAATTATATACAGGAGATGCCCAGGTTATACCAGCTGTACATATATAATTATATACAGGAGATGCCCAGGTTATACCAGCTGTACATATATAATTATATACAGGAGATGCCCAGGTTATACCAGCTGTACATATATAATTATATACAGGAGATGCCCAGGTTATACCAGCTGTACATATATAATTATATACAGGAGATGCCCAGGTTATACCAGCTGTACATATATAATTATATACAGGAGATGCCCAGGTTATACCAGCTGTACATATATAATTATATACAGGAGATACCCAGGTTATACCAGCTGTACATATATAATTATATACAGGAGATGCCCAGGTTATAGCAGCTGTACATATATAATTATATACAGGAGATACCCAGGTTATACCAGCTGTACATATATAATTATATACAGGAGATGCCCAGGTTATACCAGCTGTACATGTATAATTATATACAGGAGATGCCCGGGTTATATCAGCTGTACATGTATAATTATATACAGGAGATGCCCGGGTTATACCAGCTGTACATATATAATTATATACAGGAGATGCCCGGTTTATACCAGCTGCACATATATAATTATATACAGGAGATACCCAGGTTATACCAGCCGTACATATATAATTATATACAGGCGATGCCCAGGTTATACCAGCCGTACATATATAATTATATACAGGAGATGCCCAGGTTATACCGGCTGTACATATATAATTATATACAGGAGATGCCCAGGTTATACCAGCTGTACATATATAATTATATACAGGAGATACCCAGGTTATACCAGCTGTACATATATCATTATATACAGGAGATGCCCAGGTTATACCAGCTGTACATATATAATTATATACAGGACAGGCCCAGGTTATACCAGCTATACATATATCATTATATACAGGAGATGCCCAGGTTATACCAGCTGTACATATATAATTATATACAGGAGATGCCCAGGTTATACCAGCTATACATATATCATTATATACAGGAGATGCCCAGGTTATACCAGCTGTATATATATAATTATATACAGGAGATACCCAGGTTATACCGGCTATACATATATAATTATATACAGGAGACGCCCAGGTTATACCAGCTGTACATATATAATTATATACAGGAGATGCCCAGGTTATACCAGCTGTACATATATAATTATATACAGGAGATGCCCAGGTTATACCAGCTGTACATATATAATTATATACAGGAGATGCCCAGGTTATACCAGCTGTACATATATAATTATATACAGGAGATGCCCAGGTTATACCAGCTGTACATATATAATTATATACAGGAGATGCCCAGGTTATACCAGCTGTACATATATAATTATATACAGGAGATGCCCAGGTTATACCAGCTGTACATATATAATTATATACAGGAGACGCCCAGGTTATACCAGCTGTACATATATAATTATATACAGGAGATGCCCAGGTTATACCGGCTGTACATATATAATTATATACAGGAGATGCCCAGGTTATACCAGCTGTACATATATAATTATATACAGGAGATACCCAGGTTATACCAGCTATACATATATAATTATATACAGGAGATGCCCAGGTTATACCGGCTATACATATATCATTATATACAGGAGAAGCCCAGGTTATACCAGCTGTACATATATAATTATATACAGGAGATACCCAGGTTATACCAGCTATACATATATAATTATATACAGGAGATGCCCAGGTTATACCAGCTATACATATATCATTATATACAGGAGATGCCCAGGTTATACCGGCATGCTCCCTTCTCCCACTTGCAGATGTATGTGATATCCTGTGGGGGACCTATTTTCAGCAGTTTGTACGTTATGTGTAGTTATCATACAGTCGGTAGTTCCTGATCTTGAGACTTATATTTAGGGTGGCTCTTGAGGTTCCAGCGCTTGGGGCCCCTCTGGGGGTTCCCTGTGTCCCCTTTCCCTGCCGCCCGCTGACCCCCCCTCTTGCTGTAGTCACTGTATCCGGTGTATATGACGATCTCTCCAGGTCAAGCAGATAATCTCGGCAGTGTGACTCTCATCCTCCAGCTCACAATGGTCCCATTCATGGCGGGGCCCGGTGTCCCAGACGAGGTCAGCGGGGCTCTAGTGATATAACAGGGGCTGTCGCCCTCCGGAGATGGGGCCGCTTCATCAGGTCTCTGCAGTGTTGGATGTCGCTCTTTGGACTGTTTTCTACAACGACACCATTTTTTATGGCTTGCTGACTAGAATCGGGGAAGGAGCCATACTACAACAGATTTGGGCCCATTCCTCAGTGTCAGGGGTCCCGGGGGCCACGTGTAGGCATTTTATACAGGGCTGCACTGCGCACCGTGTATGGCGTCTGCACGTTTGTGGGCCCCCGTGGGCCAAACCCATCAGGGATTCCCAGGCTGTCCACAGCAGTGGGACAATCTCATCTTCAGCCACCAGTGGCCACACCCGTGTTACTGACGTGCACCGTCTCCTTAAGGGTCACTCCTCTTTTCGTGGTGATAACGTGGTCACCGGTGCTTGCTGTTTGCAGCACACTCCGCTACTAGCTCCAACCTCTGCCTGTTTATAACCGTAGCTGGTCCCCAGGGCCAGCGTTAGGGGGGGGGGGGGGGCCCAAACTAGGCAATTGCCCAGGGCCCCCATTGTCTAAGGGGCCCCCTGCTTCAGTGCTGCTGTTCAGCTGAATGCCCGAGGCTGAACGGCTGCACTTTACAATACGGTGGACGGTCCCCTCCCTCACATGTAAGAGAAATCGTTAGCACAGTGCTGACAGGACCTGCAGGGCTCAGCAGAGAAGACGGGTGAAGGACCTGCGATGACCTCACCATCATGTGACCAGAACAGGAGGCGGAGCTCAGCAGAGAAGATGGGGTGAAGGACCTGTGATGACCTCACTATCATGTGACCAGAACAGGAGGCGGAGCTCATAAGAGATGTGGGATGAAGGACCTGCGATGACTTCACCATCATGTGACCAGAACAGGAGGCGGAGCTCAGCAGAGAAGAGGGGGTGAAGGACCTGCGATGACCTCACCATCATGTGACCAGAACAGGAGGCGGAGCTCAGCAGAGAAGAGGGGGTGAAGGACCTGTGATGACCTCATCATCATGTAACCAGAACAGGAGGCGGAGCTCAGCAGAGAAGATGGGATGAAGGACCTGCGATGACCTCATCATCATGTGACCAGAACAGGAGGCGGAGCTCAGCAGAGAAGATGGGATGAAGGACCTGCGATAACCTCACCATCATGTGACCAGAACAGGAGGCGGAGCTCAACAGTGCAGTAAAGAAGAAAACCAGTGATGCATGGGAAGAAGTATGGATTCAATGTAAGTGCCAGGGAAATGCTGGGAGTTGTAGTCCTCTCCTCTTATACTTACTGTTATGTAATATCAGAGTACATTACAAGAGGAGTTATAAAAGGAGAGGACTACAACTCTCAGCATGCCCAGGCCATTATTATATAATATTAGGGTACATTACAAAACCCTGGATATGCTGGGAGTTGTACATCTCCTCTTATAATGTACTCTCATATTACATAATAACGGCTTGGACATGCTGGGAGTTGTAGTCCTCTCCTGTTATAACTCCTGCAGTAATGTGCTCTGAATTAGGCCTCAAGCACACGGCCTTTGCCCAGCCATGGCCGTATTGCGGCTTGCAAACTGCGGCACCGGCCATGTGCTCTGCGTTTCACGGATATGGACCCATTCACTTGAAAAGAGGCATGGAACCCCACGGAAACAGGTTACATTTTTTTGCGGTGCGGATGGATCATGGACCGATTCAAGTTTAATGGGTCTCAATTCGTCCCGGCCGCCACACAGACGTTGCTCTTGCATTGGGGACCACAAATTGCCGCGTGCATGAGGCCTTAGGGTCGGGACGATGGATAGGGGATCATCCGCCTAGGGCGCCATTTCACCTCATAAAGGGGGGGCGCGGTCCAACTTCACAAGCCTCAGGTCGCTAGGCCTCAAGCCTGTGAGGCGTTAGAACAGAGCAAGAAGCCACAATGACATCACTGCAACCTCCTGCTCTGGGTCCGGCATGATGACGTCATCACATGAGACCCGGAGCAGGAGCGGTGATGTCATCGGGACCGCGTGCATCAGGACACAGCAACACGAGCCACAGATAAAACTGTGGTCTGCATCGCAGAGAGCGGCGGGGGGGGCGGGATGTCCGCACTGCTGGGGGCACCAGGGATGGGGGGAGGGAGGTCATTATATATACTGGGCACTGCTGGGGAGGAATGGAGGAGCAGTATATATATAGTGACACTATGGGGGGGGGCATTATATATTGGGACTAGTGGGGGGCACTACAGGGGGACATTAGAGCCACGGAGCAGTATGGTTACATTATTACTACTAGAGTACTGTAGGGGCGTTATTATAATTTGATGTAATATGGAGGGCATTGCTACTTATCGGGGCTATCTTGGGGAGTATTATCACTATTGGGGGCACTGTTACTGATGAGGGCAGTCTGGGTGTATAGTACAGTGTTTGTGGACATGGGGGGAGCTGCAAGAAGTTCTCCGGGTTTTTTCATATTGACGACCTTCCTTAGGGTAGGTAATCAATATTAGATCGGGGTCTGACACCCGGGACTCCGGACGATCAGCTGTTTGAGGAGACGGCGCGCGCTGTGCGCCCGTGCCGTCTCACTCCTGTTTTCCTGCTCTGCTGCTGTATGTCTATGGGACAGCAGCAGTGAACAGCGCGCGCCGTCTCCTCACACAGCTGATCTGCGGGGCTGTTGGACTGTGTTTTTAGCACATTATTACAAGATGTGGGCCCCCTCTTTTGATTTTGCCCAGGGCCACATTTTGTCTAAGACCGGCCCTGCTGGTCCCTCATAGCCTGCGGTCTGATATAATGCCCGCCACCCGCGTTAGGCAGTGGACCTCTCCCCCACAAGCCCATGTTGCTCCCGTGTCCCACACCAGGAGCCATGCTTTCCATCTGACACTTCCCACCAGTGAGAATGTATTGTGTAAGGAGCATGGCCGCTCCAGCAGGACATCACCAGGAGGGTGGTCCTAGGGTAGGCTCGTTATATAGCCGATGTACCCACGTGTGCCTGGCATTACTGGAGAATGGATGTTTAACCTGTGAAGTGATTCCATATCGGGAAGGGGAGCCGACCCAGAACACTCCCTGTGGAAGCTGCGTGGAGGTTTAGGAGGGCTGGCTGGTGTGATGACACTTGGGGTGAGGATAAATCATCTGTCATCTCCCACGCGTTTCAGCACTGGGCTGGGGCTGTTCTCAGGACATAACTCAATTACTGCAAACATTAGGATATTATATAACTGTACATAATAAAACAGGAAGAGGAAATGATGTCATCAGTGGAGGTGACAGGTCAAACATCACAAAAAACACTAACCGTCCGCGCCCATCACCGGCCACTAACCGTCCGCGCCCATCACCGGCCACTAACCGTCCGCGCCCATCACCGGCCACTAACCGTCAGCGCCCACCACCGAGCCACTAACCATCAGTGCCCACCACCGGGCCACTAACCGTCAGCGCCCACCACCGGGCCACTAACCATCAGTGCCCACCACTGGGCCACTAACCGTCAGCGCCCACCACCGGGCCACTAACCATCAGAGCTCACCACCGGGCCACTAACCGTCCGCGCCCATCACCGGCCACTAACCGTCCGCGCCCATCACCGGCCACTAACCGTCCGCGCCCACCAACGAGCCACTAACCATCAGTGCCCACCACCGGGCCACTAACCGTCAGCGCCCACCACCGGGCCACTAACCATCAGCGCCCACCACCGGGCCACTAACCATCAGTGCCCACCACCGGGCCACTAACCATCAGCGCCCATCACCGGGCCACTAACCATCAGAGCTCACCACCGGGCCGCTAACCGTCCGCGCCCATCACCGGCCACTAACCGTCCGCGCCCATCACCGGCCACTAACCGTCCGCGCCCATCACCGGCCACTAACCATCAGCGCCCACCACCGGGCCACTAACCATCAGCGCCCACCGTGATGAGAACATAGTCCTACCACTGTACACATCACTGGTCAGACCACACATGGAGGACTGTGTACAGTTCTGGGCTCCTGTGAACAAGGCAGACATAGCAGAGCTGGAGAGGGTCCAGAGGAGGGCAACTAAAGTAATAACTGGAATGAGGCAACGACAGGACCCTGAAAGATTATCAAAATTCGGGTTATTCACCTTAGAAAAAAAGACGACTGAGGGGAAATCTAATAACTATGTATAAATATATCAGGGGTCAGTACAGAGATCACTCCCATCATCTATTTATCCCCAGGACTGTGACTGTGACGAGGGGACATCCTCTGCGTCTGGCGGAAAGAAGGTTTGTACACAAACATAGAAAAGGATTCTTCACTGTAAGAGCAGTGAGACTATGGACTCTATACTGTAAGAGCAGTGAGATTATGGACTCTTTACTGTAAGATCAGTGAGACTATGGACTCTTTACTGTAAGAGCAGTGAGACTATGGACTCTTTACTGTAAGAGCAGTGAGACTATGGACTCTACTGTAAGAGCAGTGAGACTATGGACTCTATACTGTAAGAGCAGTGAGACTATGGACTCTATACTGTAAGATCAGTGAGACTATGGACTCTTTACTGTAAGAGCAGTGAGACTATGGACTCTATACTGTAAGAGCAGTGAGACTATGGACTCTATACTGTAAGAGCAGTGAGACTATGGACTCTTTACTGTAAGAGCAGTGAGACTATGGACTCTTACTGTAAGAGCAGTGAGACTATGGACTCTATACTGTAAGAGCAGTGAGACTATGGACTCTATACTGTAAGAGCAGTGAGACTATGGACTCTTTACTGTAAGAGCAGTGAGACTATGGACTCTATACTGTAAGAGCAGTGAGACTATGGACTCTACTGTAAGAGCAGTGAGACTATGGACTCTTTACTGTAAGAGCAGTGAGACTATGGACTCTTTACTGTAAGAGCAGTGAGACTATGGACTCTGTACTGTAAGAGCAGTGAGACTATGGACTCTTTACTGTAAGAGCAGTGAGACTATGGACTCTATACTGTAAGAGCAGTGAGACTATGGACTCTACTGTAAGAGCAGTGAGACTATGGACTCTATACTGTAAGAGCAGTGAGACTATGGACTCTTTACTGTAAGAGCGGTGAGACTATGGACTCTATACTGTAAGAGCAGTGAGACTATGGACTCTATACTGTAAGAACAGTGAGACTATGGACTCTTTACTGTAAGAGCGGTGAGACTATGGACTCTTTACTGTAAGAGCAGTGAGACTATGGACTTTATACTGTAAGAACAGTGAGACTATGGACTCTATACTGTAAGAGCAGCGAGACTATGGACTCTATACTGTAAGAGCAGTGAGACGATGGACTCTTTACTGTAAGAGCAGTGAGACTATGGACTCTTTACTGTAAGAGCAGTGAGACTATGGACTCTTTACTGTAAGAGCAGTGAGACTATGGACTCTGTACTGTAAGAGCAGTGAGACTATGGACTCTATACTGTAAGAGCAGGGAGACTATGGACTCTATACTGTAAGAGCAGTGAGACGATGGACTCTTTACTGTAAGAGCAGTGAGACTATGGACTCTTTACTGTAAGAGCAGTGAGACTATGGACTCTTTACTGTAAGAGCAGTGAGACTATGGACTCTATACTGTAAGAGCAGTGAGACTATGGACTCTTTACTGTAAGAGCAGTGAGACTATGGACTCTATACTGTAAGAGCAGTGAGACTATGGACTCTATACTGTAAGAGCAGTGAGACTATGGACTCTATACTGTAAGAGCAGTGAGACTATGGACTCTTTACTGTAAGAGCAGTGAGACTATGGACTCTATACTGTAAGAGCAGTGAGACTATGGACTCTATACTGTAAGAGCAGTGAGACTATGGACTCTATACTGTAAGAGCAGTGAGACTATGGACTCTTTACTGTAAGAGCAGTGAGACTATGGACTCTATTACTGTAAGAGCAGTGAGACTATGGACTCTTTACTGTAAGAGCAGTGAGACTATGGACTCTTTACTGTAAGAGCAGTGAGACTATGGACTCTTTACTGTAAGAGCAGTGAGACTATGGACTCTATACTGTAAGAGCAGTGAGACTATGGACTCTATACTGTAAGAGCAGTGAGACTATGGACTCTTTACTGTAAGAGCAGTGAGACTATGGACTCTATACTGTAAGAGCAGTGAGACTATGGACTCTTTACTGTAAGAGCAGTGAGACTATGGACTCTTTACTGTAAGAGCAGTGAGACTATGGACTCTATACTGTAAGAGCAGTGAGACTATGGACTCTTTACTGTAAGAGCAGTGAGACTATGGACTCTATACTGTAAGAGCAGTGAGACTATGGACTCTTTACTGTAAGAGCAGTGAGACTATGGACTCTATACTGTAAGAGCAGTGAGACTATGGACTCTATACTGTAAGAGCAGTGAGACTATGGACTCTATACTGTAAGAGCAGTGAGACTATGGACTCTATACTGTAAGAGCAGTGAGACTATGGACTCTATACTGTAAGAGCAGTGAGACTATGGACTCTATACTGTAAGAGCAGTGAGACTATGGACTCTTTACTGTAAGAGCAGTGAGACTATGGACTCTATACTGTAAGAGCAGTGAGACTATGGACTCTTTACTGTAAGAGCAGTGAGACTATGGACTCTATACTGTAAGAGCAGTGAGACTATGGACTCTTTACTGTAAGAGCAGTGAGACTATGGACTCTATACTGTAAGAGCAGTGAGACTATGGACTCTTTACTGTAAGAGCAGTGAGACTATGGACTCTTTACTGTAAGAACAGTGAGACTATGGACTCTTTACTGTAAGAGCAGTGAGACTATGGACTCTTTACTGTAAGAGCAGTGAGACTATGGACTCTATACTGTAAGAGCAGTGAGACTATGGACTCTTTACTGTAAGAGCAGTGAGACTATGGACTCTATACTGTAAGAGCAGTGAGACTATGGACTCTATACTGTAAGAGCAGTGAGACTATGGACTCTATACTGTAAGAGCAGTGAGACTATGGACTCTTTACTGTAAGAGCAGTGAGACTATGGACTCTTTACTGTAAGAGCAGTGAGACTATGGACTCTATACTGTAAGAGCAGTGAGACTATGGACTCTTTACTGTAAGAGCAGTGAGACTATGGACTATTTACTGTAAGAGCAGTGAGACTATGGACTCTTTACTGTAAGAGCAGTGAGACTATGGACTCTATACTGTAAGAGCAGTGAGACTATGGACTCTATACTGTAAGAGCAGTGAGACTATGGACTCTTTACTGGTAAGAGCAGTGAGACTATGGACTCTTTACTGTAAGAGCAGTGAGACAATGGACTTCTGCCTCACAGGTTTTTTTTCCTTCCTCTGGATTAACTTGTAGGAAACAGGCCGAACTGGATGGACAGAGGGCTTTTTTCGGTCTTATATACTATGTTACTATGTTACCACTGGGCCACTAACCATCAGCGCCCATCACCGGGCCACTAACCATTAGTGCCCACTACCGGGCCACTAACCATCAGCGCCCATCACTGGGCCACTAACCATCAGCGCCCATCACCGGGCCTCTAACCATCAGCGCCCATCACCGGTCCACTAACCATCAGCGCCCATCACCGGGCCACTAACCATCAGCGCCCATCACCGGGCCACTAACCATCAGCGCCCATTCACAAACTATTTACAGATTAGATAACTATAAGATAAACAAAATAAACAAACACAACTCTATACACGCCTTATCCTTAACTTATAGGCCAGTGATATACAAGCGGCTCGGAGGGGGGGCTCCTGCACCAGCAGAGGCCGGGTACACAATTGTCCAGCCCGGGCACAGTTCTGGAGGAGGAGGAGGAACCGTGTTCACAGCAGGGGGGCACCCAACGCAGCTCATGGGCATCACTGGTGCGTGGCTGGGGGGATACGGAGGACACAGAAGATACGCCTCCCACAGAGCATAGCTTGTCGTTGCCTCTGGGCAGCCTGGCAGACATGAGCGACTACATGCTGCAGTGCCTGCTCAACGACCGCCGAGTTGCTCACATTCTACCTTGTGCAGATTACTGGGTGGCCACCCTGCTGGATCCCCGTTACAAGGACAACGTGCCGTCCTTAATTCCCTCCCTGGAGTGTGATAGGAAGATGAGCCCGCTATTAGACACGCTGCTGATGGCATTCACACCTGACACCGGGGACTCAGTGGAAGCACAAGGTGAAGGCAGAGGAGGAGGAAGAAGTCGCCAACGCAGCCGGGGCACCATCAGCGCCTCAGAAGGCAGGGTTATCATGGGCGAAATGCGGAAAAGCTTTGTCACCGCGCCACAAGAACCTGCACCACCAGCAGATACGGAGCGTCTTAGCAGGAGGCAGCATTTCAGCAACATGGTGGAAGAGTACACGTACTGACTGATGGGCCTGCCCAGGGTCGTAGCTGCAGGGAAAGGGGCTGCTTTGGGGCCCTGACCTAGAAAGGGCCCATCCAGGAGGAGGAGGACTGAAAGACTTTGTCAGGGCCCCTCAACAGTATTATACAATGAAATATATACAGTGACAGTGTAGAAAACAGCTGCCTGGTCTGAGAAAGCGATCTTTAGTAGCCACAGGCATGGCGGCATGAAAGGAAGGGGTTGCGAAAAAATTACTGGGGGAGGGGGGCCCCATTCAAAAATTTCCTGTTGGGCCCATTCATTTCTAGCTACGCCACTGGGTCTGCCCCATTCTACTTCTGGGTCTCCAAATTGGGCACATGTCCTGAGGTTGCCCTTTACGCCTTGGAGGTGCAGGCCTGCCCTGTGGCCAGTGTATTGTCTGAACGTGTATTCAGCACGGCAGGGGGCGTTACCACAGACAAGCGCAGCCGCCTCTCCGCAGACAATGTGGGCAATTAAGCTTTCGTTTATTAAAAAGAACCCGGCATGGATCCCACAGGACGTGTCCGTACCTTGTGCAGAATAGACATGTCTACCGCCCTCACCCAACCACTCTTATACTACCGCGCACTTACTCTCTGTGTTATTTTTTATATTTCCCAATGTTTTGGGGTCTACACTAATTTATAAAAAAAAAAAAAAAGAAATTGTTGTTGGCGACTAGCTTTAGCTTCACAGCCAAAAAAGGCTTTATGTCAGGAAACAATGTAACCGCCAATTGATCACCAGATCACCCAACAATCTGAAGGCACCTAATCTACAGCATATATTTCCCAGTCCGGTAGCAGGGCAGGGGGAGTTTATGGCCCAAGAATGTAACAGACGATTTTTAGAGATTTATCTCCTTGTCACCTATGCAGAGCAGGGGTTTGTATTCGGCAAAACTGGCAAAAAAACAGTTTTTTCAGCATTGTATGCAAAAGTGCCTTGTGGCACAACAGTACAGGTTTATTCCCCCAACTACAGAAATGCAGTATGTCACCCCAAAATCATAAAATAGGTAATATAGGGGGACCTGACCTGCCAGAAAAAAAGGAATTTCTCCTCCACTGAGCCACCAATAAATAACTAGACTGCTGTCCCTGGCAGGCTGCACACATGCAGGTCACAGGCAGTTCCAAGGACTCTGCAGTGGCTAAAATGGCCGCCGACCCCCACCTCACTAACAGATGGATTAAACATTATTTTGCAGCATCACTGGTCTCAGCCTTTCAAAAAGCGGGAAGAAATCACCGAACAACGAACCCGAACTTTTATGGAAATGTTCAGGTTCGGGTTCGCTCAACTCTACTTGACATTAGAGTTGAGTGAACTTCTATTTTAAGTTTAGCGTCCAAAGTTCGGGTTGAGGTTATCGCAGCATCCCGTTATGGATTCTGCTACCGCGGACCATAACGGCATTTGAAATCCATAACGGGATGCTGCGATAACCCAAACCCGAACTTTGGACGCTAAACTTAAAATAGAAGTTCGCTCAACTCTACTGACATACATTCCTCTTCCTGTTTTATTATGTACAGTTATATAAGATCCTGATGTTTGTACTGAGGACAGCACCAGCTCAGTGCTGAAACGTGTGGGAAATAAAGACAATTCGGATGATTTATCCTCACCTCAAGTGTCATCACACAAGCCAGTGCTCCTGAAACGTGCTATCCGCTTCACTACCAGGCGGTGTCTTCCCCTCGTCCTCCATCCCCACAGAGCTCCTGGCAGGTTGTGTCTCCCACTGCTCATTTCTGTCCCTCTGGAGATAAGATTGGTTGGGTCCCGCTGACCTCTCTCACATGTTGTGCCTTTTCATAAGTATACATTGATGTCTGCTTCTTCATTGCCTTTAAGAGTCATGCTCCATAGTCTCCATCTTGTATGTCTTATGTAGGCCAAAGTGAGTTGATAGAAAGGTTACCACTCAGTGTTTGACCTTGCAGATGTGTGCAGACTTGAGAGGAGTAACGTTTGCCTCCTTGCTAGGTTATGGCAGAGATAGGAGTTTTTCTTGGAAACACATCTGGTAAGTGTTATTCTATATTTTTTATTGATGTCCATTAATGAGGCAGAAGTATCATTTCTGTTCATTTATATAATGGATCTTTAGTTTTTAGCATGAGCTAATCAATAAGTTACACATATATTGTGTTATATTGCCACATATTATAACAAGGCATTGATGCAGATATTATCCCGTATATGTTTCACTAGGAGAATATGTATATTCCTAGGATATAGCCAAACAGTGGTAATGAGATGTCGTTCAGAGAGGCCGTGATATTCTTAGAGATAAGCACCCGTGGAACACAAAACCCATACATTTCTTATCTACATAGTGGGCTTCGGGAAATCTAGCTTTTAATTGGTTCAGGTGTCTGGATGTATCTCTAAGTTGCAGAGGTCAAATGTATATGACACAAAATGATGTCAGACATACAAATTAACTCTTTATAGGATGGTGCTGATAGCTTGTGCAGTAGTGCCACCTAGCCGTAAGTGGGCATCCTTACACCAGCCGCAGCAAAGCATTTTGGGTAATATATGACCTCATAAGTGCACACCCTCCGATATGATTGGGAGACTGTTATCAAGGAGGGTGTATTCTTTTGATAAGGTTGGGTATAATTACCCATGCAGATGGTAGGCAGGGGTCCCCATCAAAAAGAAAAAAAAACTACCAAGAACAAAAGACAACAGACACGTGGCCAGGAGAAGCAAAGCTTTGGATTTTATCCTGGATCACTGGAGACCCTCTTGAGAGTTGATTGTCCCTTGAAGGCTCTGCTCATCATTTGACCCTTAGTATCGTATATTGTTTATTGCCTGTGGTATTGATAGATTACTTAGCCCGGTATATAGCCAATTATCCCCATATTGTGTGGATATTAGTGTTAGGCACCTGGTCAATGTTGATCATTCTCTTAGCAAAGATGCATTTTAAGATGCTAAAATAAAGATCAGACATTGAGACCCAGTCCCTTGGGAACTTTGATATTCCCGAGCCTAAGACCGAGGAATTTATAGTTGGTGCAATACTGCCATATACCCAAAATTGGTCAGAGGTGACAGAGTAAGTTACCTCTCATTTTCTATCATTTGGATTATTGCATTAATTGGTGATATTCATTATTGATCGGAAGTAAAATTTCATTTCCCGCGTTGATTTTGATTATTAGAGAGTCTTGGTGTTTGTGGTGTGTCAGCACTATATTGTGGCACATATTGGTATTACACTTGATTGTCTATCTTTTGCATTATTATTGATTTGTATCGAGCATTTTTGTATAATAAATTCACATATATTTTTGCATAGACAATGGTACCTTGTGCTTTAGTAATTGCACAGTTATTAAGGTTCTTGATAAATGAGCCCATAGGTGTTATTACGTCCACCTCTCCTCAGCAGGATCAATAACGTTTGATATTTTTTCTTTGATCCTTTCTTTTCATATAAAGCCCTTTTTGCTTTATAAATCTTTCGACACACAGAGCCATGACCAGGGGTGTGGAAATTTTTTAAAAAACTACTTGTCAAAGGACTAAAGCGGGGGCTCGATCTACTTATCCTGATACAAAAAATGCACGGGATCGCAATGCACAATTATGGTCAGAATGCTGCTTGCAGCTTTTTGTTTGGACTGGACCGCAGCTGATCTCATTGCAGCCGTTGGGCATGGTTATGGTGCCAATCACTTCAACAGACCGCTACGCCCCCTCCTGCCCCACAATATAGTTAGCCAGCCGCAATGCGGTGCAGTGCATTCTGGGCAGAATCAGGCCGGAACGCACTGCCTGCTGTGATCGCAGCAATTAGTTTAGTGCTCTCAGCACATTACTACCCGTACCTATAGGTGGTTTAGGCAAATTAGCTGCTGATGCGGCATGAAAAGGACCCCCTCACCTTCCCAGTTTGACAACACCTGCATAAGGGGTCCTCTGAGGGATGCTGGCAGAGCTGAGTTCTATCAATGCCCCTGGCTCTGTAACGGCTCTGTCACTGCTCCTCCCCCCGCGCCGGAGACGTAACAGAACCTTTCATTGCACCACCCCTCCAGCTCTGTCATTTCTTCTTCCCCACGCTGTCACCACACCCCCCCCTGTCACCGCGGCTGCGTCACTGCTCTACGCCCACTGCTCGGCACCGCCAATCCATGCCCCCAGCTTGTCGACGATCCACTGCTCCGGTAAACAAAGCCATCTCAGCCCTGTTACTTGCCCGCAGCAGGGCTAAGCTACTGAACAAACTCCCTGCCTGGCGCCCGGAACTGCATGTCCCGGGCGTCTGGCGATACGATTTCCACACCCCTGCATGATACATCATGACATCCCCCAAAGAGTCTCTGAAATGGAATGTCACGCCCCTGCAGTGCCCCCTTGTGTTCTCCTGCCCCCACATTGTACCCCACAAATCCCTGACAGATAGTGACTGCAAACTCCGGATTGGGGACTGACCGGCGGCAGTGGAAGGATAGAAAGAAGCCACCCAGACTGCAGACGCCGGACACAGCCGTGGTCAGTGAATAAGACCTGGAAGAGCACGGAGGAGAATGTGGATGGTGGTCATCAGGGGGAGAGTCCTCTTCACTGCTGCCCCACTGAGGAGTCCAGAGCCTGTCATCACCCAGGGCAACCCAAGGGGTTCTACCCTCTTAAAGGAAATAGGTTATATTTATCTGATGCCACTCCCCTTTTCTGATAAGCCACACCTCCATTTTTGCTAGGCTCAAATTATTTTCTATACCTGTCTGTGCCCGAGTAGTGATGAGCGGCAGGGGCAGTATTCAAACTCGCAATATTTCACGAATATGTGATAGAATATTCGTATTCGAGATTATTCTTTTGATTGCAAAAAATCGGCAATGTAAAAATCGCATAATGCAAATTCGTAACGTGAAATACAGGTGTGGGTCACAAGTGACCCACGCCTGTATTTCGCGTTACGAAATTCGCATTATGCGATTTTTACATTGCTGATTTTTCGCAATGAAGAGAATAATTAGGCAACTTTCCTGATGGGTTGGCGTGCTAGAATTCGCGAATAAGTAGAATATAGTGTGATATATAAACGTAAAAACGAATATTCGTTAGTAAATGTAATGGGTTCAGATGAAAAAAAAGACGAATATTAGTTTAACAAAATATATATCACTATATTCTAAATATTTGCGAATTCTCGAAGTGCCGATATCCGCGATAAAAATTCGCAATGTGAATATTCACGCTCAACACTATGCCTAAGAGACTGTAACCACCAAGTATGTGTCTTCATAGAGACTGTAACCACTAAGCCGGTGTCCTCATAGACTGTAACCACTGAGCCTGTGTCCTCATAGAGAGACTATAACCACTGAGCCTGTGTCCTCATAGAGAGACTGTAACCACTGAGCCTGTGTCCTAATAGAGAGACTGTAACCACTAAGCCTGTGTCCTAATAGAGAGACTGTAACCACTGAGCCTGTGTCCTCATAGACTGTAACCACTGAGCCTGTGTCCTCATAGAGAGACTGTAACCACTGAGCCTGTGTCCTCATAGAGAGACTGTAACCACTGAGCCTGTGTCCTCATAGAGAGACTGTAACCACTAAGCCTGTGTCCTAATAGAGAGACTGTAACCACTGAGCCTGTGTCCTCATAGACTGTAACCACTGAGCCTGTGTCCTCATAGAGAGACTATAACCACTGAGCCTGTGTCCTCATAGAGAGACTGTAACCACTGAGCCTGTGTCCTAATAGAGAGACTGTAACCACTAAGCCTGTGTCCTAATAGAGAGACTGTAACCACTGAGCCTGTGTCCTCATAGACTGTAACCACTGAGCCTGTGTCCTCATAGAGAGACTATAACCACTGAGCCTGTGTCCTCATAGAGAGACTGTAACCACTGAGCCTATTTCCTCATAGAGAGAATGTAACCACTGAGTCTGTGTCCTCAGACTGTAACCACTGAGCCTGTGTCCTCATAGACTGTAACCACTGAGCCTGTGTCCTCATAGAGAGACTATAACCACTGAGCCTGTGTCCTCATAGAGAGACTGTAACCACTGAGCCTATGTCCTCATAGAGAGAATGTAACCACTGAGTCTGTGTCCTCAGACTGTAACCACTGAGGCTGTGTCCTCATAGAGACTGTTACCACTGAGCCTGTGTCCTCATAGAGACTCTAACCACTGAGCCTGTGTCCTCATAGAGAGACTGTAACCACTGAGCCTGTGTCCTCATAGAGAGATTGTAACCACTGAGGCTGTGTCCTCATAGAGAGACTGTAACCACTGAGCCTGTGTCCTTATAGAGACTGTAACCACTGAGCCTGTGTCCTCATAGAGACTGTAACCACTGAGCCTGTATCGTCAGAGAGAGACTGTAACCACTGAGCCTGTGTCCTCAGAGAGAGACTGTAACCACTGAGCCTGTGTCCTCATAGAGAGACTGTAACCACTGAGCCTGTGTCCTCATAGATAATGTAACCACTGAGCCTGTGTCCTCATAGAGACTGTAACCACTGAGCCTGTGTCCTCATAGATAACTGTAACCACTGAGCCTGTGTCCTCATAGAGACTGTAACCACTGAGCCTGTGTCCTCATAGAGAGACTGTAACCACTGAGCCTGTGTCCTCATAGAGAGACTGTAACCACTAAGCCTGTGTCCTCATAGAGAGACTGTAACCACTGAGCCTGTGTCCTCATAGAGACTGTAACCACTGAGCCTGTACACTCATAGAGAGACTGTAACCACTGAGGCTGTGTCCTCATAGAGACTGTAACCACTAAGCCGGTGTCCTCATAGAGACTGTAACCACTGAGCCTGTGTCCTCATAGAGAGACTGTAATCACTGAGCCTGTGTCCTCATAGAGACTGTAATCACTGAGCCTGTGTCCTCATAGAGAGACTGTAACCACTGAGCCTGTGTCCTCATAGTGACTGTAACCACTGAGCCTGTGTCCTCATAGAGAGACTGTAACCACTGAGTTTGTGTCCTCATAGAGATTTTAACCACTGAGCCTGTGTCCTCATAGAGACTGTAACCACTGAGCCTGTGTCCTCATAGAGAGACTGTAATCACTGAGGCTGTGTCCTCATAGAGAGACTGTAACCACTAAGCCGGTGTCCTCATAGAGACTGTAACCACTGAGCCTGTGTCCTCATAGAGAGACTGTAATCACTGAGCCTGTGTCCTCATAGAGACTGTAACCACTGAGCCTGTGTCCTCATAGAGAGACTGTAATCACTGAGCCTGTGTCCTCATAGAGACTGTAACCACTGAGCCTGTGTCCTCATAGAGACTGTAACCACTGAGGCTGTGTCCTCATAGAGACTGTAACCGCTGAGCCTGTGTCCTCAGAGAGACTGTAAGCACTGAGCCTGTGTCCTCAGAGAGACTGTAATCACTGAGCCTGTGTCCTCATAGAGAGACTGTAACCACTGAGCCTGTGTCCTCATAGAGAGACTGTAACCACTAAGGCTGTGTCCTCATAGAGAGACTGTAACCACTGAGCCTGTGTCCTCATTGAGAGACTGTAACCACTGAGCCTGTGTCCTCATAGAGCGACTGTAACCACTGAGCCTGTGTCCTCATAGAGAGACTGTAACCACTGAGCCTGTGTCCTCATAGAGGACTGTAACCACTGAGCCTGTGTCCTCATAGAGCGACTGTAACCACTGAGCCTGTGTCCTCATAGAGGACTGTAACCACTGAGCCTGTGTCCTCATAGAGGACTGTAACCACTGAGCCTGTGTCCTCATGAGAGACTGTAACCACTGAGCCTGTGTCCTCATAGAGTGACTGTAACCACTAAGCCTGTGTCCTCATAGACACTGAACCACTAAGCCTGTGTCTCATGAGACTGTAACCACTAAGCCTGTGCCCTCATAGAGCGACTGTAACCACTAAGCCTGTGTCCTCATAGAGCGACTGTAACCACTGAGCCTGTGTCCTCATAGAGAGACTGTAACCACTAAGCCTGTGTCCTCATAGAGAGACTGTAACCACTAAGCCTGTGTCCTCATAGAGACTGTAACCACTAAGCCTGTGTCCTCATTGAGAGACTGTAACCACTAAGCCTGTGTCCTCATAGAGAGACTGTAACCACTGAGCCTGTGTCCTCATAGAGAGACTGTAACCACTGAGCCTGTGTCCTCATAGAGAGACTGTAACCACTGAGCCTGTGTCCTCATAGAGCGACTGTAACCACTGAGCCTGTGTCCTCATAGAGAGACTGTAACCACTGAGCCTGTGTCCTCATAGAGCGACTGTAACCACTAAGCCTGTGTCCTCATGAGAGACTGTAACCACTAAGCCTGTGTCCTCATAGAGCGACTGTAACCACTAAGCCTGTGCCCTCATAGAGCGACTGTAACCACTAAGCCTGTGTCCTCATAGAGCGACTGTAACCACTAAGCCTGTGTCCTCATAGAGGACTGTAACCACTGAGCCTGTGTCCTCATAGAGAGACTGTAACCACTAAGCCTGTGTCCTCATAGAGCGACTGTAACCACTAAGCCTGTGTCCTCATAGAGCGACTGTAACCACTAAGCCTGTGTCCTCATAGAGAGACTGTAACCACTAAGCCTGTGTCCTCATAGAGAGACTGTAACCACTAAGCCTGTGTCCTCATAGAGAGACTGTAACCACTAAGCCTGTGTCCTCATAGAGAGACTGTAACCACTAAGCCTGTGTCCTCATAGAGCGACTGTAACCACTAAGCCTGTGTCCTCATAGAGAGACTGTAACCACTAAGCCTGTATTCTCATTGAGAGACTGTAACCACTAAGCCTGTGCCCTCATAGAGTGACTGTAACCACTAAGCCTGTATTCTCATTGAGAGACTGTAACCACTAAGCCTGTGTCCTCATAGAGCGACTGTAACCACTAAGCCTGTGCCCTCATAGAGTAACTGTAACCACTAAGCCTGTGCCCTCATAGAGCAACTGTAACCACTAAGCCTGTGTCCTCATGGAGCAACTGTAACCACTAAGCCTGTGTACTCATAGAGCGACTGTAACCACTAAGCCTGTGCCCTCATAGAGCACTGTAACCACTAAGCCTGTGTTCTCATAGAGCAACTGTAACCACTAAGCCTGTGTCCTCATTGAGACGACTGTAACCACTAAGCCTGTGTCCTCATAGAGCGACTGTAACCACTAAGCCTGTGTACTCATAGAGCGACTGTAACCACTAAGCCTGTGCCCTCATAGAGCACTGTAACCACTAAGCCTGTGCCCTCATTGAGCAACTGTAACCACTAAGCCTGTGCCCTCATTGAGCAACTGTAACCACTAAGCCTGTGCCCTCATTGAGCGACTGTAACCACTAAGCCTGTGCCCTCATTGAGCGACTGTAACCATTAAGCCTGTGCCCTCATTGAGCGACTGTAACCACTAAGCCTGTGTCCTCATAGAGAGACTGCAACCACTAAGCCTGTATTCTCATTGAGAGACTGTAACCACTAAGCCTGTGCCCTCATAGAGCGACTGTAACCATTAAGCCTGTGCCCTCATAGAGAGACTGTAACCACTAAGCCTGTATTCTCATTGAGCGACTGTAACCACTAAGCCTGTGCCCTCATAGAGCGACTGTAACCACTAAGCCTGTATCCTCATTGAGAGACTGTAACCACTTAGCCTGTATTCTCATTGAGAGACTGTAACCACTAAGCCTGTGCCCTCATAGAGCGACTGTAACCACTAAGCCTGTATTCTCATTGAGAGACTGTAACCACTTAGCCTGTGCCCTCATAGAGCGACTGTAACCACTAAGCCTGTGCCCTCATAGGGTTACTGTAACCACTAAGCCTGTGTCCTTATTGAGAGACTGTAACCACTAAGCCTGTGTCCTTATTGGGTGACTGTAACCACTAAGCCTGTGTCCTCATAGAGCGACTGTAACCACTAAGCCTGTGCCCTCATAGAGAGACTGTAACCACTAAGCCTGTGTCCTCATAGAGAGACTGTAACCACTAAGCCTGTGTCCTCATAGACGACTGTAACCACTAAGCCTGTGTCCTCATAGAGAGACTGTAACCACTAAGCCTGTGCCCTCATAGAGAGACTGTAACCACTAAGCCTGTGCCCTCATTGAGAGACTGTAACCACTTAGCCTGTATTCTCATTGAGAGACTGTAACCACTAAGCCTGTGCCCTCATAGGGTGACTGTAACCACTAAGCCTGTGCCCTCATAGAGCGACTGTAACCACTAAGCCTGTGCCCTCATAGAGCGACTGTAACCACTAAGCCTGTGCCCTCATAGACGACTGTAACCACTAAGCCTGTGTCCTCATAGAGCGACTGTAACCACTAAGCCTGTGTCCTCATAGAGCGACTGTAACCACTAAGCCTGTGCCCTCATAGAGCGACTGTAACCACTAAGCCTGTGTCCTCATAGATGACTGTAACCACTAAGCCTGTGTCCTCATTGAGCGACTGTAACCACTAAGCCTGTGTCCTCATAGAGCGACTGTAACCACTAAGCCTGTGCCCTCATTGAGCGACTGTAACCACTAAGCCTGTGTCCTCATAGGCGACTGTAACCACTAAGCCTGTGTCCTCATAGAGAGACTGTAACCACTAAGCCTGTGTCCTCATAGACGACTGTAACCACTAAGCCTGTGTCCTCATAGTGACTGTAACCACTGAGCCTGTGTCCTCATTGAGAGACTGTAACCACTGAGCCTGTGTCCTCATAGAGACTGTAACCACTAAGCCTGTGTCCTCATAGAGAGACTGTAACCACTAAGCCTATGTCCTCATAGAGCGACTGTAACCACTAAGCCCTGTGTCCTCATAGGCGACTGTAACCACTAAGCCTGTGTCCTCATAGAGACTGTAACCACTAAGCCTGTGTCCTCATAGAGGACTGTAACCACTGAGCCTGTGTCCTCATAGAGACTGTAACCACTGAGCCTGTGTCCTCATAGAGACTGTAACCACTAAGCCTGTGTCCTCATAGAGCGACTGTAACCACTAAGCCTGTGTCCTCATAGAGAGACTGTAACCACTAAGCCTGTGTCCTCATAGAGCGACTGTAACCACTAAGCCTGTGTCCTCATAGAGAGACTGTAACCACTAAGCCTGTGTCCTCATAGAGACTGTAACCACCGAGCCTGTGTCCTCATAGAGACTGTAACCACTGAGCCTGTGTCCTCATAGAGACTGTAACCACTGAGCCTGTGTCCTCATAGAGACTGTAACCACTGAGCCTGTGTCCTCATAGAGCGACTGTAACCACTGAGCCTGTGTCCTCATAGACGACTGTAACCACTAAGCCTGTGTCCTCATAGAGAGACTGTAACCACTGAGCCTGTGTCCTCATAGAGAGACTGTAACCACTAAGCCTGTGTCCTCATAGAGACTGTAACCACTGAGGCTGTGTCCTCATAGAGAGACTGTAACCACTGAGCCTATGTCCTCATAGAGATACTGTAACCACTGAGCCCTTGTCCTTATAGGGACTGTAACCACTGAGCCTGTGTCCTCATAGAGACTGTAACCACTGAGCCTGTCCTCATAGAGTGACTGTAACCACTCAGCCTGTGTCCTCAGAGAGATTGTAACCACTGAGCCTGTGTCCTCTCTGTATATTGTAACTGTGGTTTCCTCCCGTGAATCATGTACGGGACGCCTTTTCTAGGGTTGCTCCTTCCACCATCCCTCACGCTCACCTCTCAGGGCCCGACATATTCGGCAGGCTGGGCCTCACCCCGTTAAGGGGCTTCCTGATGAGCGGGGATTCTGATTGGTTGATGACATTGGTCACGGCCTGACTGAACAATGTCCGTGCTGTGTAAAGAGATGAATGTCTTGTGATCCGACCAGCCATCGTCAGGGGACCCGTCTGCACCGCCTGTGCTGCCACCAGTCATGGTCATCCTCACAACCTCCAGGATGCAATTTGAGGATGTCCTTTCAGAAGCGGGAGCCTTTGGGAAGTTCCAGATCGTGTCCCTTATGATCCTCTGTCTCCCCAGAGTGATTCTTCCCCTGCACTTCTTACTGCACATCTTCATCTCTGCTGTGCCGCCTCATCACTGCGCGGTGCCCAACCCCGGCAACCTCAGCCAAGAAGACCTTCTGCTTCTCAACATCCCTCAAGAACATGGCAGCTCCTTCAGCTCCTGTGAAAGGTTCTCTGAGCCCCAGCTGCTCCAGAACAGATCCCAGGGGGTGAACCGCTCCGAGGTGCAGAGCTGTGACCGTGGCTGGGACTACGACCGCTCCACCTTCTCCTCCACTATTGTCACACAGGTACGGGGTCCTAAGAGTTAGAAGGGTCTTCAGATAATTCTTATGTGATGTGGTCCTCAGTGGTTGTCATGTTTAGGACACTGTAACGTGGCTATCAGTGGTTGTCATGTTTAGGGCACTGTAACGTGGCTGTCAGTGGTTGTTATGTTTAGGACACTGTACGTGGCTATCAGTGGTTGTCATGTTTAGCACACTGTAACGTGGCTGTCAGTGGTTGTCATGTTTAGGGCACTGTAACGTGGCTATCAGTGGTTGTCATGTTTAGGACACTGTAACGTGGCTCTCAGTGGTTGTCATGTTTAGGGCACTGTAACGTGGCTATCAGTGGTTGTCATGTTTAGGGCACTGTAACGTGGCTATCAGTGGTTGTCATGTTTAGGACACTGTAACGTGGCTATCAGTGGTTGTCATGTTTAGGACACTGTAACGTGGCTATCAGTGGTTGTTATGTTTAGGGCACTGTAACGTGGCTGTCAGTGGTTGTTATGTTTAGGGCACTGTAACGTGGCTATCAGTGGTTGTCATGTTTAGGGCACTGTAACGTGGCTATCAGTGGTTGTCATGTTTAGGGCACTGTAACGTGGCTGTCAGTGGTTGTTATGTTTAGGGCACTGTAACGTGGCTATCAGTGGTTGTTATGTTTAGGGCACTGTAACGTGGCTATCAGGGGTTGTCATGTTTAGGACACTGTAACGTGGCTATCAGTGGTTGTCATGTTTAGGGCACTGTAACGTGGCTATCAGTGGTTGTCATGTTTAGGGCACTGTAACGTGGCTGTCAGTGGTTGTTATGTTTAGGACACTGTAACGTGGCTATCAGTGGTTGTCATGTTTAGGGCACTGTAACGTGGCTATCAGTGGTTTGTCATGTTTAGGGCACTGTAACGTGGCTGTCAGTGGTTGTTATGTTTAGGACACTGTAACGTGGCTATCAGTGGTTGTTATGTTTAGGGCACTGTAACGTGGCTGTCAGTGGTTGTTATGTTTAGGGCACTGTAATGTGGCTGTCAGTGGTTGTTATGTTTAGGGCACTGTAACGTGGCTGTCAGTGGTTGTTATGTTTAGGGCACTGTAACGTGGCTTTCAGTGGTTGTCATGTTTAGGGCACTGTAACGTGGCTGTCAGTGGTTGTCATGTTTAGGGCACTGTAACGTGGCTGTCAGTGGTTGTTATGTTTAGGACACTGTAACGTGGCTATCAGTGGTTGTTATGTTTAGGGCACTGTAACGTGGCTGTCAGTGGTTGTTATGTTTAGGGCACTGTAACGTGGCTGTCAGTGGTTGTTATGTTTAGGGCACTGTAACGTGGCTGTCAGTGGTTGTTATGTTTAGGGCACTGTAACGTGGCTAGTGCTGAAACGATTACTCGATTTAATCAAGTAATTCGACACAAAAAAATCCTTGATGCAATTTTCTTGCATCGAGGATTCGTTTGTGTCATGTGACCACGGAGCGACAGGGCAGCACTTGCTATTACTCCCCGCTCCGTGGTCACCCGTCAGCGCGCCCTATCACCCGACACTGTGCAGAGCGTGAGGAGAGACGGGGGGGGGGGGGCAAAGGAGGGGCGGGCGCACTGCGCCACCAATGACAGGACCTTACATGGTCCGGCATTACTAACTAGCAGCTAGCGGTGCCCGGGATGTCCCCGCACTTACAATTATCCCCGGGCGCCGCTCCGTTCTCCCCACGGTGGGTCAGTTACAGTTTCGTGCTCCATGTGCCAGTTACTAATATCGGATCAATAGGGAGGAGACATCACCTTCTCTGTGGGCGTTTCTTCTCCCTGCGCTGTCCAATCGCAGCAGAGAACGTCACAGGGCAGGGAGAAGGAACGGCCACAGAGCTGATGTCTCCTCCCTATCGCTCCGATATTAGTAATTAGCACATGGAGCAGGAGACTGTAACTGGCCCACAGTGGGGAGAACCGAGCGGCGCCCGGGGATAACTGTAAGTGCGGGGACATCCCGGGCGCCGCTCTATGTACCTGCTAGTTAGTAAGGCCGGACCATGAAAGCTACTCTGTAATCTTTAATACAGGAGGCAGGGAGCTGCGATCAGCGCTGCACATGAGGGGTTAACTGCCGCTGATCTGCTGCCTGCCGCCTGTATTAAAGGTTAATTTTCATTAGTGGTGCAGTGCGCCCTCCCCCCACCCCCCAGTATTAAAATCGTTGGTGGCAGTGGCCACAGAGCAGAGTCCCCTCCCCCCTCATTGGTGGCAGTGGCCACAGAGCAGAGTCCCCTCCCCCCTCATTGGTGGCAGTGGCCACAGAGCAGAGTCCCCTCCCACCTCATTGGTGGAAGTTCTGATTGGAGCCCCAGCAGTGTTATAACTGGGCTCCGATCGGTTACCATGGCAGCCAGGACGCTACTGAAGCCCTGGTTGCCATGGTAACATTTTTATTAGATTACTCGATTAATCGTAAAAAATAATCGATAGAATACTCAATTTCTAAAATAATCGTTTACTGCAGCCCTAAACGTGGCTATCAGTGGTTGTTATGTTTAGGGCACTGTAACGTGGCTGTCAGTGGTTCTCTGGGGGGTTTTCTGGGGGGGGGGTTCTCTGGGGGGTGCAGTATTTGAGGGGTGACAGCAGTGCCCCCCCTCCAAGTGTCGCTAGTTGTGGACTGGATGTTCACCTATAAAGACTATTTCTCTGATTCTGGCAGTGGGATCTGGTGTGTGACAGGAAGTGGATGAACCAGGTGGCGGCCACCTTCTTCTTCATGGGCCTCACAACTGGATCCCTTATATGCGGGTTCCTTTCAGACAGGTGAGCTGTATACCCCTATACCTGTTCATGATGTCAGGTGATCAGCACACCTGTATTGTGATGTCATGTGATCAGCACACCTGTATTGTGATGTCATGTGATCAGCACACCTGTACCGTAATGTAATGTGATCCGTCCACCTGTACCGCAATGTCACGTGATCCGTCCACCTGTACCGCAATGACATGTGATCCGTCCACCTGTACCGCAATGTCACGTGATCCGTCCACCTGTACCGTAATGTCATGTGATCCGTCCACCTGTATTGTGATGTCATGTGATCCGTCCACCTGTACCGCAATGTCATGTGATCCGTCCACCTGTATTGTGATGTCATGTGATCAGCACACCTGTATTGTGATGTCATGTGATCAGCACACCTGTATTGTGATGTCATGTGATGCGTCCACCTGTTCCGCAATGTCATGTGCGCCGTCCACCTGTACCGCAATGTCACGTGATCCGTCCACCTGTACCGTAATGTCATGTGATCCGTCCACCTGTATTGTGATGTCATGTGATCCGTCCACCTGTACCGCAATGTCATGTGATCCGTCCACCTGTATTGTGATGTCACGTGATCCGTCCACCTGTACCGTAATGTCATGTGATCCGTCCACCTGTATTGTGATGTCATGTGATCCGTCCACCTGTACCGCAATGTCATGTGATCCGTCCACCTGTATTGTGATGTCATGTGATCCGTCCACCTGTACCGCAATGTCATGTGATCCGTCCACCTGTATTGTGATGTCATGTGATCCGTCCACCTGTACCGCAATGTCATGTGATCCGTCCACCTGTATTGTGATGTCATGTGATCCGTCCACCTGTACCGTGATGTCATGTGATCCGTCCACCTGTACCGCAATGTCATGTGATCCATCCACCAGTACCATGTGATGCGTCCACCAGTATTGTGAGGTCATGTGATGCGTCCACCAGTACCGTGAGGTCATGTGATCCGTCCACCAGTACCATGTTATGCGTCCACCAGTATCGTGAGGTCGTGTGATGCGTCCACCTGTGATGATAGATCAGTAATAATGTTATCCCGGCCACAATGATTTGAAGTCTCTTAGAATAGGCTGTGTTTCATTTCTGTCGGTGTAACCCAATAAGGTACCGGATTATTAAAGTGTCACCAACTGAGAGTGTGAACATACGTGTGTAAGAAAGGTGTAACCGCTGAGAGTGTGACCCTCCATATAACAGAAGTGTAACCACTGAGAATGTGACCCTCCATATAACAGAAGTGTAACCGCTGAGAGTGTGACCCTCCATATAACAGAGGAGTAACCGCTGGGAGTGTGACCCTCCATATAACAGAAGTGTAACCGCTGAGAGTGTGACCCTCCATATAACAGAGGAGTAACCGCTGGGAGTGTGACCCTACATATAACAGAGGAGTAACCGCTGAGAGTGTGACCCTCCATATAACAGAAGTGTAACCGCTGGGAGTGTGACCCTCCATGTAACAGAGATGTAACCGCTGAGAGTGTGAGCCTCCATATAACAGAAGTGTAACCGCTGAGAGTGTGACCCTCCATGTAACAGAAGTGTAACATTCCAGGTCCAGAGACAGATGAAGGGTAATAGATGTAGTGTGAGGCAGAGGAGTAGTCCGGGAACAGTCCAGGTAACAGATGGATGGTAATAGATGTAGTGTGAGGCAGAGGAGTAGTCAGGGAACCGTCCAGTAACAGATGAATGGTAATAGATGTAGTGTGAGTCAGGAGGAGTAGCCAGGGTACAGTCCAGGTAACAGATGAATGGTAAGAGATGTAGTGTGCGAGGCGGAGGAGTAGTCAGAGGACAGTCCAGGTAACAGATGAATGGTAATAGATGTAGTGTGAGGCGGAGGAGTAGTCAGGGGGACAGTCCAGGTAACAGATGAATGGTAATAGATGTAGTGTGAGGCGGGAGGAGTAGTCGAGGGGACAGCCCAGGTAAACAGATCGAATGGTAACAGATGTAGTGTGAGGAGCAGAGGAGTAGTCAGGGAACAGTCCAGGCAACAGATGAATGGTAATAGATGTAGTGTGAGGCAGAGGAGTAGTCAGGGACAGTCCAGGTAACAGATGAATGGTAATAGATGTAGTGTGAGGCAGAGGAGTAGTCAGGGGACAGTCCAGGTAACAGATGAATGGTAATAGATGTAGTGTAAGGCAGAGGAGTAGTCAGGGAACAGTCCAGGTAACAGATGAATGGTAATTGATGTAGTGTGAGGCAGAGGAGTAGTCAGGGAACAGTCCAGGTAACAGATGAATGGTAATAGATGTAGTGTGAGGCAGAGGAGTAGTCAGGGGACAGTCCAGGTAACAGATGAATGGTAATAGATGTAGTGTGAGGCAGAGGAGTAGTCAGGGAACAGTCCAGGTAACAGATGAATGGTAATAGATGTAGTGTGAGGCAGAGGAGTAGTCAGGGGACAGTCCAGGTAACAGATGAATGGTAATAGATGTAGTGTGAGGCAGAGGAGTAGTCAGGGAACAGTCCAGGTAACAGATGAATGGTAATAGATGTAGTGTGAGGCAGAGGAGTAGTCAGGGGACAGTCCAGGTAACAGATGAATGATAATAGATGTAGTGTGAGGCAGAGGAGTAGTCAGGGACAGTCCAGGTAACAGATGAATGGTAATAGATGTAGTGTGAGGCAGAGGAGTAGTCAGGGAACAGTCCAGGTAACAGATGAATGGTAATAGATGTAGTGTGAGGCAGAGGAGTAGTCAGGGAACAGTCCAGGTAACAGATGAATGGTAATAGATGTAGTGTGAGGCAGAGGAGTAGTCAGGGAACAGTCCAGGTAACAGATGAATGGTAATAGATGTAGTGTGAGGCAGAGGAGTAGTCAGGGGACAGTCCAGGTAACAGATGAATGGTAATAGATGTAGTGTGAGGCAGAGGAGTAGTCAGGGGACAGTCCAGGTAACAGATGAATGGTAATAGATGTAGTGTGAGGCAGAGGAGTAGTCAGGGGACAGTCCAGGTAACAGATGAATGGTAATAGATGTAGTGTGAGGCAGAGGAGTAGTCAGGGAACAGTCCAGGTAACAGATGAATGGTAATAGATGTAGTGTGAGGCAGAGGAGTAGTCAGGGAACAGTCCAGGTAACAGATGAATGGTAATAGATGTAGTGTGAGGCAGAGGAGTAGTCAGGGAACAGTCCAGGTAACAGATGAATGGTAATAGATGTAGTGTGAGGCAGAGGAGTAGTCAGGGGACAGTCAGGTAACAGATGAATGGTAATAAATGTAGTGTGAGGCAGAGGAGTAGTCAGGGGACAGTCCAGGTAACAGATTATGGTAATAGATGTAGTGTGAGGCAGAGCAGTAGTCAGGGGACAGTCCAGGTAACAGATGAATGGTAATAGATGTAGTGTGAGGCAGAGGAGTAGTCAGAGGGCAGTCCAGGTTACAGATTAATGGTAATAGATGTAGTGTGAGGCAGAGGAGTAGTCAGGGGACAGTCCAGGTTACAGATGAATGGTAATAGATGTAGTGTGAGGCAGAGGAGTAGTCAGGGAACAGTCCAGGTAACAGATGAATGGTAATAGATGTAGTGTGAGGCAGAGGAGTAGTCAGGGGACAGTCCAGGTAACAGATGAATGGTAATAGATGTAGTGTGAGGCAGAGGAGTAGTCAGGGGACAGTCCAGGTAACAGATGAATGGTAATAGATGTAGTGTGAGGCAGAGGAGTAGTCAGGGGACAGTCCAGGTAACAGATGAATGGTAATAGATGTAGTGTGAGGCAGAGGAGTAGTCAGGGGACAGTCCAGGTAACAGATGAATGGTAATAGATGTAGTGTGAGGCAGAGGAGTAGTCAGGGAACAGTCCAGGTAACAGATGAATGGTAATAGATGTAGTGTGAGGCAGAGGAGTAGTCAGGGGACAGTCCAGGTAACAGATGAATGGTAATAGATGTAGTGTGAGGCAGAGGAGTAGTCAGGGGACAGTCCAGGTAACAGATGAATGGTAATAGATGTAGTGTGAGGCAGAGGAGTAGTCAGGGGACAGTCCAGGTAACAGATGAATGGTAATAGATGTAGTGTGAGGCAGAGGAGTAGTCAGGGGACAGTCCAGGTAACAGATGAATGGTAATAGATGTAGTGTGAGGCAGAGGAGTAGTCAGGGGACAGTCCAGGTAACAGATGAATGGTAATAGATGTAGTGTGAGGCAGAGGAGTAGTCAGGGGACAGTCCAGGTAACAGATGAATGGTAATAGATGTAGTGTGAGGCAGAGGAGTAGTCAGGGAACAGTCCAGGTAACAGATGAATGGTAATAGATGTAGTGTGAGGCAGAGGAGTAGTCAGGGGACAGTCCAGGTAACAGATGAATGGTAATAGATGTAGTGTGAGGCAGAGGAGTAGTCAGGGAACAGTCCAGGTAACAGATGAATGGTAATAGATGTAGTGTGAGGCAGAGGAGTAGTCAGGGAACAGTCCAGGTAACAGATGAATGGTAATAGATGTAGTGTGAGGCAGAGGAGTAGTCAGGGGACAGTCCAGGTAACAGATGAATGGTAATAGATGTAGTGTGAGGCAGAGGAGTAGTCAGGGGACAGTCCAGGTAACAGATGAATGGTAATAGATGTAGTGTGAGGCAGAGGAGTAGTCAGGGAACAGTCCAGGTAACAGATGAATGGTAATAGATGTAGTGTGAGGCAGAGGAGTAGTCAGGGAACAGTCCAGGTAACAGATGAATGGTAATAGATGTAGTGTGAGGCAGAGGAGTAGTCAGGGAACAGTCCAGGTAACAGATGAATGGTAATAGATGTAGTGTGAGGCAGAGGAGTAGTCAGGGGACAGTCCAGGTAACAGATGAATGGTAATAGATGTAGTGTGAGGCAGAGGAGTAGTCAGGGGACAGTCCAGGTAACAGATGAATGGTAATAGATGTAGTGTGAGGCAGAGGAGTAGTCAGGGGACAGTCCAGGTAACAGATGAATGGTAATAGATGTAGTGTGAGGCAGAGGAGTAGTCAGGGGACAGTCCAGGTAACAGATGAATGGTAATAGATGTAGTGTGAGGCAGAGGAGTAGTCAGGGAACAGTCCAGGTAACAGATGAATGGTAATAGATGTAGTGTGAGGCAGAGGAGTAGTCAGGGGACAGTCCAGGTAACAGATGAATGGTAATAGATGTAGTGTGAGGCAGAGGAGTAGTCAGGGAACAGTCCAGGTAACAGATGAATGGTAATAGATGTAGTGTGAGGCAGAGGAGTAGTCAGGGGACAGTCCAGGTAACAGATGAATGGTAATAGATGTAGTGTGAGGCAGAGGAGTAGTCAGGGGACAGTCCAGGTAACAGATGAATGGTAATAGATGTAGTGTGAGGCAGAGGAGTAGTCAGGGGACAGTCCAGGTAACAGATGAATGGTAATAGATGTAGTGTGAGGCAGAGGAGTAGTCAGGGGACAGTCCAGGTAACAGATGAATGGTAATAGATGTAGTGTGAGGCAGAGGAGTAGTCAGGGGACAGTCCAGGTAACAGATGAATGGTAATAGATGTAGTGTGAGGCAGAGGAGTAGTCAGGGGACAGTCCAGGTAACAGATGAATGGTAATAGATGTAGTGTGAGGCAGAGGAGTAGTCAGGGGACAGTCCAGGTAACAGATGAATGGTAATAGATGTAGTGTGAGGCAGAGGAGTAGTCAGGGAACAGTCCAGGTAACAGATGAATGGTAATAGATGTAGTGTGAGGCAGAGGAGTAGTCAGGGGACAGTCCAGGTAACAGATGAATGGTAATAGATGTAGTGTGAGGCAGAGGAGTAGTCAGGGGACAGTCCAGGTAACAGATGAATGGTAATAGATGTAGTGTGAGGCAGAGGAGTAGTCAGGGGACAGTCCAGGTAACAGATGAATGGTAATAGATGTAGTGTGAGGCAGAGGAGTAGTCAGGGGACAGTCCAGGTAACAGATGAATGGTAATAGATGTAGTGTGAGGCAGAGGAGTAGTCAGGGGACAGTCCAGGTAACAGATGAATGGTAATAGATGTAGTGTGAGGCAGAGGAGTAGTCAGGGGACAGTCCAGGTAACAGATGAATGGTAATAGATGTAGTGTGAGGCAGAGGAGTAGTCAGGGGACAGTCCAGGTAACAGATGAATGGTAATAGATGTAGTGTGAGGCAGAGGAGTAGTCAGGGGACAGTCCAGGTAACAGATGAATGGTAATAGATGTAGTGTGAGGCAGAGGAGTAGTCAGGGAACAGTCCAGGTAACAGATGAATGGTAATAGATGTAGTGTGAGGCAGAGGAGTAGTCAGGGGACAGTCCAGGTAACAGATGAATGGTAATAGATGTAGTGTGAGGCAGAGGAGTAGTCAGGGGACAGTCCAGGTAACAGATGAATGGTAATAGATGTAGTGTGAGGCAGAGGAGTAGTCAGGGAACAGTCCAGGTAACAGATGAATGGTAATAGATGTAGTGTGAGGCAGAGGAGTAGTCAGGGGACAGTCCAGGTAACAGATGAATGGTAATAGATGTAGTGTGAGGCAGAGGAGTAGTCAGGGGACAGTCCAGGTAACAGATGAATGGTAATAGATGTAGTGTGAGGCAGAGGAGTAGTCAGGGGACAGTCCAGGTAACAGATGAATGGTAATAGATGTAGTGTGAGGCAGAGGAGTAGTCAGGGGACAGTCCAGGTAACAGATGAATGGTAATAGATGTAGTGTGAGGCAGAGGAGTAGTCAGGGAACAGTCCAGGTAACAGATGAATGGTAATAGATGTAGTGTGAGGCAGAGGAGTAGTCAGGGAACAGTCCAGGTAACAGATGAATGGTAATAGATGTAGTGTGAGGCAGAGGAGTAGTCAGGGAACAGTCCAGGTAACAGATGAATGGTAATAGATGTAGTGTGAGGCAGAGGAGTAGTCAGGGGACAGTCCAGGTAACAGATGAATGGTAATAGATGTAGTGTGAGGCAGAGGAGTAGTCAGGGGACAGTCCAGGTAACAGATGAATGGTAATAGATGTAGTGTGAGGCAGAGGAGTAGTCAGGGGACAGTCCAGGTAACAGATGAATGGTAATAGATGTAGTGTGAGGCAGAGGAGTAGTCAGGGGACAGTCCAGGTAACAGATGAATGGTAATAGATGTAGTGTGAGGCAGAGGAGTAGTCAGGGGACAGTCCAGGTAACAGATGAATGGTAATAGATGTAGTGTGAGGCAGAGGAGTAGTCAGGGGACAGTCCAGGTAACAGATGAATGGTAATAGATGTAGTGTGAGGCAGAGGAGTAGTCAGGGGACAGTCCAGGTAACAGATGAATGGTAATAGATGTAGTGTGAGGCAGAGGAGTAGTCAGGGAACAGTCCAGGTAACAGATGAATGGTAATAGATGTAGTGTGAGGCAGAGGAGTAGTCAGGGGACAGTCCAGGTAACAGATGAATGGTAATAGATGTAGTGTGAGGCAGAGGAGTAGTCAGGGAACAGTCCAGGTAACAGATGAATGGTAATAGATGTAGTGTGAGGCAGAGGAGTAGTCAGGGGACAGTCCAGGTAACAGATGAATGGTAATAGATGTAGTGTGAGGCAGAGGAGTAGTCAGGGGACAGTCCAGGTAACAGATGAATGGTAATAGATGTAGTGTGAGGCAGAGGAGTAGTCAGGGGACAGTCCAGGTAACAGATGAATGGTAATAGATGTAGTGTGAGGCAGAGGAGTAGTCAGGGAACAGTCCAGGTAACAGATGAATGGTAATAGATGTAGTGTGAGGCAGAGGAGTAGTCAGGGGACAGTCCAGGTAACAGATGAATGGTAATAGATGTAGTGTGAGGCAGAGGAGTAGTCAGGGAACAGTCCAGGTAACAGATGAATGGTAATAGATGTAGTGTGAGGCAGAGGAGTAGTCAGGGAACAGTCCAGGTAACAGATGAATGGTAATAGATGTAGTGTGAGGCAGAGGAGTAGTCAGGGGACAGTCCAGGTAACAGATGAATGGTAATAGATGTAGTGTGAGGCAGAGGAGTAGTCAGGGAACAGTCCAGGTAACAGATGAATGGTAATAGATGTAGTGTGAGGCAGAGGAGTAGTCAGGGAACAGTCAGGTAACAGATGAATGGTAATAGATGTAGTGTGAGGCAGAGGAGTAGTCAGGGGACAGTCCAGGTAACAGATGAATGGTAATAGATGTAGTGTGAGGCAGAGGAGTAGTCAGGGGACAGTCCAGGTAACAGATGAATGGTAATAGATGTAGTGTGAGGCAGAGGAGTAGTCAGGGAACAGTCCAGGTAACAGATGAATGGTAATAGATGTAGTGTGAGGCAGAGGAGTAGTCAGGGGACAGTCCAGGTAACAGATGAATGGTAATAGATGTAGTGTGAGGCAGAGGAGTAGTCAGGGAACAGTCCAGGTAACAGATGAATGGTAATAGATGTAGTGTGAGGCAGAGGAGTAGTCAGGGGACAGTCCAGGTAACAGATGAATGGTAATAGATGTAGTGTGAGGCAGAGGAGTAGTCAGGGAACAGTCCAGGTAACAGATGAATGGTAATAGATGTAGTGTGAGGCAGAGGAGTAGTCAGGGGACAGTCCAGGTAACAGATGAATGGTAATAGATGTAGTGTGAGGCAGAGGAGTAGTCAGGGGACAGTCCAGGTAACAGATGAATGGTAATAGATGTAGTGTGAGGCAGAGGAGTAGTCAGGGAACAGTCCAGGTAACAGATGAATGGTAATAGATGTAGTGTGAGGCAGAGGAGTAGTCAGGGGACAGTCCAGGTAACAGATGAATGGTAATAGATGTAGTGTGAGGCAGAGGAGTAGTCAGGGGACAGTCCAGGTAACAGATGAATGGTAATAGATGTAGTGTGAGGCAGAGGAGTAGTCAGGGGACAGTCCAGGTAACAGATGAATGGTAATAGATGTAGTGTGAGGCAGAGGAGTAGTCAGGGAACAGTCCAGGTAACAGATGAATGGTAATAGATGTAGTGTGAGGCAGAGGAGTAGTCAGGGACAGTCCAGGTAACAGATGAATGGTAATAGATGTAGTGTGAGGCAGAGGAGTAGTCAGGGAACAGTCCAGGTAACAGATGAATGGTAATAGATGTAGTGTGAGGCAGAGGAGTAGTCAGGGGACAGTCCAGGTAACAGATGAATGGTAATAGATGTAGTGTGAGGCAGAGGAGTAGTCAGGGGACAGTCCAGGTAACAGATGAATGGTAATAGATGTAGTGTGAGGCAGAGGAGTAGTCAGGGGACAGTCCAGGTAACAGATGAATGGTAATAGATGTAGTGTGAGGCAGAGGAGTAGTCAGGGGACAGTCCAGGTAACAGATGAATGGTAATAGATGTAGTGTGAGGCAGAGGAGTAGTCAGGGGACAGTCCAGGTAACAGATGAATGGTAATAGATGTAGTGTGAGGCAGAGGAGTAGTCAGGGGACAGTCCAGGTAACAGATGAATGGTAATAGATGTAGTGTGAGGCAGAGGAGTAGTCAGGGAACAGTCCAGGTAACAGATGAATGGTAATAGATGTAGTGTGAGGCAGAGGAGTAGTCAGGGGACAGTCCAGGTAACAGATGAATGGTAATAGATGTAGTGTGAGGCAGAGGAGTAGTCAGGGGACAGTCCAGGTAACAGATGAATGGTAATAGATGTAGTGTGAGGCAGAGGAGTAGTCAGGGGACAGTCCAGGTAACAGATGAATGGTAATAGATGTAGTGTGAGGCAGAGGAGTAGTCAGGGAACAGTCCAGGTAACAGATGAATGGTAATAGATGTAGTGTGAGGCAGAGGAGTAGTCAGGGGACAGTCCAGGTAACAGATGAATGGTAATAGATGTAGTGTGAGGCAGAGGAGTAGTCAGGGAACAGTCCAGGTAACAGATGAATGGTAATAGATGTAGTGTGAGGCAGAGGAGTAGTCAGGGGACAGTCCAGGTAACAGATGAATGGTAATAGATGTAGTGTGAGGCAGAGGAGTAGTCAGGGAACAGTCCAGGTAACAGATGAATGGTAATAGATGTAGTGTGAGGCAGAGGAGTAGTCAGGGGACAGTCCAGGTAACAGATGAATGGTAATAGATGTAGTGTGAGGCAGAGGAGTAGTCAGGGAACAGTCCAGGTAACAGATGAATGGTAATAGATGTAGTGTGAGGCAGAGGAGTAGTCAGGGGACAGTCCAGGTAACAGATGAATGGTAATAGATGTAGTGTGAGGCAGAGGAGTAGTCAGGGGACAGTCCAGGTAACAGATGAATGGTAATAGATGTAGTGTGAGGCAGAGGAGTAGTCAGGGGACAGTCCAGGTAACAGATGAATGGTAATAGATGTAGTGTGAGGCAGAGGAGTAGTCAGGGGACAGTCCAGGTAACAGATGAATGGTAATAGATGTAGTGTGAGGCAGAGGAGTAGTCAGGGGACAGTCCAGGTAACAGATGAATGGTAATAGATGTAGTGTGAGGCAGAGGAGTAGTCAGGGGACAGTCCAGGTAACAGATGAATGGTAATAGATGTAGTGTGAGGCAGAGGAGTAGTCAGGGAACAGTCCAGGTAACAGATGAATGGTAATAGATGTAGTGTGAGGCAGAGGAGTAGTCAGGGGACAGTCCAGGTAACAGATGAATGGTAATAGATGTAGTGTGAGGCAGAGGAGTAGTCAGGGGACAGTCCAGGTAACAGATGAATGGTAATAGATGTAGTGTGAGGCAGAGGAGTAGTCAGGGGACAGTCCAGGTAACAGATGAATGGTAATAGATGTAGTGTGAGGCAGAGGAGTAGTCAGGGGACAGTCCAGGTAACAGATGAATGGTAATAGATGTAGTGTGAGGCAGAGGAGTAGTCAGGGAACAGTCCAGGTAACAGATGAATGGTAATAGATGTAGTGTGAGGCAGAGGAGTAGTCAGGGGACAGTCCAGGTAACAGATGAATGGTAATAGATGTAGTGTGAGGCAGAGGAGTAGTCAGGGGACAGTCCAGGTAACAGATGAATGGTAATAGATGTAGTGTGAGGCAGAGGAGTAGTCAGGGAACAGTCCAGGTAACAGATGAATGGTAATAGATGTAGTGTGAGGCAGAGGAGTAGTCAGGGAACAGTCCAGGTAACAGATGAATGGTAATAGATGTAGTGTGAGGCAGAGGAGTAGTCAGGGAACAGTCCAGGTAACAGATGAATGGTAATAGATGTAGTGTGAGGCAGAGGAGTAGTCAGGGGACAGTCCAGGTAACAGATGAATGGTAATAGATGTAGTGTGAGGCAGAGGAGTAGTCAGGGGACAGTCCAGGTAACAGATGAATGGTAATAGATGTAGTGTGAGGCAGAGGAGTAGTCAGGGAACAGTCCAGGTAACAGATGAATGGTAATAGATGTAGTGTGAGGCAGAGGAGTAGTCAGGGGACAGTCCAGGTAACAGATGAATGGTAATAGATGTAGTGTGAGGCAGAGGAGTAGTCAGGGGACAGTCCAGGTAACAGATGAATGGTAATAGATGTAGTGTGAGGCAGAGGAGTAGTCAGGGGACAGTCCAGGTAACAGATGAATGGTAATAGATGTAGTGTGAGGCAGAGGAGTAGTCAGGGGACAGTCCAGGTAACAGATGAATGGTAATAGATGTAGTGTGAGGCAGAGGAGTAGTCAGGGGACAGTCCAGGTAACAGATGAATGGTAATAGATGTAGTGTGAGGCAGAGGAGTAGTCAGGGGACAGTCCAGGTAACAGATGAATGGTAATAGATGTAGTGTGAGGCAGAGGAGTAGTCAGGGGACAGTCCAGGTAACAGATGAATGGTAATAGATGTAGTGTGAGGCAGAGGAGTAGTCAGGGAACAGTCCAGGTAACAGATGAATGGTAATAGATGTAGTGTGAGGCAGAGGAGTAGTCAGGGGACAGTCCAGGTAACAGATGAATGGTAATAGATGTAGTGTGAGGCAGAGGAGTAGTCAGGGGACAGTCCAGGTAACAGATGAATGGTAATAGATGTAGTGTGAGGCAGAGGAGTAGTCAGGGAACAGTCCAGGTAACAGATGAATGGTAATAGATGTAGTGTGAGGCAGAGGAGTAGTCAGGGGACAGTCCAGGTAACAGATGAATGGTAATAGATGTAGTGTGAGGCAGAGGAGTAGTCAGGGGACAGTCCAGGTAACAGATGAATGGTAATAGATGTAGTGTGAGGCAGAGGAGTAGTCAGGGGACAGTCCAGGTAACAGATGAATGGTAATAGATGTAGTGTGAGGCAGAGGAGTAGTCAGGGGACAGTCCAGGTAACAGATGAATGGTAATAGATGTAGTGTGAGGCAGAGGAGTAGTCAGGGGACAGTCCAGGTAACAGATGAATGGTAATAGATGTAGTGTGAGGCAGAGGAGTAGTCAGGGGACAGTCCAGGTAACAGATGAATGGTAATAGATGTAGTGTGAGGCAGAGGAGTAGTCAGGGACAGTCCAGGTAACAGATGAATGGTAATAGATGTAGTGTGAGGCAGAGGAGTAGTCAGGGGACAGTCCAGGTAACAGATGAATGGTAATAGATGTAGTGTGAGGCAGAGGAGTAGTCAGGGGACAGTCCAGGTAACAGATGAATGGTAATAGATGTAGTGTGAGGCAGAGGAGTAGTCAGGGGACAGTCCAGGTAACAGATGAATGGTAATAGATATAGTGTGAGGCAGAGGAGTAGTCAGGGAACAGTCTAGGTAACAGATGAATGGTACTAGATGTAGTGTGAGGCAGAGGAGTTGTCAGGGACAGTCCAGGTAACAGATGAATGGTAATAGATGTAGTGTGAGGCAGAGAAGTAGTCAGGGGAACAGTCCAGGTAACAGATGAAGGGTAATAGATGTAGTGTGAGGCAGAGGAGTATTCAAGGGACAGTCCAGGTAACAGATGAATGGTAATAGATGTAGTGTGAGGCAGAGGAGTAGTCAGGGAACAGTCCAGGTAACAGATGAATGGTAATAGATGTAGTGTGAGGCAGAGGAGTATTCAAGGGACAGTCCAGGAAACAGATGAATGGTAATAGATGTAGTGTGAGGCAGAGGAGTATTCAGGGGACAGTCCAGGTAACAGATGAATGGTAATAGATGTAGTGTGAGGCAGAGGAGTAGTCAGGGGACAGTCCAGTAACAGATGAATGGTAGTAGATGTAGTGTGAGGCAGAGGAGTAGTCAGGGGACAGTCCAGGTAACAGATGAATGGTAATAGATGTAGTGTGAGGCAGAGGAGTAGTCAGGGGACAGTCCAGGTAACAGATGAAGGGTGATAGATGTAGTGTGAGGCAGAGGAGTAGTCAGGGGACAGTCCAGGTAACAGATGAATGGTAATAGATGTAGTGTGAGGCAGAGGAGTAGTCAGGGAACAGTCCAGGTAACAGATGAATGGTAATAGATGTAGTGTGAGGCAGAGGAGTAGTCAGGGAACAGTCCAGGTAACAGATGAATGGTAATAGATGTAGTGTGAGGCAGAGGAGTAGTCAGGGGACAGTCCAGGTAACAGATGAATGGTAATAGATGTAGTGTGAGGCAGAGGAGTAGTCAGGGGACAGTCCAGGTAACAGATGAATGGTAATAGATGTAGTGTGAGGCAGAGGAGTAGTCAGGGGACAGTCCAGGTAACAGATGAATGGTAATAGATGTAGTGTGAGGCAGAGGAGTAGTCAGGGAACAGTCCAGGTAACAGATGAATGGTAATAGATGTAGTGTGAGGCAGAGGAGTAGTCAGGGGACAGTCCAGGTAACAGATGAATGGTAATAGATGTAGTGTGAGGCAGAGGAGTAGTCAGGGGACAGTCCAGGTAACAGATGAATGGTAATAGATGTAGTGTGAGGCAGAGGAGTAGTCAGGGGACAGTCCAGGTAACAGATGAATGGTAATAGATGTAGTGTGAGGCAGAGGAGTAGTCAGGGGACAGTCCAGGTAACAGATGAATGGTAATAGATGTAGTGTGAGGCAGAGGAGTAGTCAGGGGACAGTCCAGGTAACAGATGAATGGTAATAGATGTAGTGTGAGGCAGAGGAGTAGTCAGGGAACAGATGAATGGTAATAGATGTAGTGTGAGGCAGAGGAGTAGTAAGGGGACAGTCCAGGTAACAGATGAATGGTAATAGATGTAGTGTGAGGCAGAGGAGTAGTCAGGGGACAGTCCAGGTAACAGATGGATGGTAATAGATGTAGTGTGAGGCAGAGGAGTAGTCAGGGAACAGTCCAGTAACAGATGAATGTTAATAGATGTAGTGTGAGGCAGAGGAGTAGTCAGGTAACAGTCCAGGTAACAGATGAATGGTAATAGATGTAGTGTGAGGCAGAGGAGTAGTCAGGGGACAGTCCGGGTAACAGATGAATGGTAATAGATGTAGTGTGAGGCAGAGGAGTAGTCAGTGGACAGTCCAGGTAACAGATGAAGGGTAATAGATGTAGTGTGAGGCAGAGTAGTAGTCAGGGAACAGTCCAGGTAACAGATGAATGGTAATAGATGTATTGTGAGGCAGAGGAGTAGTCAGAGGACAGTCCAGGTAACAGATGAATGGTAATAGATGTAGTTTGAGGCAGAGGAGTCGTCAGGGGACAGTCCAGGTAACAGATGAATGGTAATAGATGTACTGTAAGGCAGAGGAGTAGTCAGGGGACAGTCCATGTAACAGATGAATGGTAATAGATGTAGTGTGAGGCAGAGGAGTAGTCAGGGGACAGTCCAGGTAACAGATGAATGGTAATAGATGTAATGTGAGGCAGAGGAGTAGTCAGGGGACAGTCCAGGTAACAGATGAATGGTAATAGATGTAGTGTGAGGCAGAGGAGTAGTCAGGGAACAGTCCAGGTAACAGATGAATGGTAATAGATGTAGTGTGAGGCAGAGGAGTAGTCAGGGGACCGTCCATGTAACAGATGGATGGTAATAGATGCAGTGTGAGGCAGAGGAGTAGCGGGAACAGTCCAGGTAACAGATAGAATGGTAATAGATGTAGTGTGAGGCAGAGGAGTAGTCAGGGGACAGTCCAGGTAACAGGATGAATGGTAATAGATGTAGTGTGAGGGCAGAGGAGTAGTCAGGGGACAGTCCAGGCAACAGATGAATGGTAATCAGATGAATGGTAATAGATGTAGTGTGAGGCAGAGGAGTAGTCAGGGGACAGTCCAGGTAACAGATGAATGGTAATAGATGTACTGTAAGGCAGAGGAGTAGTCAGGGGACAGTCCAGGTAACAGATGAATGGTAATAGATGTAGTGTGAGGCAGAGGAGTAGTCAGGGAACAGTCCAGGTAACAGATGAATGGTAATAGATGTAGTGTGAGGCAGAGGAGTAGTCAGGGGACCGTCCATGTAACAGATGGATGGTAATAGATGCAGTGTGAGGCAGAGAAGTAGTCAGGGAACAGTCCAGGTAACAGATGAATGATAATAGATGTAGTGTGAGGCAGAGGAGTAGTCAGAGGACAGTCCAGGTAACAGATGAAGGGTAATAGATGTAGTGTGAGGCAGAGGAGTAGTCAGGGGACAGTCCAGGTAACAGATGAATGGTAATAGATGTAGTGTAAGGCAGAGGAGTAGTCAGGAGACAGTCCAGGTAACAGATGAATGGTAATAGATGTAGTGTGAGGCAGAGGAGTAGTCAGGGGACAGTCCAGGTAACAGATGAATGGTAATAGATATAGTGTGAGGCAGAGGAGTAGTCAGGGAACAGTCTAGGTAACAGATGAATGGTAATAGATGTAGTGTGAGGCAGAGGAGTTGTCAGGGGACAGTCCAGGTAACAGATGAATGGTAATAGATGTAGTGTGAGGCAGAGAAGTAGTCAGGGAACAGTCCAGGAAACAGATGAAGGGTAATAGATGTAGTGCCTTTCCGGACCCTAGCATGCAATCACGAATCAAAGCATTTCTGTGAGGAGTGTTTAGTGTGAATGCCAGGGTTGCACACCTGATGAGTGGCTCGATAGATGTTCCTTGGCAGTAAAGGGCAGGGAAGGTCGGGAGGAGGAGCAAGCAAGTACTGTATTTTTCGGCCCATAATACGCAACTAGATTTTAGAGGGGGACAATAAAAAAAATATTTTTCATTATACCTCAGGTCACACCACAAATATGACCTCCAATGTTAATCAGACCTCAGCCCCATGGCTCTCATCAGCCCCCAGCTGCCTCTCCATCAGCCCCCATTACCCTCATAGCAGCCCCATTACCTTCATAGCAGCCCCCGGTATCCTCTTAGCAGCCCCCATTAGCCTCAAAGCAGCCCCCAGCAACCTCTATATCAGCCCCCTTTGCCCTCACAAGCCCCAAAAGTGTCCATTAGCCTCATAAATATAAAATAAAAAGAAACACTTGCCTCGCCTGATCCTGGACGCCGGCTCTCCTCTCCTCCAGCGCGATCTGCATCCTCTTGCTGTCGGCTGTGCTGTGAAGGCTGCGCACAGCACGACATCACAGAGCACATCACACGTTGCGCAGCCCTGCACAGCCGAGGACCAGGAAGCGGTGAGTACAAAGCCTTGACCGCTTCCTGGTCCTCCAGTACAGTGGGCAGTGGCCAGCGGGGCTCAAGACGCAGCTGCCCCTTTTGCTTCACCTTAAAGACAGCCCTGCATGTACACCCTCTGGAGGAGATAAGCGGTGTGTGATCAGTGAGATGGATGCCTGTCCAATGCTCTTTGTTTTGTAGTGCTCTGTCTCTTCCCAGGTTTGGTCGGAGGAAGATTCTGCTGTTTTCCTTCCTGGTTAGCACAGTGTTTGGGGTGATGTCTGCCCTCTCCACCTCATATATCATGTTCTCCATCTGTCGGCTGATCTGCGGTGTTGGACTCATGGGGATGACGCTGATCTCCATCACCTTGGGTGAGTGCATTCGCTGTGTGAGACAGAACATGAGTCAGTACATTGCCATCTGCAGAAATTGTGCTCAGTCTCAGGGGGTCGACTCCATCATAGTAAGTACCTTGTGGCTCCGGCATTGATGCTGCCGCTGGTCCCTGTACAGACTGCAACCTGTATGCAGTTAGTATTACTGTATAACGCTCCTCCTGTCTCTCCGCAGCCCTGGAGTGGACCGACGTTTCACATCGTACCTTCGTTGGCACCATCAGTAGCCTATCATGGACGGCTGGGTACATGTTCCTCGCCTTGCTGGCATACCTCATTAGAGACTGGCGCTGGCTCCTGCTGGCCACCACCTCCCCGTGTCTGCTTGCTATTGCCACCTGGTGGTGAGTGGTGGGGCTACTGTGCTTATGCGGTAAATGATCATTTCCTGGCGGGAGTAGCAGAGGGACAGAGGGTCCAAGAGAGGAAGGTGAAGATGAATGTTATGTCCCTTACAGATGTGGGAAAGATAGTAAGCAGTGAGCCTATGGATCAGCGAACCAGTTCAGTCCGAACTTTGCTATTTTTTGGATGGCAGACGGATCCGAATCTTTTCCGGCTATTTTTGGATGAATTCACTAAAATAGCGTGTAGTACACTTGTCAGGGGAAAAAATCCCTATGGAGGAAGAAGAAGGGTTCTCTCGTGACCCTGAGAGGAAATGGGTGGAAGGGCTTACCCTGATTGGCTCCCAGGCTGACAGACACAGTCATGAAGAGTCAGAAATCAATCAAGCTTATTGCCAGGGAGAGTGGAGGGAAAGGCTTGAATTACAAAAAAAAGAAGAATCGTGTGTGTTATGTACAATGGAAAGAAGCAGGACAGTGGACAGACAGGGAGAGAGAAGACAGGACCTGTGGCTGTGCCTGCTATCAGGGGCACCTCAAAAGCAGCTACCTGTTTCCCCATTTTCACAGAAATCCTTTTTTTTTGTGTGGGGTTCAATTTTATTAAGCAGCATATATACATGATTACTGCAGCAATACCCATGATGTGGCAGCAATCTACCTATTTGTGTGCCTACCTTTTTCCTAAGAAGTGGCAAGAAAACGCCAACACGCTCTACGGAAGATAGTCAAGGGAGTCTCCCTGTTGACGACTTGTGTGAGAGCCATCAGTATTTGTACTACCCTGAGGAGGAGCTGGGGGCTGCAGACCCCAGGCATAGTGGTGGTGGTACTAGTACTGGCCCCCGTAGCCTTTCCTATTGGCTTTGAGGGTTGTGAAGGGGGCAGTTGGAGAAGAGTAGGGGAGGGGGACAAAGAACCCACCATGATATCCCACAGTCTGATAGAAGCGGCAGGGAGGGTGAGGACTCCGATGATGATTGTGTGCTAGACGGGACCTGGGAGCCTGATCAGAATGCTGTGGGGGAGGCAACATCAGCGGAGGAGGGTGATGGCAGCAGCAATAAAGAACAGAGGCCAGGTACCTCCCAAAAAACAGCTAGGGCCACGCCTGCTTCAGGATCTGGTGATGCCGCTGATGCAGTAGGTGGGTTAGACTCAAAAAGTGCCACAGCTAAGCCCAGCTCAGGCGCCTCTACCGCTGCTTTGCAGGAAGATCCCATCAGCCAGTTTTTTCCCACACTTCTGGAAGACAAAATATTGCCTTGTGCAAGCTCTGCAAGAGCAGAATAAGACATAGACAAGCAAATACAAACATAGGCACCACAGCTCTACTAAGCCACATAAAGTGGCATCACCCCATCCCATGGGCAAACAGAGGTGGCAGCCAGCCACTGCAGCAGGAGTACCTTCCTCCTCTCGGTCCAGCTTGCAGCAGCCAGGCCACATCCACGATCAGTACTGTGTCTTTCATATCTTCATCATCTCTGTGTCCCACTCAGACTCCTCCGCCGCCGCTCCATCGTCAGCCATCAATAACGGAATGCATGGCCAGAAAACAACTCTACACACCCGGCAATCCGCAAGCTTAGTTCCCAGGTTGCTGGCAGTGCAGTTGCTGCCGTACCATTTAGTAGAGTCTGCTGCCTGTTAGTGAGCTAATGGCGTGCGCTCAGCCTCGCTGGAAGATTCCTAGCCGGTATTATTTCTCCCAAAAAGCCATCCCTGCCTTGTACTCTCACAGGGCAGACAAAGTGGGCTGCTACTTGCAGTTTTCGCTGTTCAGCAAGTTTCAAGCCACGGTGGATACCTGGAGCAGCTGTTACGGGGAGGGCAGTACATGTCTTTCATAGCCCATTGGGTCAATGTCCTTTCTGGCAATAGCAAGGCAGCACCCCGGCAATGAGGCCAGATCATTTTGATCCCCCCACGATTGTGTCAGACAGTTCTATATTGTCCCCACACTCCCCTGCATGCCCTGCTATCCTGCCGGTGCTCACACTATACACTCTATTCTCTCTAGGTGGGTCCCAGAGTCGGCTCGATGGCTCCTCACCAAACAGGACTCCACTGCAGCTCATCGATACCTGTCCAGGTGTGCAGAGATGAATGGGAGGCCAGGATTCATACAGATTTCACCAGAGGTAAAACCCCCAACCAGAAAAGTCGACCAGAGCTGAACACCCAACCAACACGCACATTCATGAGTCGGATCATTTTTCAGGCAACTACTACAAGGGAAAGCTCATTGCAAACACATCTCACAGCCACAAATAGAGTATGCAAAAAACCGTGGAACCCCAGTTATAGGTCTTCAACACAGTGCAAGCCAGAAATCTCCCTACATACAGATTATACAGCCACCACTAGAGGGAGCTCACTACATACAGATGTATATACAGCCACCACTAGAGGGAGCTCACTACATACAGATTATACAGCCACCACTAGAGGGAGCTCCTCACATACAGATTACACAGCCACCACTAGAGTGAGCTCAGGAGATTACTACATACAGATTATACAGCCACCACTAGAGGGAGCTCACTACATACAGATTATACAGCCACCACTAGGGGGAGCTCACTACATACAGATTACACAGCCACCACTAGAGGGAGCTCACTGCATACAGATTATACAGTCACCACTAGAGGGAGCTCACTACATACAGATTATACAGTCACCACTAGGGGGAGCTCACTACATACAGATTATACAGCCCCCACTAGAGGGAGCTCACTACATACAGATTATACAGCCCCACTAGAGGGAGCACACTACATACAGATTATACAGCCACCACTAGAGGGAGCACACTACATACAGATTATACAGCCACCACTAGAGGAGCTCACTACATACAGATTATACAGTCACCACTAGAGGGAGCTCACTACATACTGATTATACAGCCACCACTAGAGGGAGCTCACTACATACAGATTATACAGTCACCCACTAGAGGGAGCTCACCACTTGCAGATTATGCAGTCCTGCCACTAGAGGAGCTCACTACATACAGATTATACAGTCACCACTAGAGGGCTACTTGGATTATACAGTCACCACTAGAGGGCTCACTACATACAGATTATACAGTCACCACTGAGAGGAGCTCACCATACAGATTATACAGTCACCACTAGAGGGAGCTCACTACATAAAGATTATACAGCCACCACTAGGGGGAGCTCACTACATACAGATTATACAGCCACCACTAGAGGGAGCTCACTACATACAGATTATACAGTCACCACTAGAGGGAGCTCACTACATACAGATTATACAGTCACCACTAGAGGGAGCTCACTACATACAGATTATACAGTCACCACTAGGGAGCTCACTACATACAGATTATACAGCCACCACTAGAGGGAGCTCACTACATACAGATTATACAGTCACCACTAGAGGGAGCTCACTACATACAGATTATACAGTCACCACTAGGGAGCTCACTACATACAGATTATACAGCCACCACTAGAGGGAGCTCACTACATACAGATTATACAGTCACCACTAGAGGAGCTCACTACATACAGATTATACAGTCACCACTAGGGAGCTCACTACATACAGATTATACAGCCACCACTAGAGGGAGCTCACTACATACAGATTATACAGTCACCACTAGAGGGAGCTCACTACATACAGATTATACAGTCACCACTAGAGGGAGCTCACTACATACAGATTATACAGTCACCACTAGGGGAGCTCACTACATACAGATTATACAGCCACCACTAGAGGGAGCTCACTACATACAGATTATACAGTCACCACTAGAGGGAGCTCACTACATACAGATTATACAGTCACCACTAGAGGGAGCTCACTACATACAGATTATACAGCCACCACTAGAGGAGCTCACTACATACTGATTATACAGCCACCACTAGAGGGAGCTCACTACATACAGATTATACAGCCACCACTAGAGGGAGCTCACTACATACACATTATACAGCCACCACTAGAGCAGTGTTTCCCAACCAGTGTGCCTCCAGCTGTTGCAAAACTACAACTCCCAGCATGCCCGGACAGCAGTTGTAGTTTTGCAACAGCTGGAGGCACACTGGTTGGGAAACACTGCACTAGAGGGAGCTCACTACATACACATTATACAGCCACCACTAGAGGGAGCTCACTATATACAGATTATACAGCCACCACTAGAGGGAGCTCACTACATACAGTTTATACAGCCACCACTAGAGGGAGCTCACTACATACAGATTATACAGCCACTACTAGAGGGAGCTCACTACATACAGATTATACAGCCACCACTAGAGGGAGCTTACTACATACAGATTATACAGCCACCACTAGAGGGTGCTCACTATATACAGATTATACAGCCACCAATACACTTACTTGGTATACACAGTGTCCTGGTATATATAGAATACAAAACAATAAAAGCACTTTTAGTCCGTTGACTACAATGGTTTTACCACTGTGAGTCCTAATTGTGATGTGGGTTCAGGGTCAAATATGCAGGGGTCAATACTCTGCTGCAATATAGGAGAAATAGTGGTGAAACGTGAAAAGGTTGTTAGTAAAATTAACATGCAGTCCTTTGAGAAAACACAACTCTCTCTACCGAGCACCCGACTATATTGGAAGTCAATGGAAGAACCCGAGCATTAAACCAGGCAGCCCCTGCTGCTCTGAGGACGGGTGGGTGTCTGGTTCAAAGGAAAAGGTCAGAAATTGATGGAAACACCACCAAAATGGTTCGGGAACAGCATGGGGAGGATGTCTGGATGCATCTTGGACTCCCAGGTCGCTGCTGGGAACGATGTTGTCTGAGTAGTACGCTGCTTTTACAGACTGACAATAATACGCACAAAACCAAAGATAAAATCGATTTTAGAGGAAAATTGTTAGGAAACATTCTTTCCTGTATATTTACTTGTATATAAAGTGCAAGTGCTGCCAAAAATTGCAGGGAAGCGGCACTCCGATACAGCCTGTATATCACATAAAGGAGGGCCTCAGTCACATTGTGCTACAATGGTTCAGGTAGGGGGACTCCTACACTCATAAAGCCTATGCACTAAGTCAGTGATGGGCAACGTGCGGCTCTCCAGCTGTTGCTAAACTACAACCCCCACCATGCCCTGCAGTAGGATGATAGCTATAGACAGGCTTTGCATGCTGGGAGTTGTAGTTCTGCAACAGCTGGAGAGCCGCACGTTGCCCATCACTGCACTAAGTGAAAGGACTGCCAAAAATTACAAGGAACCGGCACTCCTATACACCCTTTATTACACACAAAGGAGGGCATCATACACACCCTTGAAAAATTATAAATGATGGCCTGCTGGTGACCCTCAAAAACATTTGGAGCAAGGGCCTGCTGATCTGACCATATAGAACATTAGGGACGAGGGCCTGCTGCTGATCTGACCATCTAAAACATTAGGGGCAAGGGCCTGCTGCTGATCTGACCCTCTAAAACATTCGGGGTGAGGGTCTGCTGCTGAGCTGACCCTCTAAAAAATGATATGCAAGGGCCTGCAGGTGAGCTGACCTTGTAAAAGATTGTAGGTAAGGGCATGCAGATGAGCTGACCCTGTAAAACATTATATGCGAGGGCCTGCAGGTGAGCTGACCCTGTAAAATATTATATGCAAGGGCCTGCAGGTGAGCTGACCCTGTAAAAGATTGTAAGTGAGGGCCTGCTGGTGAGATGACCCTGTAAAACATTATATGCGAGGGCCTGCAGGTGAGCTGACCCTGTAAAATATTTTATGCAAGGGCCTGCAGGTGAGCTGACCCTGTAAAAGATTGTAAGTGAGGGCCTGCTGGTGAGATGACCCTGTAAAACATTATATGCGAGGGCCTGCAGGTCAGCTGACCCTGTAAAACATTATATGTGAGGGCCTGCAGGTGAGCTGACCCTGTAAAACATTATGGTTGAGGGCCTGTAGGTGAGCTGACCCTTTAAAACATATGCAAGGGCCTGCAGGTGAGCTGACCCTTTAAAACATTATATGCAAGGGCCTGCAGGTGAGCTGACCCTGTAAAACATTACATGCAAGGGCTTGCAGATGAGCTGACCCTGTAAAACATTATGGTTGAGGGCATGCAGGTGAGCTGACCCTGTAAAACATTATATGCGAGGGCCTGCAGATGAGCTGACCCTGTAAAACATTATATGCGAGGGCCTGCAGGTGAGCTGACCCTGTAAAACATTGTATGCGAGGGCCTGCAGGTGAGCTGACCCTGTAAAACATTATATGCGAGGGCCTGCAGGTGAGCTGACCCTGTAAAACATTGTATGCGAGGTCCTGCAGGTGAGCTGACCCTGTAAAACATTATATGTGAGGGCCTGCAGATGAGCTGACCCTGTAAAACATTATATGCGAGGGCCTGCAGATGAGCTGACCCTGTAAAACATTATATGCGAGGGCCTGCAGGTGAGCTGACTCTGTAAAACATTATGAGCGAGGGCCTGCAGGTGAGCTGACCCTGATGGAATACAGGGTGGTGCTTAACCGACTGGAAGCATTATCTGCTGCAATCCAACCGACCACCTGGTCGCATGGGTCTGACTTCCAGAGCGTTGTCCTGCGCCGTCCTGCAAACTGGGACATGAAGCTAGGCATGGTGGATGAGTGTTTTTCTTGTGCTCCGGCAGCAGGCACAGTCTCACCGCGCCCAGGGACACAGCCTCTGCGTGCACCATCAGCAGCACGGCCACTTCCCTTTACTGCTCGCCTTCATCATATTAAATGTCATATATGCTTGAAGGTATGTCACACGTACAGTAGCGTAGGATTTGGAAGTGTATGCGCAAAAAAATGTAAAAAGGTATTTGGGATGTGGAAACGTCTCACAGGAGATATCCCGCAGACAATGTCAATGCTGTCACTAGCGGCTAATAAAAAATTACAGGGAATGTCACAGGTATTTGGGATGAGGAAACGTTATACAGGAGAGGGAGAGGTACCACCGGTAATGTCACTGTCCGCAGCGTCTACGGAAAAAGTACACTGCATGTCACTGATAACATTTTATGCGCGTACGTTACACTGGAGATGTGGCACTGGTAATGTCACTGTCAGAAGCGGACACCGTCTATTGAAAAAGTACACTGGATGTCACTGATACACTTTTTCAGCGCACACGTTACACTGCAGATGTGGCGCAACTAATGTCACTGTCCGCAGCGGACACCGTCTATGGAAAAAGTACATTGGATGTCACGGATATTTTAGGGATGCGCACATCTTACACAGGAGATGTGGCGCAGATAATTAACTGTCTGCAGCAGCCTATTAGACGCTATTTAGCGCAGGATTCTCTAAAAATATATCGCTGCTGTCACACACAATAGTCCTTAAAAGAACTTTTGGGTCTCTGAAAAGTTTTTCTAATAAAAATTTTCCAATATCACTCCCTACACTGTCTGTCCCTTCCTACGCTCAGCTTTCCCTAACTAATACTGAGCCGAAAACGTTATCGGGTGCTATATAGCACCTGATGACTCGTTCCAGCCAGCCAATCACTGTAATGCCAGTAACCAACATGGCTACGGCATTACAGTGAGGGCAGTACCTCCCTGCACGTTTATTGGCTGCGTAGCAGCCACAAAACGTGTGGGGAGGAGACTCAAGCATTGCGTTCGAGCACATGCAGTACTCGGTCGAATACCGCCATGTGCCCAGCATGCTCGATCAACACTAATAGAAACCTCCCATACAATGTCCTGATATATAGAAACCTCCCATACAATGTCCTGATATATAGAAACCTCCCATACAGTGTCCTGGTATATATAAAAACCTCCTATACAATGTTCTGGTATATATAGAAAACCTCCCATACACTAAGACGCAGGGGCATTTTCAGGGGGGGTGCGTCTTATGGGGTGGAAAATATGGTACTTAAAAAAAAAAAAAGTTTAATTTCTCCTCTGACAACAGGGTTCAAGTCCAAATGGTGCTTTATTTTGGCACTGTAGCACCAGCACAAACATAAATCCAAACCAAAAATTAACACCTGCCCGCCTGGGCCCTAGCTAATACAGAGGTCTTCTCCCTGACTCACCTCTAAAGCGCAGTTTACCCACACCATCTCAGGCTCCAACCCTTAGCAGGTCAGCTCACCAAACTTAAGTCCAGGGGAGAGATCCGGCTTCTCCGGCAGCCAGCTTCCTAGGCTTGTTCCTGGCATAACTCCTTCCTGGCATGACTGCCTGGGATGAGCTTTTATTTCCCCCTAACGATCCCAGCTGGACTACACCTGGGGATCCTTTAGGCTAGTGGAAAACATGCCCTGGAATTGGGGTGGACTGGGGAGGTCCTACTACCAAACTTACCTTCCCAGTCCAAATAAAATCCAGCCCTTGAACTCTAACAAAGAAATATCTCCAGCAACTACATTTGCTGAAGCCAGCGCCATCTTCCTGGATTTTACTTACATCACCCAGTTGAGGAACCTGGGTGGGATATACACCCCTTCCAGGACCTTACCATACACTTTACCACATACACCCCCCCACCCCCATTTCTCCAGACTGGAGGTCTGAGCACTTTCATCAAACATACAATGTATGCTGGACAAAGCATCTGCGTTTCCCTGCAATTTTCCCGGCTTATGTTCTTGAAATTGAAGTTTTGCAGGGAGAGAAACTACCTGGTCACTCTTGCATGTTTCCCCTTGTTTTGCTTCATCTAGGCCAAAGGAGCGTGATCTGTCACCAACACAAATTTTCTCCCCAGCAGATAATGTTTCAGAGACTCCAGTGCCTATTTAATGGCCAGACACTCTCGTTCCACTATGGTGTAATTTTTTTCTTGCTGGGGTCAGTTTTCTGCTTAGGTACATCACTGGGGGCTCCTCCCCAAAAACCACCTGTGACAGGACCGCTCCCAAGCCTGTATCAGACGCATCAGTCTGGACCAGAAATTTTTCCGACATCCAGGTAAATGAGCGCTGGTTGTTGACAGAGGGCAGACTTCAGGCTCTGAAAAGCCTTTTCTGCCTCTGGGGTCCACTTCACCATTACTGACTTAGGGCGTTTCATTAAGTCAGTCAACGGTGCTGCAATCGAGGCAAAATTCAGTACGAACCGGCAGTAGTACCCAGTTATGCCAAGGAAGGCCCTAACTTGTTTTTTTTTACGGGCTTAGGCCAGTTCATTATTGCCTCTACTTTATTGACCTGGGGTTTAACCAGCCCCTTACCAATAATGTAGCCCATGTACTTCTCTTCCTCCAGACCCAGTGCACACTTCTCAGGGTTTATGGTTAGGCCCACATCACTAATGGAGTCTATCAGGGCCTGTACCTTCCAGAGAGGACTTTTCCAATCAGGTGAAAAAATTACCAGATCATCAAGGTAAGCGACAGCGTAGTCACGATGTGGCCTCAAGATTAGGTCCATCAACCTCTGAAATGTGGCAGGGGCTCCATGTAATCCGAACGGCATCACTGTGTACTGGAACAGCCCCTCTGGAGTGGAGAAGGCCGTCTTCTCTTTAGCCTCATCTGACAATGGTATCTGCCAATAACCCTTTGTAAGGTCTAGGGTGGTGATTTACCTTGCTTTCCCAAGCCTCTCAATCAGTTCATCTACTCTGGGCATGGGGAACGCGTGGCATCAAATTTTAACACCTCATTTAGCTTCCGAAAATCATTACAGAACCTCCAAGTCCCATTGGGCTTAGGGATTAGTATAATGGGGCTCGACCACTCACTGGTAGATTCCTCAATGTCCCCTGTAGGGCTTTAGATTCACGTTACTGTGGGGCTCAGTTCTCACGTAATGTTTTATCAGGTAGGTACGGCCTTGTAGATCAGAAAACCTCCTTCTTTTCTTCAGAAACTCCTTTACTTCTTGTTTCTGGTGCACTGACATTGCCTCACTAATTTTTACCAGGGGAATTGGTTGCGACACCTCCGTAATCATGGTCTGTGGGGTCATTAAGGATTCCCGATCTTTCCATGGCTTGATCAGATTTACGTGGTAAATCTGGAAGGGTTTTCGCCCACTTTTTCCACAATCTCGTAGGGACCCTGCCACTTAGCCAGAAACTTTCTACAGGACCCTGTCCCCGGGATTAAAGCCCCTTACCCTGGCAGATGGTTATAAATTCTGCTTTGAGGCTTCTGAGATCTTTGCAGATGCTCTTTAACGATGGGCATCACGATTGCTATTCGGTCCTGCATTTGAGCCACATGCTTGATGACGCTTTATAGGGAGTAGCCTCGGTCTCCCAGGTTTCTTTAGCCATATCTAGTAAATCCCTTGGGTGGCGGCCTTATACTGCCTCAAACGGTGAAAACCCTGTAGAAGCCAGGGGCACCTCTCTGAATTGCATAGTTCCTTCACCTCCTTAGACATAAACGGTGTATGTCGGTCAGTAAGAATCTCCTTGGGTCTCCCTGTAGGGGAAAACATGTGAAATAATTCCCTGGCAATATTTTTGGATGCCATATTTCGTAGGGGAACTGCTTCCGGGTACCAAGTGGCATAATATGACCAAAATGTATTGGTGTCCCCTAGTTGACTTGCCAATGGGACCCACCAAATCCATAGCAATTCTTTCAAATGGTACCTCAATGACGGGAAGAGGTACCAAGGGACTACAGAAGTGTGATCCTGGGGCACTTATCTGAGAGGTGGGGCACGCCTCGCAGTATGATTTTACTTCCTCATACACTCCAGGCCAGTAAAACCTTTGTAGTTCCCTCTCCTGTTTTGCTAGTCCCCAAATGACCCCCAAGTACGTGGTTATGTGCTAGGTCTAGTACCATATGTCGGTAGGGTTTTGGTACCAGAAGCTGCTCCACAATTTCGTTGTTGCATTTGGTAACTCGGTACACTAGGTTTCCATTAATGGCAAAATGCAGATATTTCTGGTCAGCTTCCGGTTCCTGTGGTACACCACCTAACACGGTAACGTTTCCTCGAGCATTCACACAAGCGGGGTCTCTCAATTGCTCAGTACCGAAGTTACCCCGAGACACTTTTAAGTCTAACACATTTTGCCCAGATGGGGAAACTTCTTCGTCCCCAACACCTGCAATGGAAAAGTGTCATAATCATCATCCATTTCACATAACCCTACATTTTCACTATGCATTTCATTTGAACCATTGATTTCAATGGGCAGTTCACTGAAATGACCATTTAAAGGGGAAGGCAAAGATTCTGCAGGAGTTTTTTCACTGGTTGCAGAAGAATTTTTCTTCTCCCATAACTTCCAAAACAATGGGAAGTCTCGGCCCAATATAACATCATACATAAGTCTTTTGACCAACCCGACTTCATATGTCACAGTTCCAGCCAGGGTCACCAACTTAACCTGAGCCACCAGGTAAAACTTGGCATCCCCGTGGATGCACAGCACATTTATGCTTTTATCCGGCACATAGTTCCCAGCCACGAAGCTGGCATACGCTAAGGTGACCAGACTACCAGAGTCCAAAAGAGCCCTGATGGAGCAGTCATTTACCACCATGGTACATATCTGCTGCTCAGTCTCTAGTCCTTGGGAGGCAACACAACCCAGCACTGCATACAGCGACTGTCTCCGGCTAGCCTCACACTCCATGGGCTCTGAGGTAAGAGGGTAATGGGCAGCAATGTGTCCCCACTCACGGCACCTCCAGCACTGGAGCATCCCAGGTCTCCTCGGTGGGAAGATCTCTCCTGGACCCGACTGCCCCGGGACTCATTATGCCTACGCCCAACCTCTAGAGCCGTGCTCCCTCTTGCACCCTTCCACACACCCCCTGCAGCCGGAACTCTCTTACCCACAGAATCACGGGTCTGATACTCCGGAGAGGTGTTGGTGCGGCAGGGACATCACGGAGGTAGTCCTCAGTCACCAAGAACCTTTCCACTAGGTTGACAAGCTGGTCAGCAGTTTTAGGGTCTCCATGTCCGACCCACCATTGTAGCTTCGCAGGGAGAGCTCTCCCGATCTGGGCCAGTGTAGTGGACTCAGGTTCCAGCCACTTCCGTACGTGATGGATGAGGTCATACATCTGAGATCGGGAGTAGGAATATCCACGGCACTGCAGTTAAAGTATATGCAATTCTTTTTAATGATCATAGAAAGGTGGACATCACTTATATTTCCATACAGTATTATTCATATCCAGGAGTAGAAAAATATTACAGCCACATTATCTTCCCCGGACAGTTCGGTCTGTAGTTAGACCTTTTTCAGCAGGATATCATTGGTGTCAGGAGGGTGACAGGATAATAATAAAAGCTTCTGCTCGTGCAATCTCGCAGGAGCAGGTCGGGTCCCGGCTGACAGACACAGCAGGGACCCTGAGTAGAAGACAGGAGCGGTTTATTACCAAGCGCATGGTGGAGGGAGCAGGAAGCGGCAGAGCCACTTTCTCTTTTAGTCCCCGTGGTCATGTGACCGCCGGGGGTGTCTAGAGCAGAGTTTAAGGAGACCCTGATAAACTCTGTGTGTCAGGCCCCCACATGGGGCTGTTTTCCCCTGTAACTGGGACAGGGCCAGTCCAAGGATTTTTGCCAACACAAGAAAAGCTACATCCCACCCGGACCCCACTCCAATCGACTGAATGCTGGCCTCGCAAAACCCTGCAGTCCACCTACCGCACCCACCTCCTGTGCATATATGTTTCTTTAACTTATTTTTCTTTTATATAAAAAACAAACTACATGTCACATCTCTCCCCCTCCATGTCACATCTCTCCCCCCATGTCACATCTCTCCCTCCATGTCACATCTCTCCCCCTCCATGTCACATCTCTCCCCCCATGTCACATCTCTCCCTCCATGTCACATCTCTCCCCCTCCATGTCACATCTCTCCACCTCCATGTCACATTTCTCCCTCCATGTCACATCTCTCCCCCCTCCATGTCACATCCCCCCCATGTCACATTTCTCCCACTCCATGTCACATCTCTCCCCACCTCCATGTCACATCTCTCACCCCCATGTCACATCCCTCCATCTCCATGTCACATATCTCCCCCTCCATGTCACATCCCTCCCCCTCCATGTCACATCTCTCCCCCTCCATGTCACATCTCTCCACCTCCATGTCACATCCCTCCACCTCCATGTCACATATCTCCCCCCCATGTCACATCCCTCCACCTCCATTTCACATATCTCCCCTCCATGTCACATCTCTCCCCTCCATGTCACATCTCCCCCATGTCACATCCCTCCACCTCCATTTCACATATCTCCCCTCCATGTCACATTTCTCCCCTCCATGTCACATCTCTCCCCTCCATGTCACATCTCTCCCTCCGTGTCACATCTCTCCACCTCTATGTCACATCTCCCCCCATGTCACATTTCTCCCCTCCATGTCACATCTCTCCCCTCCGTGTCACATCTCTCTCCCTCCGTGTCACATCTCTCCCTCCATGTCACATCTCTCCCCTCCATGTCACATCTCCCCTCCATGTCACATTTCTCCTCCTCCATGTCACATTTCTCCCCCTCCATGTCACATCTCTCCACCTCCATGTCACATCTCTCCCCCTCCATGTCACATCCCTCCACCTCCATGTCACATCTCCCCCTCCATGTCACATTTCATCCCCTCCTTTTTACATCACTCCCTTCGTGTCACATCACCCCCTATATATTTAGACATCAGCCCCTATATGTCAGCCATCAGCCCCTATATATTTAGCCATCACCCCCTATATGTCAGCCATCAGCCCCTATATATTCAGCCATCAGCCCCTATATGTCAGCCATCAGCCCCTATATATTCAGCCATCAGCCCCTATATGTCAGCCATCAGCCCCTATATGTCAGCCGTCTGCCCCCATATGTCAGCCATCTGCCCCAATATGTCAGCCATCAGCCCCCTTATGTCAGCCATCAGCCCCTATATATTCAGTCATCAGCCCCTATATGTCAGCCATCAGCCCCCATATGTCAGCCATCAGCCCCTATATATTCAGCCATCAGCCCCTATATGTCAGCCATCAGCCCCTATATGTCAGCGATCAGCCCCTATATGTCAGCCATCAGCCCCTATATGTCAGCCATCAGGCCCTATATGTCAGCCATCAGCCCCTATATGTCAGCCATCAGCCCCTATATATTCAGCCATCAGCCCCTATATGTCAGCCATCAGCCCCTATATGTCAGCCATCAGCCCCTATATGTCAGCCATCAGCCCCCACATATTCAGCCATCAGCCCCTATATGTCAGCCATCAGCCCCTATATGTCAGCCATCAGCCCCTATATGTCAGCCATCAGCCCCCATATGTCAGCCATCAGCCCCCATATGTCAGCCATCAGCCCCCATATGTCAGCCATCAGCCCCTATATATTCAGCCAATATCCCCTATATGTCAGCCAGCAGCGCAAATAAAATAAAAAAAACTCACTTGCCTCTTCTGCTCCTGGACTCCTCACCATCGCCATCCTCTTCATCCTGCTGTCGGCTGTGTATCGCGGTGCACAGTGTGAGATCACAGAGCGCCCTCACGCTGTGCGCAGCCCTGCACAGCCGATAGCTAAGCCAAAGACCAGGAAGCGGTGAGTACAGAAGCCTTCATCGCTTCCCGGTCCTCCGGTACTAATGAAGCGCTTCCATAATGGAAGCGCTTCATTATTATTATTCACCCCATAAGACGCAGGGGGCATTTTCCCCCTACTTGGGGGGGGGGGGAGTGCGTCTTATGACTCACCTCTAAAGTGCAGTTTACCCACAGCATCTCAGGCTCCAACCCTTAGCAGGTCAGCTCACCAAACATAAGTCCAGGGGGGAGATCCGGCTTCTCCAGCAAGGCTGGCCAGCTTCCTAGGCTTTTTCCTGGCATAGCTCCTTCTCAGACTGACAGTCGATCCCAGCTGGACTACACCTGGGGATCCCTCAGGCTAGGGGAAGCATGCCCTGGAAGGGGGTGGACTGGGAGGTCCCACTACCAAACCTACCTTCCAGTCCAAATAAAATCCAGCCCTTGAACTTTGACAAAAATATCTCCAGCAACTACGTTTGCTGAAGCCAGCGCCATCTTCCTGGATTTTACTTACCTCAACCAGTTGAGGAACCTGGGTGGGACTTTACCATACACTTTACCACAATAGAAAACCTCCCATACAGTGTCCTGGTGTATATAGAAACATTAAGGTGTATCTGTTGGTTCCAGTACGCTGTACAGCAGAATATGTGATACCTGGTAGATACACCATGGCGGTATTTAGCCGTAGAATAGCCTCCTTCGGGCTCATGGACGCGACTTTGTGTTTGGCGGTGCACAATCCCGGATACTTGCCGCCATTTAGTTTTTCACTTCAGTAGAAGTGTCCTATCCTTGTCCACATTGTGTGGGGCTGTGGAATGGACATGCGGATGCCGGCAGCTCGCGGTCTTGAAATGCATCGGTCTGCATCTGATCCGCTAAAATTGTGGACCAAACATCCGGTCGTGCGCCTGAGCCCAAACCGCCCCCGCCCAGGGCTCCAGCCTTTGCCTTTAGTGTAAGAAGTTGTGGTTTTGAGACTCGGAAGAGACCATTTAAAAATTCTGACTGAATTAAAGTTAAAGTGGTCATCCATCCTCAGGACGGGTCATCCTTATCAGATTGGCGGGGGCCCCGCAATCTGCTGCACTCACTGAAGCACTCCTTTATGCGGGGTTTGTGTTGGAAGTTGGGGTGCACGGATCGTGATAATTATTTTATTCCATCTATGGTCCAGGTCCTACAGAAGACGGTCTCGGTGGAGAGCAGGAAGTATAATTTGTGGGATCTCGTGCGGACGCGTCAGCTCAGGAAGAACACCCTGTGTCTGGGGATCATGTGGTAGGACACCCCTTATCCTCCCCCTGATTTATGGTTTTATGAGGCGTTAATGAGTGCATGAGAGAGTGTAAGGTGTCTCCCAATCTTCTCCTCCTACTGACAGCCTCCAATCTTCTCCTCCTACTGACAGCCTCCAATCTTCTCCTCCTACTGACAGCCTCCAATCTTCTCCTCCTACTGACAGCCTACAATCTTCTCCTCCTACTGACAGCCTACAATCTTCTCCTCCTACTGACAGCCTACAATCTTCTCCTCCTACTGACAGCCTACAATCTTCTCCTCCTACTGACAGCCTCCCAATCTTCTCTTCCTTCTGACAGCCTCCCGAACTTCTCCACCTACTGACAGCCTCCCAACCCTCTTCTCCTGACAGCCTCCATCCTCCTTCAGGTGGAGCAGACTTGTGTCTTCCTCGTCGGTCACTGCAGCCCTTGTTACTATTCACATTACTTTTACAAATGTTGCTAAGGCTACTTTGACATCTGTCTTCGCCGGCACAGGACAGCCTACTGGAGTTCTTCGGATCAGTGCCGAATAGTGTTGTCTGCATGCCGGACCCCATTGACTATAATGGCTTCCAACCTGCAAATATGCCTGGAATTCGTTGAACGAAAACTGTTGTACGCAATTGTTTTTGGCTGGCAGACGACTCGGCTCCTGGGAGCCCAAATAGTATAGAAATTCAGAAGGCTGACTCTCCTCAAGAGCAGTAGCTGAAGAGTGAAGGCGACATGCTGAGGGTGGTATGAACTCCGAGGACCATGTTTTGTGTAACAGCTCGGGGTCATCTAGCTCTTAGGGGTCACCATCTCCTGACTTTAGACAGTTGGCCCCTTAAAGGATATGTACATAACAGTGTACTTATTTTGAGCTAAAAATCATTTTAACATTGGTCTTTATTACAAATATGGAGCCCTTGTCTCTGTACAGGGCTGAGATGCTCTAGTAGCAGGATCTGAATTTTCTCTCTACTCCTTCAGGCATAACTGAGTCATCGTCTTACTGATAAGAATGTGGCTTAAATAAGTGATTCTGATCTTTTAGTAGTTTAGAGATAAGGTTTGTCAGATGACCGGCACAAAGTGAAAGTGCTAGTCACACCGCTAGAAAAACTGTTAACCCTTTGTGACTTAACAACTTAATAGTTTTAATCAAGACCAATTGGAAAAAATGATTTTTAGCCCAAAATGAGTAAAATGCAATCAAATTTTTTTTTACCTCCGAATGTGTATATAGCCTTTAAGGAGCGTCTCCAGCACAATGGATCGGGCTGCTCACCGGCCACAGACAGCTTCTTCATCTCCTTCACAACAGTCACTGTCAAACACAGGGGGGCAAATGAGATCCTCTTCCGTCCAGTCTCCTCTCTCACTACTGGGACTCCCCCAAAACCCATTACAGAGGTCCTGCCAAGTGTCTTGCTGCTGTGACTCCTGCCGACCTCCTCACTGGCGGCTCTACTGCCACATTGGTACAGAGAGGACTGCAGGGTGAGCGTTAATGGCACCTACAACACCCAACAACTAATGTCTCAGTCGTAGTGTGGAATCTTAGGAGGCTCAGGAGGACAGTAGCTTTAGGAGCACCCCCTGCTGATTACACTGGAGAGAATAAGACAGGAGATTGGGGATTTGGTTCTTTTGATAATGAGTGGCGCCTATAAAGTGTTTGTGGCTGATGAGAGAAATGAAATCAGACGGAGCTCATGTCACAGGATGCGGGTAGCTGCGGGGGTGCGGGTGGGGCTGACAAACACCATTCTGAACTGTACTGAGGTCTGCGGGGGCTATGGTTGAGCCTTTCCATTGCCCATTTTGTAGGGCGCAGAACGCTTTAGACCTCATGAGGGAGGGACATGACTTGCCCCCCCCCCCCTGTAAGGGGATCGGGGAGTACACAGTTTATTATTTTATACTGGCCACAAGGAACATTTTTATTTACTATGGGGCACAAGGGGCGTTATTATTATTATGAGGTAGGCGTTAGGGGCACTTTCTACAATTGTTTTCAGGGGCCTGTTTATGTCTCATTATTTTTGAACGGTATTCTTATTTATTTATTTTATGCACTTATATATCACTGACATATTCCACAGCACTGTACAGACATTCTCATCCCTTATATATCACTGACATATTCCACAGCACTGTACAGACATTCCCATCACTTATATATCACTGACATATTCCACAGCGCTGTACAGACATTCTCATCACTTATATATCACTGACATATTCCACAGCGCTGTACAGACATTCTCATCACTTATATATCACTGACATATTCCACAGCACTGTACAGACATTCTCATCCCTTATATATCACTGACATATTCCACAGCGCTGTACAGACATTCTCATCACTTATATATCACTGACATATTCCATAGCGCTGTACAGACATTCTCATCACTTATATATCACTGACATATTCCACAGCACTGTACAGACATTCTCATCACTATATATCACTGACATATTCCACAGCGCTGTACAGACATTCTCATCACTTATATATCGCTGACATATTCCACAGCGCTGTACAGACATTCTCATCACTTATATATCACTGACATATTCCACAGCGCTGTACAGACATTCTCATCAATTATATATCGCTGACATATTCCACAGCACTGTACAGACATACTCATCACTTATATATCACTGACATATTCCACAGCACTGTACAGACATTCTCATCACTTATATATCACTGACATATTCCACAGCGCTGTACAGACATTCTCATCCCTTATATATCACTGACATATTCCACAGCACTGTACAGACATAATTATCACTTATATATCACTGACATATTCCACAGTGCTGTACAGACATTCTCATCACTTATATATCACTGACATATTCCACAGCGCTGTACAGACATTGTCATCACTTATATATCACTGACATATTCCACAGCGCTGTACAGACATTTTCATCACTTATATATCACTGACATATTCCACAGCCCTGTACAGACATTCTCATCACTTATATATCACTGACATATTCCACAGCGCTGTACCGACATTCTCATCACTTATATATCACTGACATATTCCACAGTGCTGTACAGACATTCTCATCACTTATATATCACAGAAATATTCCACAGCGCTGTACAGACATTCTCATCACTTATATATATCACTGACATATTCCACAGCGCTGTACAGACATTCTCATCACTTATATATCACTGACATATTCCACAGTGCTGTACAGACATTCTCATCACTGATATATCACTGACATATTCCACAGCGCTGTACAGACATTCTCATCACTTATATATCACTGACATATTCCACAGCGCTGTACAGACATTCTGATAACTTATATATCACTGACATATTCCACAGCACTGTATAGACATTCTCATCACTTATATATCACTGACATATTCCACAGCGCTGTACAGACATTCTCATCACTTATATATCACTGACATATTCCACAGTGCTGTACAGAAATTCTCATCACTTATATATCACAGAAATATTCCACATTGCTGTACAGACATTCTCATCACTTATATATCACTGACATATTCCACAGTGCTGTACAGACATTCTCATCACTTATATATCACTGACATATTCCACAGCGCTGTACAGACATTCTCATCATGTATATATATCTGACATATTCCACAGCGATGTACAGACATTCTCATCATTAATATATCACTGACATATTCCATAGCGCTGTACAGACATTCTCATCACTTATATATCACAGAAATATTCCACAGCGCTGTACAGACATTCTCATCACTTATACATCACTGACATATTCCACAGCGCTGTACAGACATTCTCATCACTCATATATCACTGACATATTCCACAGCTCTGTACAGACATTCTCATCACTTATATATCACTGACATATTCCACAGCACTGTACAGACATTCTCATCACTTAATATATCACTGACATATTCCACTACGCTGTACAGACATTCTCATCACTTATATATCACTGACATATTCCACAGCGCTGTACAGACATTCTTATCACTGATATATCACTGACATATTCCACTACGCTGTACAGACATTCTCATCACTTATATATCACTGACATATTCCACAGCACTGTACAGACATTCTCATCACTTATATATCACTGACATATTCCACAGCGCTGTACAGACATTCTCATCACTTATATATCACTGACATATTCCACAGCGCTGTACAGACATTCTCATCACTTATATATCACTGACATATTCCACAGCGCTGTACAGACATTCTCATCACTTATATATCACTGACATATTCCACAGCGCTGTACAGACATTCTCATCACTTATATATCACTGACATATTCCACAGCACTGTACAGACATTCTCATCACTTATATATCACTGACATATTCCACAGCGCTGTACAGACATTCTCATCACTTATATATCACTGACATATTCCACAGCGCTGTACAGACATTCTCATCACTTATATATCACTGACATATTCCACAGCGCTGTACAGACATTCTCATCACTTATATATCACTGACATATTCCACAGTGCTGTACAGACATTCTCATCACTTATATATCACTGACATATTCCACAGCGCTGTACAGACATTCTCATCACTTATATATCACTGACATATTCCACTACGCTGTACAGACATTCTCATCACTTATATATCACTGACATATTCCACTACGCTGTACAGACATTCTCATCACTTATATATCACTGACATATTCCACTACGCTGTACAGACATTCTCATCACTTATATATCACTGACATATTCCACAGCACTGTACAGACATTCTCATCACTTATATATCACTGACATATTCCACAGCGCTGTACAGACATTCTAATCACTTATATATCACTGACATATTCCACTACGCTGTACAGACATTCTCATCACTTATATATCACTGACATATTCCACAGCGCTGTACAGACATTCCCATCACTTATATATCACGGACATATTCCACCGCGCTGTACAGACATTCTCATCACTTATATATCACAGAAATATTCCACATTGCTGTACAGACATTCTCATCACTTATATATCACTGACATATTCCACAGCGCTGTACAGACATTCCCATCACTTATATATCACTGACATATTCCACAGAGCTGTACAGACATTCTCATCACTTATATATCACAGAAATATTCCACATTGCTGTACAGACATTCTCATCACTTATATATCACTGACATATTCCACAGCGCTGTACAGACATTCTCATCATGTATATATATCTGACATATTCCACAGCGATGTACAGACATTCTCATCACTTATATATCACTGACATATTCCACAGCGCTGTACAGACATTCTCATCACTTATATATCACAGAAATATTCCACAGCGCTGTACAGACATTCTCATCACTTATACATCACTGACATATTCCACAGCGCTGTACAGACATTCTCATCACTTATATATCACTGACATATTCCACAGAGCTGTACAGACATTCTCATCACTTATATATCACTGACATATTCCACAGCGCTGTACAGACATTCTCATCACTTATATATCACTGACATATTCCACATTGCTGTACAGACATTCTCATCACTTATATATCAGACATATTCCACAGAGCTGTACAGACATTCTCATCTCTTATATATATCACTGACATATTCCACAGCTCTGTACAGACATTCTCATCACTTATATATCACTGACATATTCCACAGCTCTGTACAGACATTCTCATCACTTATATATCACTGACATATTCCACAGCGCTGTACAGACATTCTCATCACTTATATATCACTGACATATTCCACATTGCTGTACAGACATTCTCATCACTTATATATCACTGACATGTATATCACTGACTGTAGGGTGATGTTGAGCGGTCTATGTCTGTGTGATAGTGAGCGGTCTACCTCAGCGTGTTGGTGAGCGGTCTACCGCAGCGTGATGGTGAGCGGTCTATCGCAGCGTGATGGGGAGCAGTCTATCGCAGCGTGATGGTGAGCGGTCTACTGCAGGGTGACTGTGAGAGGTCTACTGCAGAGTGACGGTGAGAGGTCTACTGCAGAGTGACGGTGAGAGGTCTACTGCAGAGTGACGGTGAGAGGTCTACTGCAGAGTGACGGTGAGAGGTCTACAGCAGAGTGACGGAGAGAGGTCTACTGCAGAGTGACGGTGAGAGGTCTACTGCAGAGTGACGGTGAGAGGTCTACTGCAGAGTGACGGTGAGAGGTCTACTGCAGAGTGACGGTGAGAGGTCTAATGCAGAGTGACGGTGAGAGGTCTAATGCAGAGTGACGGTGAGAGGTCTACTGCAGAGTGACGGTGAGAGGTCTACTGCAGAGTGACGGTGAGAGGTCTACTGCAGAGTGACGGTGAGAGGTCTACTGCAGTGTGACGGTGAGAGGTCTACTGCAGTGTGACGGTGAGAGGCCTACTGCAGTGTCATGGTGAGTGGTCTACCGGAGTGTGATGGTCAGCATTCTACCGCAGTGCGAAGGTGAGTGGTCTACTGTAATGTGATGGTGAGTGGTCTACCGCAGTGTGATGTGAGCAGTCTACCCCAGATTGATGGTGAGCAGTCTACCCCAGATTGATGGTGAGCAGTCTACCACAGGATGATAGTGAGCGTCCTACCGCAGTGTGATAGTGAAAGGTCTACGGCAGCATGATGGTGAGAGGTCTACGGCAGCGTAATGGTGAGAGGTCTACCGCAGGGTGATGGCGAGCGGTCTACCGCAGGGTGATGGCGAGCGGTCTACCGCAGGGTGATGGCGTGCGGTCTACCGTAGGGTGATGGCGAGCGGTCTACCGCAGGGTGATGGCGAGCGGTCTACCGCAGGGTGATGGCGAGCGGTCTACCGCAGGGTGATGGCGAGCGGTCTACCGCAGGGTGATGGCGAGCGGTCTATCGCAGTGTGATGGTGAGCGGTCTATCGCAGTGTGATGGTGAGCGGTCTATCGCAGTGTGATGGTGAGCGGTCTATCGCAGTGTGATGGTGAGTGGTCTACCGCAGTGTGATGGTGAGCGGTCTACCGCAGTGTGATGGTGAGCGGTCTATCGCAGTGTGATGGTGAGTGGTCTACCGCAGTGTTACATAGTTAATACAGTTGAAAAAAAACATGTCCATCAAGTTCAACCAAGGGACAGGTGGGGACGTGAATCCCAGAAGGAAGTGAGACTCAGATTCCTGCACATTTTTTAAGCATTAATGTCATTTACTTTTTATCTAACCCTTTTTAAACCCGTCCCCTGTTCCTGCTGTGACCACATCCGGAGGTGTCTATTCCACAGATTCACAGCTCTTACAGTAAAGAAGCCTTGTATAACCCCGCCCCCTGTTCCTGCTGTGACCACGTCCTGAGGTGACTGCTCCACAGATTCCCAGCTCTTACAGTAAAGAATCCTTGTAAAAAACCCGTCCCCTGTTCCTGCTGTGACCACATCCGGAGGTGTCTATTCCACAGATTCACAGCTCTTACAGTAAAGAATCCTTGTAAAAAACCCGTCCCCTGTTCCTGCTGTGACCACATTCGGAGGTGTCTAGTCCACAGATTCCCAGCTCTTACAGTAAAGAATCCTTGTAAAAAACCCGTCCCCTGTTCCTGCTGTGACCACATCCGGAGGTGTCTATTCCACAGATTCACAGCTCTTACAGTAAAGAATCCTTGTATAATTCGTCCCCTGTTCCTGCTGTGACCACATCCGGAGGTGACTGCTCCACAGATTCCCAGCTCTTACAGTAAAGAATCCTTGTAAAAAACCCGTCCCCTGTTCCTGCTGTGACCACATCCGGAGGTGACTATTCCACAGATTCACAGCTCTTACAGTAAAGAAGCCTTGTATAAACCGTCCACTGTTCCTGCTGTGACCACATTCGGAGGTGTCTAGTCCACAGATTCCCAGCTCTTACAGTAAAGAATCCTTGTAAAAAACCCATCCCCTGTTCCTGCTGTGACCACATCCGGAGGTGTCTATTCCACAGATTCACAGCTCTTACAGTAAAGAAGCCTTGTATAAACCGTCTCCTGTTCCTGCTGTGTCCATGTCCGGAGGTGTCTATTCCACAGATTCACAGCTCTTACAGTAAAGAAGCCTTGTATAAACCGTCCCCTGTTCCTGCTGTGACCACATCCGGAGGTGACTGCTCCACAGATTCCCAGCTCTTACAGTAAAGAATCCTTGTAAAAAACCCGTCCCCTGTTCCTGCTGTGACCACATCCGGAGGTGACTATTCCACAGATTCACAGCTCTTACAGTAAAGAAGCCTTGTATAAACCGTCCCCTGTTCCTGCAGTGACCACGTCCAGAGGCGACTGCTCCACAGAGTCACAGCTCTTACAGTAAAGAAGCCTTGTATAAACCATCCCCTGTTCCTGCTGTGACCACGTCCTGAGGTGACTTCTGCACAGATTTACAGCTCTTACAGTAAAGAATCCTTGTAAAAAACCCGTCCCCTGTTCCTGCTGTGATTACGTCCTGAGGTGACTACTCCACAGATTTACAGCTCTTACAGTAAAGAAGCCTTGTATAAACCATCCCCTGTTCCTGCTGTGACTACGTCCTGAGGTGACTACTCCACAGATTCACAGCTCTTACAGTAAAGAAGCCTTGTATAAACCATACCCTGTCCCTGCTGTGACCACGTCTGGAGGTGTCTATTACCCAGATTCACAGCTCTTACAGTAAAGAAGCCTTGTATAAACTGTCCACTGTTTCTGCTGTGACCACGTCCTGAGGTGTCTACTCCACAGATTCACAGCTCTTACAGTAAAGAAGCCTTTTATAAACCGTCCCCTGTCCCTGCTGTGACCACGTCTGGAGGTGTCTATTACCCAGATTCACAGCTCTTACAGTAAAGAATCCTTGTATAAACCCGTCCCCTGTTCTTGCTGTGACCACGTCCGGAGGTGACTGCTCCACAGATTCACAGCTCTTACAGTAAAGAATCCTTGTATAAACCCGTCCCCTGTTCCTGCTGTGACCACGTCTGGAGGTGACTGCTCCACAGATTCACAGCTCTTACAGTAAAGAAGCCTTGTATAAACCGTCTCCTGTTCCTGCTGTGTCCATGTCCGGAGGTGTCTATTCCACAGATTCACAGCTCTTACAGTAAAGAAGCCTTGTATAAACCGTCCCCTGTTCCTGCTGTGACCACATCCGGAGGTGACTGCTCCACAGATTCCCAGCTCTTACAGTAAAGAATCCTTGTAAAAAACCCGTCCCCTGTTCCTGCTGTGACCACATCCGGAGGTGACTATTCCACAGATTCACAGCTCTTACAGTAAAGAAGCCTTGTATAAACCGTCCACTGTTCCTGCAGTGACCACATCCGGAGGTGACTGCTCCACAGATTCACAGCTCTTACAGTAAAGAAGCCTTGTATAAACCGTCCCCTGTTCCTGCAGTGACCACGTCCAGAGGCGACTGCTCCACAGAGTCACAGCTCTTACAGTAAAGAAGCCTTGTATAAACCATCCCCTGTTCCTGCTGTGACCACGTCCTGAGGTGACTTCTGCACAGATTTACAGCTCTTACAGTAAAGAATCCTTGTAAAAAACCCGTCCCCTGTTCCTGCTGTGACTACGTCCTGAGGTTACTCCACAGATTTACAGCTCTTACAGTAAAGAAGCCTTGTATAAACCATCCCCTGTTCCTGCTGTGACTACGTCCTGAGGTGACTACTCCACAGATTCACAGCTCTTACAGTAAAGAAGCCTTGTATAAACCATACCCTGTCCCTGCTGTGACCACGTCTGGAGGTGTCTATTACCCAGATTCACAGCTCTTACAGTAAAGAAGCCTTGTATAAACTGTCCACTGTTTCTGCTGTGACCACGTCCTGAGGTGTCTACTCCACAGATTCACAGCTCTTACAGTAAAGAAGCCTTTTATAAACCGTCCCCTGTCCCTGCTGTGACCACGTCTGGAGGTGTCTATTACCCAGATTCACAGCTCTTACAGTAAAGAATCCTTGTATAAACCCGTCCCCTGTTCCTGCTGTGACCACGTCTGGAGGTGACTGCTCCACAGATTCACAGCTCTTACAGTAAAGAAGCCTTGTATAAACCGTCCCCTGTTCCTGCTGTGACCACATCCGGAGGTGACTGCTCCACAGATTCCCAGCTCTTACAGTAAAGAATCCTTGTAAAAAACCCGTCCCCTGTTCCTGCTGTGACCACATCCGGAGGTGACTGCTCCACAGGCTCACAGCTCTTACAGTAAAGAAGCCTTTTATAAACCGTCCCATGTCCCTGCTGTGACCACGTCCGGAGGTGACTGCTCCACAGAGTCACAGCTCTTACAGTAAAGAATCCTTGTATAAACCGTCCCCTGTTCTTGCTGTGCCTACGTCTGGATCCATTTCTTTATTTGTACAGGTTAATCCTCTCAACCCTTAGACGTCTCTTCTCAGGACTAAATAAATGTAATTCTTCTAATCTTCCCCCATAACTCAGACCCTCCGGGCCCCTCATCGGTTTAGTCGCTCTCCTCTGTACTCTCTCCAGCTCCAGGGCGTCCTTTCTATGGACTGGTGCCCAGAACTGAACTGCATATTTCAGATGAGGCCGCACCAACGCTTTGTAATGTGGTAATATCACATCCCAGCCCCGCGAGTCCATGCGTCGCTTCATACATGACAATATCCTGGTGGCCTTAGAAGCAGCTGATTGACATTGTGCTGTTATATAATCTATGATCTACAAGGACTCCCAAATCCCTCTCTACAAGTGACTCTCCAGTGTTACTCCCCCTAGGACATATGATGGATGTAGATTATTACTACCTGATCCTTCTACACAAGTGACTCTCCAGTGTTACTCCCCCTAGGACATATGATGGATGTAGATTATTACTACCTGATCCTTCTACACAAGTGACTCTCCAGTGTTACTCCCCCTAGGACATATGATGTATGTAGATTATTACTACCTGATCCTTCTCTACAAGTGACTCTCCAGTGTTACTCCTGCTAGGACATATGATGTATGTATATTATTAGTACCTGATCCTTCTCTATAAGTGACTCTCCAGTGTTACTCCTCCTAGGACATATGATGTACGTAGATTATTAGTATCTGATCCTTCTCTACAAGTGACTCTCCAGTGTTACTCCCCCTAGGACATATGATGTATGTAGATTATTAGTACCTGATCCTTCTCTATAAGTGACTCTCCAGTGTTACTCCTCCTAGGACATATGATGTACGTAGATTATTAGTATCTGATCCTTCTCTACAAGTGACTCTCCAGTGTTACTCCCCCTAGGACATATGATGTATGTAGATTATTAGTACCTGATCCTTCTCTACATGTGACTCTCCAGTGTTACTCCCCCTAGGACATATGATGTATGTAGATTATTAATACCTGATCCTTCTCTACATGTGACTCTCCAGTGTTACTCCCCCTAGGACATATGATGTATGTAGATTATTAGTACCTGATCCTTCTCTACAAGTGACTCCCCCAGTGTTACTCCTCCTAGGACATATGATGTATGTAGAGTAATACTATCTTTTCCTTCACTACATGTGACTTTCCAGTGTTACTCTCCATCGGACATATGATGTATGTAGAGTAATACTATCTTTTCCTTCACTACATGTGACTCTCCAGTGTTACTCCCGCTAGGACATATGATGTATGTAGAGTATTACTATCTTTTCCTTCACTACCAGTGACTCTCCAGTATTACTCCTCCTAGGACATATGATGTATGTAGATTATTATGTACACTTCTACATAATGTGCAGGAATTTCTGGATGGCTTTTAACCATGAATATGTTGTGGAGAAAGAGCTCTCAGCAGAGGGGGAGACTTGTGTAGAGCAAAACGGGCCTGCCAACAAACAGAGGGGACTTTAGAGATACAGAGATGCCTGGGGAGAGGTAGAGAGCCCCGAGAGACTGAGAGGCCGGTGGTAAAAGCCAGAGAGGCCTACAGAGATACAGAGATGTCTGGGAGAGGTAGAGAACCCCGAGAGACTGAGAGGCGGGTGGTAAAAGCCAGAGAGGCCTACAGAGATACAGAGATGCCTGGGGAGAGGTAGAGAGTCCTGCAGAGAGACTATGAGGTGGGTGGTAAAAGCCAGAGAGGCCTACAGAGATACAGAGATGCCTGGGGAGAGGTAGAGAGCCCCGAGAGACTGAGAGGCGGGTGGTAAAAGCCAGAGAGGCCTACAGAGATACAGAGATGCCTGGGGAGAGGTAGAGAGTCCTGCAGAGAGACTATGAGGCGGGTGGTAAAAGCCAGAGAGGCCTATAGAGATGCAGAGATGCCTGGGGAGAGGTAGAGAGTCCTGCAGTGAGACTATGAGGCCGGTGGTAAAGCCAGAGAGTCCTACAGAGATACAGAGATGCCTGGGGAGAGGTAGAGAGTCCTGCAGAGAGACTATGAGGCCGGTGGTAAAAGCCAGAGAGGCCTACAGAGATACAGAGATGCCTGGGGAGAGGTAGAGAGTCCTGCAGAGAGACTATGAGGCCGATGGTAAAAGCCAGAGAGGCCTATAGAAATGCAGAGATGCCTGGGGAGAGGTAAAGAGCCCTGAGAGGCCGGTGGTAAAAGCCAGAGAGGCCTACAGAGATACAGAGATGCCTGGGGAGAGGTAGAGAGTCCTGCAGTGAGACTATGAGGCCGGTGGTAAAAGCCAGAGAGGCCTACAGAGATACAGAGAAGTCTGGGGAGAGGTAGAGAGCACTGCAGAGAGACTGAGAGGCCGGTGGTAAAAGCCAGAGAGGCCTACATAGATACAGAGATGTCTGGGGGGAGGTAGAGAGTCCTGCAGAGAGACTATGAGGTGGGTGGTAAAAGCCAGAGAGGCCTACATAGATACAGAGATGTCTGGGGGGAGGTAGAGAGTCCTGCAGAGAGACTATGAGGTGGGTGGTAAAAGCCAGAGAGGCCTACAGAGATACAGAGATGCCTGGGGAGAGGTAGAGAGCCCCGAGAGACTGAGAGGCGGGTGGTAAAAGCCAGAGAGGCCTACAGAGATACAGAGATGTCTGGGGGGAGGTAGAGAGTCCTGCAGAGAGACTATGAGGTGGGTGGTAAAAGCCAGAGAGGCCTACAGAGATACAGAGATGCCTGGGGAGAGGTAGAGAGCCCCGAGAGACTGAGAGGCCGGTGGTAAAAGCTAGAGAGGCCTACAGAGATACAGAGATGCCTGGGGAGAGGTAGAGAGCCCCGAGAGACTGAGAGGCGGGTGGTAAAAGCCAGAGAGGCCCACAGAGATACAGAGATGCCTGGGGGGAGGTAGAGAGTCCTGCAGAGAGACTATGAGGTGGGTGGTAAAAGCCAGAGAGGCCTACAGAGATACAGAGATGCCTGGGGAGAGGTAGAGAGCCCCGAGAGACTGAGAGGCGGGTGGTAAAAGCCAGAGAGGCCTATAGAGATGCAGAGATGCCTGGGGAGAGGTAGAGAGTCCTGCAGAGAGACTATGAGGCCGGTGGTAAATGCCAGAGAGGCCTACAGAGATACAGAGATGTCTGGGAGAGGTAGAGAGCCCCGAGAGACTGAGAGGCCGGTGGTAAAAGCCAGAGAGGCCTACATAGATACAGAGATGTCTGGGAGAGGTAGAGAGCCCCGAGAGACTGAGAGGCCAGTGGTAAAAGCCAGAGAGGCCTACAGAGATACAGAGATGCCTGGGGAGAAGTAGAGAGTCCTGCAGTGAGACTATGAGGCCGGAGGTAAAAGCCAGAGAGGCCTACAGAGATGTCTGGGGAGAGGTAGAGAGCCCTGCAGAGAGACTGAGAGGCCAGTGGTAAAAGCCAGAGAGGCCTACAGAGATACAGAGATGCCTGGGGAGAGGTAGAGAGTCCTGCAGGGAGACTGACAGGCTGGTGGTAAAAGCCAGAGAGGCCTACAGAGATACAGAGATGTCTGGGAGAGGTAGAGAGCCCCAAGAGATTGAGAGGCCGGTGGTAAAAGCCAGAGAGGCCTACAGAGATACAGAGATGCCTGGGGAGAGGGATAGAACCCTGCAGAGAGACTGAGAGGCGGGTGGTAAAAGCCAGAGAGGCCTACAGAGATACAGAGATGTCTGGGGAGAGGTAGAGAGCCCTGCAGAGAGACTGAGAGCCCGGTGGTAAAAGCCAGAGACGCCTACAGAGATACAGAGATGCCTGGGGGGGAGGTAGAGAGTCCTGCAGAGAGACTATGAGGTGGGTGGTAAAAGCCAGAGAGGCCTACAGAGATACAGAGATGTCTGGGGAGAGGTAGAGAGCCCCGAGAGACTGAGAGGCGGGTGGTAAAAGCCAGAGAGGCCTACAGAGATACAGAGATGTCTGGGGAGAGGTAGAGAGTCCTGCAGAGAGACTGAGAAACCTGCAGAGATAAAGGGAGCCTGGGGTGATACAGAGATTCAGAGAGGTCTGCAGCGAGAGCCAGAGAGGCCCGTGCCTTCCAAGTGTCCCTCTTTTTGACCCAAATTCACCTGTCCTTCTTTGATCCTTAAATGTCCCTCTTTTTGACCTGGGGAATTAATGTATAAATGTTCATTAATAAATTTACTAAATTGCTCCTTACTAAACTATCTGTCTGGTTTCTACCTGTAGATTAGACCAGAACTTCTTTATTTTGTGCAATTTGGACCTTAAAATATCTATACTCCGATGATTTATCTGCTAATAATTAAATGGATATTCAAGCTCGAGAAAAAAATTCTCCCAGGGGCTCCACGAAAAATAAAGGAACTTACACTCCCCTCACCGATCCCCCGCTGCTGCAGTTGTGGCGGAGTCAGTAATTATGCTTTGGGCGGAGTTAGAGGCGTGGCCTAGTATGAAAAGAACTGGCGTGATGCGCGCCGCACATATTGTCCCTCTGAAATTTTCAAAAGTTGGGAGGTGTGGATGCCTGTGGGACAGAGGACTTACTGATTCCCCTGTTCCCAGAGGTATTAATGCTTTCACTGCTGGCAGCATTTTGGGCAGGGTTGCAGAGAAGAGCCTCTATCTTCTCCTCAGTGGGGGGGGAAGGCAGTAGAGGAACATGTGTCGGCGCCATCTTGGATTTCAGGAGCTACGGAGAAAAGGTCAGTCATGTTCCCGGTCTCCATTTCTCCTGGTCTTTGGCGGAGATGGTGGCAGGTGAGTGATCATGGCGAAGTCAGGGAGTAGGTTTGTGCCAGCTCGACACAGAGCGCAGAGATTCTCCGGCTGGGCTACGTCCCAGAGTCTTACTGACACCGAATATTCAGGATATGCAGCTTGGCCTTTCCTTTCACTTGTTTTGAGCCAAAAACTTTATTTTAAATAAAACCAAATAAGTACAGAAAAAAAGGGAAATCTCTGCCTTCAACTGCTCCGCACTTACCTGTCCATGGTCCGGCGGCGAGCCAGGCGTCTCCCCTTGCAGTGGGGCCAGGGTCATTCCACTGTTGTGGCAACCAACCAACCGGCCTGTCAGGGGCAGAGGCGTTGGACCAGTCAGGCACGGCTCCAGCGTCACTTGCAGCTGCTGGCCATAGGTGCCTGTGATTGGTCATCTTAGCCTCACAAATGTGTATTAGTGTTTTTCTATCCCCAGTTTTCTGATTCTTTGATTGTCCCTGACCTCGCTCCTGACCACGGATTATTCCTCTGACTGTCGCCACCTGGTATTTGACTCTGTGTTTCTACCTTGTCTTGGTTCTGTCGTATCTCTCTGGTTGGGACTGGATTCTGACTTGGCTTTTGGTTTCGGATCTGGTCCTGGTGTTGCCTGCCTTGTGGTGACTTCTTTCTGCCTGCCTACTCTAGTGCCTCACTAGATTTAAGCTCCTGCACTTAGTCAAGTCAGGGACCATCACCCAGTTGTGGGCCTGACTTTAAGATGGAGCATGCAAGTAGGTGGGGAGAGTGGTGCGGGTGGAATAGAGGACTGTAACGTTCCCTACCCTGCGTGACAGTAATATAACGACAGCTGGCAGCATGAATGAGTAACACTGGTGGTGGCCATCTGTTCTCAACTCACCATGAAACCTGGAGCACCTACACATTCGAGATGGAGACAGTGTCACATCCACGTCTGAAAATGTGACCTCCACCAGGTGACTGCTGCTGGCAACCAATAATCTGGATGTCATGACTCAGAAATCTGGAATTCCCCAGGTCTGAGACGTGTCCCCCTATCCCAGCTGTCCTCAGCCCTGGTGGTGACTTTCTTCTCCTGCAGGTTCGGAGTCGCCTTCAGTTATTACGGCATCAGCTTCCAGGTCACCGGCTTCAGCCTCAGCCCCTTCCTCACTCACTTCATCTTTGGTGCCATCGAGATTCCAGCAAAGCTAGGAGTCTACCTCCTACTGGACCGCATCGGGCGCAAACAGTGCCAAGGGGGGTCCCTGATTATCACAGGCGTCTGTATAGGACTCACGTGCCTCATACCTCCAGGTAACCTCACTACTATCCCCCGTGTACCCTCACATACCTCACACCTCCAGGTAACCTCACTACTATCCCCTGTGTACCCTGATACCTCACACCTCCAGGTAACCTCACTACTATCCCCTGTATACCCTCACATACCTCACACCTCCAGGTAACCTCACTACTATCCCCTGTGTACCCTCACATACCTCACACCTCCAGGTAACCTCACTACTATCCCCTGTGTACCCTCACATACCTCACACCTCCAGGTAACCTCACTACTATCCCCCGTATACCCTCACATACCTCACACCTCCAGGTAACCTCACTACTATCCCCCATATACCCTCACATACCTCACACCTCCAGGTAACCTCACTACTATCCCCCGTGTACCCTCACATACCTCACACCTCCAGGTAACCTCACTACTATCCCCCATATACCCTCACATACCTCACACCTCCAGGTAACCTCACTACTATCCTCCGTGTACCCTCACATACCTCACACCTCCAGGTAACCTTACTACTATCCCCTGTGTACCCTGATACCTCACACCTCCAGGTAACCTCACTACTATCCCCCATATACCCTCACATACCTCACACCTCCAGGTAACCTCACTACTATCCCCCGTGTACCCTGATACCTCACACCTCCAGGTAACCTTACTACTATCCCCCGTGTACCCTCAGATACCTCACACCTCCAGGTAACCTCACTACTATCCCCCATATACCCTCACATACCTCACACCTCCAGGTAACCTCACTACTATCCCCCATATACCCTCACATACCTCACACCTCCAGGTAACCTCACTACTATCCCCTATATACCCTCACATACCTCACACCTCCAGGTAACCTCACTACTATCCCCTGTGTACCCTCACATACCTCACACCTCCAGGTAACCTCACTACTATCCCCCGTGTACCCTCACATACCTCACACCTCCAGGTAACCTCACTACTATCCCCATATACCCTCACATACCTCACACCTCCAGGTAACCTCACTACTATCCCCCGTGTACCCTCACATACCTCACACCTCCAGGTAACCTCACTACTATCCCCCGTGTACCCTGATACCTCACACCTCCAGGTAACCTCACTACTATCCCCCGTGTACCCTCACATACCTCACACCTCCAGGTAACCTCACTACTATCCCCTGTATACCCTCACATACCTCACACCTCCAGGTAACCTCACTACTATCCCCTGTGTACCCTCACATACCTCACACCTCCAGGTAACCTCACTACTATCCCCCGTGTACCCTCACATACCTCACACCTCCAGGTAACCTCACTACTATCCCCATATACCCTCACATACCTCACACCTCCAGGTAACCTCACTACTATCCCCTGTGTACCCTCACATACCTCACACCTCCAGGTAACCTCACTACTATCCCCCATATACCCTCACATACCTCACACCTCCAGGTAACCTCACTACTATCCCCTGTGTACCCTCACATACCTCACACCTCCAGGTAACCTCACTACTATCCCCTGTGTACCCTCACATACCTCACACCTCCAGGTAACCTCACTACTATCCCCCGTGTACCCTCACATACCTCACACCTCCAGGTAACCTCACTACTATCCCCTGTGTACCCTCACATACCTCACACCTCCAGGTAACCTCACTACTATCCCCCATATACCCTCACATACCTCACACCTCCAGGTAACCTCACTACTATCCCCTGTATACCCTCACATACCTCACACCTCCAGGTAACCTCACTACTATCCCCCGTATACCCTCACATACCTCACACCTCCAGGTAACCTCACTACTATCCCCCATATACCCTCACATACCTCACACCTCCAGGTAACCTCACTACTATCCCCCGTGTACCCTCACATACCTCACACCTCCAGGTAACCTCACTACTATCCCCTGTGTACCCTCACATACCTCACACCTCCAGGTAACCTCACTACTATCCCCCATATACCCTCACATACCTCACACCTCCAGGTAACCTCACTACTATCCCCTGTGTACCCTCACATACCTCACACCTCCAGGTAACCTCACTACTATCCCCTATATACCCTCACATACCTCACACCTCCAGGTAACCTCACTACTATCCCCTATATACCCTCACATACCTCACACCTCCAGGTAACCTCACTACTATCCCCTGTGTACCCTCACATACCTCACACCTCCAGGTAACCTCACTACTATCCCCATATACCCTCACATACCTCACACCTCCAGGTAACCTCACTACTATCCCCCATATACCCTCACATACCTCACACCTCCAGGTAACCTCACTACTATCCCCCGTGTACCCTCACATACCTCACACCTCCAGGTAACCTCACTACTATCCCCCATATACCCTCACATACCTCACACCTCCAGGTAACCTCACTACTATCCCCCATGTACCCTCACATACCTCACACCTCCAGGTAACCTCACTACTATCCCCCATATACCCTCACATACCTCACACCTCCAGGTAACCTCACTACTATCCCCTGTGTACCCTCACATACCTCACACCTCCAGGTAACCTCACTACTATCCCCTGTGTACCCTCACATACCTCACACCTCCAGGTAACCTCACTACTATCCCCCATATACCCTCACATACCTCACACCTCCAGGTAACCTCACTACTATCCCCCATATACCCTCACATACCTCACACCTCCAGGTAACCTCACTACTATCCCCATGTACCCTCACATACCTCACACCTCCAGGTAACCTCACTACTATCCCCATATACCCTCACATACCTCACACCTCCAGGTAACCTCACTACTATCCCCCATATACCCTCACATACCTCACACCTCCAGGTAACCTCACTACTATCCCCTGTGTACCCTCACATACCTCACACCTCCAGGTAACCTCACTACTATCCCCCGTGTACCCTCACATACCTCACACCTCCAGGTAACCTCACTACTATCCCCTGTATACCCTCACATACCTCACACCTCCAGGTAACCTCACTACTATCCCCCATATACCCTCACATACCTCACACCTCCAGGTAACCTCACTACTATCCCCCATATACCCTCACATACCTCACACCTCCAGGTAACCTCACTACTATCCCCTGTATACCCTCACATACCTCACACCTCCAGGTAACCTCACTACTATCCCCCATATACCCTCACATACCTCACACCTCCAGGTAACCTCACTACTATCCCCGTGTACCCTCACATACCTCACACCTCCAGGTAACCTCACTACTATCCCCCGTGTACCCTCACATACCTCACACCTCCAGGTAACCTCACTACTATCCCCTGTGTACCCTCACATACCTCACACCTCCAGGTAACCTCACTACTATCCCCATATACCCTCACATACCTCACACCTCCAGGTAACCTCACTACTATCCCCGTGTACCCTCACATACCTCACACCTCCAGGTAACCTCACTACTATCCCCCATATACCCTCACATACCTCACACCTCCAGGTAACCTCACTACTATCCCCCATATACCCTCACATACCTCACACCTCCAGGTAACCTCACTACTATCCCCCATATACCCTCACATACCTCACACCTCCAGGTAACCTCACTACTATCCCCCGTATACCCTCACATACCTCACACCTCCAGGTAACCTCACTACTATCCCCCGTATACCCTCACATACCTCACACCTCCAGGTAACCTCACTACTATCCCCTGTATACCCTCACATACCTCACACCTCCAGGTAACCTCACTACTATCCCCCATATACCCTCACATACCTCACACCTCCAGGTAACCTCACTACTATCCCCCATATACCCTCACATACCTCACACCTCCAGGTAACCTCACTACTATCCCCCGTATACCCTCACATACCTCACACCTCCAGGTAACCTCACTACTATCCCCCGTGTACCCTCACATACCTCACACCTCCAGGTAACCTCACTACTATCCCCTATATACCCTCACATACCTCACACCTCCAGGTAACCTCACTACTATCCCCCATATACCCTCACATACCTCACACCTCCAGGTAACCTCACTACTATCCCCCGTGTACCCTCACATACCTCACACCTCCAGGTAACCTCACTACTATCCCCGTATACCCTCACATACCTCACACCTCCAGGTAACCTCACTACTATCCCCGTGTACCCTCACATACCTCACACCTCCAGGTAACCTCACTACTATCCCCTATATACCCTCACATACCTCACACCTCCAGGTAACCTCACTACTATCCCCCGTATACCCTCACATACCTCACACCTCCAGGTAACCTCACTACTATCCCCCATATACCCTCACATACCTCACACCTCCAGGTAACCTCACTACTATCCCCTGTGTACCCTCACATACCTCACACCTCCAGGTAACCTCACTACTATCCCCCATATACCCTCACATACCTCACACCTCCAGGTAACCTCACTACTATCCCCCGTATACCCTCACATACCTCACACCTCCAGGTAACCTCACTACTATCCCCCATATACCCTCACATACCTCACACCTCCAGGTAACCTCACTACTATCCCCCATATACCCTCACATACCTCACACCTCCAGGTAACCTCACTACTATCCCCAGTATACCCTCACATACCTCACACCTCCAGGTAACCTCACTACTATCCCCCATATACCCTCACATACCTCACACCTCCAGGTAACCTCACTACTATCCCCCGTATACCCTCACATACCTCACACCTCCAGGTAACCTCACTACTATCCCCATGTACCCTCACATACCTCACACCTCCAGGTAACCTCACTACTATCCCCATATACCCTCACATACCTCACACCTCCAGGTAACCTCACTACTATCCCCCGTGTACCCTCACATACCTCACACCTCCAGGTAACCTCACTACTATCCCCATATACCCTCACATACCTCACACCTCCAGGTAACCTCACTACTATCCCCTGTATACCCTCACATACCTCACACCTCCAGGTAACCTCACTACTATCCCCCGTATACCCTCACATACCTCACACCTCCAGGTAACCTCACTACTATCCCCCATATACCCTCACATACCTCACACCTCCAGGTAACCTCACTACTATCCCCCGTGTACCCTCACATACCTCACACCTCCAGGTAACCTCACTACTATCCCCGTGTACCCTCACATACCTCACACCTCCAGGTAACCTCACTACTATCCCCCATATACCCTCACATACCTCACACCTCCAGGTAACCTCACTACTATCCCCCGTATACCCTCACATACCTCACACCTCCAGGTAACCTCACTACTATCCCCCATGTACCCTCACATACCTCACACCTCCAGGTAACCTCACTACTATCCCCATATACCCTCACATACCTCACACCTCCAGGTAACCTCACTACTATCCCCCATATACCCTCACATACCTCACACCTCCAGGTAACCTCACTACTATCCCCTATATACCCTCACATACCTCACACCTCCAGGTAACCTCACTACTATCCCCTATATACCCTCACATACCTCACACCTCCAGGTAACCTCACTACTATCCCCTGTATACCCTCACATACCTCACACCTCCAGGTAACCTCACTACTATCCCCCATATACCCTCACATACCTCACACCTCCAGGTAACCTCACTACTATCCCCTGTATACCCTCACATACCTCACACCTCCAGGTAACCTCACTACTATCCCCCGTATACCCTCACATACCTCACACCTCCAGGTAACCTCACTACTATCCCCTGTATACCCTCACATACCTCACACCTCCAGGTAACCTCACTACTATCCCCTGTATACCCTCACATACCTCACACCTCCAGGTAACCTCACTACTATCCCCTGTGTACCCTCACATACCTCACACCTCCAGGTAACCTCACTACTATCCCCTGTATACCCTCACATACCTCACACCTCCAGGTAACCTCACTACTATCCCCCGTATACCCTCACATACCTCACACCTCCAGGTAACCTCACTACTATCCCCCGTGTACCCTCACATACCTCACACCTCCAGGTAACCTCACTACTATCCCCCATATACCCTCACATACCTCACACCTCCAGGTAACCTCACTACTATCCCCCATATACCCTCACATACCTCACACCTCCAGGTAACCTCACTACTATCCCCTATATACCCTCACATACCTCACACCTCCAGGTAACCTCACTACTATCCCCCATATACCCACACATACCTCACACCTCCAGGTAACCTCACTACTATCCCCAGTGTACCCTCACATACCTCACACCTCCAGGTAACCTCACTACTATCCCCATGTACCCTCACATACCTCACACCTCCAGGTAACCTCACTACTATCCCCCGTATACCCTCACATACCTCACACCTCCAGGTAACCTCACTACTATCCCCTGTATACCCTCACATACCTCACACCTCCAGGTAACCTCACTACTATCCCCCCATATACCCTCACATACCTCACACCTCCAGGTAACCTCACTACTATCCCCTGTGTACCCTCACATACCTCACACCTCCAGGTAACCTCACTACTATCCCCATATACCCTCACATACCTCACACCTCCAGGTAACCTCACTACTATCCCCTGTGTACCCTCACATACCTCACACCTCCAGGTAACCTCACTACTATCCCCCATATACCCTCACATACCTCACACCTCCAGGTAACCTCACTACTATCCCCCGTATACCCTCACATACCTCACACCTCCAGGTAACCTCACTACTATCCCCCGTGTACCCTCACATACCTCACACCTCCAGGTAACCTCACTACTATCCCCCATATACCCTCACATACCTCACACCTCCAGGTAACCTCACTACTATCCCCCGTATACCCTCACATACCTCACACCTCCAGGTAACCTCACTACTATCCCCCATATACCCTCACATACCTCACACCTCCAGGTAACCTCACTACTATCCCCCGTGTACCCTCACATACCTCACACCTCCAGGTAACCTCACTACTATCCCCTATATACCCTCACATACCTCACACCTCCAGGTAACCTCACTACTATCCCCTGTATACCCTCACATACCTCACACCTCCAGGTAACCTCACTACTATCCCCTATATACCCTCACATACCTCACACCTCCAGGTAACCTCACTACTATCCCCTGTATACCCTCACATACCTCACACCTCCAGGTAACCTCACTACTATCCCCCATATACCCTCACATACCTCACACCTCCAGGTAACCTCACTACTATCCCCTGTGTACCCTCACATACCTCACACCTCCAGGTAACCTCACTACTATCCCCATATACCCTCACATACCTCACACCTCCAGGTAACCTCACTACTATCCCCTGTATACCCTCACATACCTCACACCTCCAGGTAACCTCACTACTATCCCCTGTATACCCTCACATACCTCACACCTCCAGGTAACCTCACTACTATCCCCCATATACCCTCACATACCTCACACCTCCAGGTAACCTCACTACTATCCCCCGTGTACCCTCACATACCTCACACCTCCAGGTAACCTCACTACTATCCCCTATATACCCTCACATACCTCACACCTCCAGGTAACCTCACTACTATCCCCTGTATACCCTCACATACCTCACACCTCCAGGTAACCTCACTACTATCCCCTGTGTACCCTCACATACCTCACACCTCCAGGTAACCTCACTACTATCCCCTGTGTACCCTCACATACCTCACACCTCCAGGTAACCTCACTACTATCCCCTGTATACCCTCACATACCTCACACCTCCAGGTAACCTCACTACTATCCCCCATATACCCTCACATACCTCACACCTCCAGGTAACCTCACTACTATCCCCTATATACCCTCACATACCTCACACCTCCAGGTAACCTCACTACTATCCCCATATACCCTCACATACCTCACACCTCCAGGTAACCTCACTACTATCCCCTGTGTACCCTCACATACCTCACACCTCCAGGTAACCTCACTACTATCCCCCATATACCCTCACATACCTCACACCTCCAGGTAACCTCACTACTATCCCCTGTATACCCTCACATACCTCACACCTCCAGGTAACCTCACTACTATCCCCCATATACCCTCACATACCTCACACCTCCAGGTAACCTCACTACTATCCCCCGTATACCCTCACATACCTCACACCTCCAGGTAACCTCACTACTATCCCCCGTATACCCTCACATACCTCACACCTCCAGGTAACCTCACTACTATCCCCTGTGTACCCTCACATACCTCACACCTCCAGGTAACCTCACTACTATCCCCTGTATACCCTCACATACCTCACACCTCCAGGTAACCTCACTACTATCCCCCGTGTACCCTCACATACCTCACACCTCCAGGTAACCTCACTACTATCCCCCGTGTACCCTCACATACCTCACACCTCCAGGTAACCTCACTACTATCCCCCGTGTACCCTCACATACCTCACACCTCCAGGTAACCTCACTACTATCCCCTGTATACCCTCACATACCTCACACCTCCAGGTAACCTCACTACTATCCCCCATATACCCTCACATACCTCACACCTCCAGGTAACCTCACTACTATCCCCCGTGTACCCTCACATACCTCACACCTCCAGGTAACCTCACTACTATCCCCGTGTACCCTCACATACCTCACACCTCCAGGTAACCTCACTACTATCCCCCATATACCCTCACATACCTCACACCTCCAGGTAACCTCACTACTATCCCCCATATACCCTCACATACCTCACACCTCCAGGTAACCTCACTACTATCCCCCATATACCCTCACATACCTCACACCTCCAGGTAACCTCACTACTATCCCCTGTATACCCTCACATACCTCACACCTCCAGGTAACCTCACTACTATCCCCCATATACCCTCACATACCTCACACCTCCAGGTAACCTCACTACTATCCCCCATGTACCCTCACATACCTCACACCTCCAGGTAACCTCACTACTATCCCCTGTATACCCTCACATACCTCACACCTCCAGGTAACCTCACTACTATCCCCTGTATACCCTCACATACCTCACACCTCCAGGTAACCTCACTACTATCCCCTGTATACCCTCACATACCTCACACCTCCAGGTAACCTCACTACTATCCCCATATACCCTCACATACCTCACACCTCCAGGTAACCTCACTACTATCCCCATGTACCCTCACATACCTCACACCTCCAGGTAACCTCACTACTATCCCCATATACCCTCACATACCTCACACCTCCAGGTAACCTCACTACTATCCCCCATATACCCTCACATACCTCACACCTCCAGGTAACCTCACTACTATCCCCCGTATACCCTCACATACCTCACACCTCCAGGTAACCTCACTACTATCCCCATATACCCTCACATACCTCACACCTCCAGGTAACCTCACTACTATCCCCCGTATACCCTCACATACCTCACACCTCCAGGTAACCTCACTACTATCCCCTGTATACCCTCACATACCTCACACCTCCAGGTAACCTCACTACTATCCCCTGTATACCCTCACATACCTCACACCTCCAGGTAACCTCACTACTATCCCCCATATACCCTCACATACCTCACACCTCCAGGTAACCTCACTACTATCCCCCATATACCCTCACATACCTCACACCTCCAGGTAACCTCACTACTATCCCCCATATACCCTCACATACCTCACACCTCCAGGTAACCTCACTACTATCCCCCGTGTACCCTCACATACCTCACACCTCCAGGTAACCTCACTACTATCCCCTGTATACCCTCACATACCTCACACCTCCAGGTAACCTCACTACTATCCCCTGTATACCCTCACATACCTCACACCTCCAGGTAACCTCACTACTATCCCCTGTGTACCCTCACATACCTCACACCTCCAGGTAACCTCACTACTATCCCCTGTGTACCCTCACATACCTCACACCTCCAGGTAACCTCACTACTATCCCCGTGTACCCTCACATACCTCACACCTCCAGGTAACCTCACTACTATCCCCTGTGTACCCTCACATACCTCACACCTCCAGGTAACCTCACTACTATCCCCTGTGTACCCTCACATACCTCACACCTCCAGGTAACCTCACTACTATCCCCTGTGTACCCTCACATACCTCACACCTCCAGGTAACCTCACTACTATCCCCATATACCCTCACATACCTCACACCTCCAGGTAACCTCACTACTATCCCCTATATACCCTCACATACCTCACACCTCCAGGTAACCTCACTACTATCCCCGTGTACCCTCACATACCTCACACCTCCAGGTAACCTCACTACTATCCCCCATATACCCTCACATACCTCACACCTCCAGGTAACCTCACTACTATCCCCATATACCCTCACATACCTCACACCTCCAGGTAACCTCACTACTATCCCCTGTGTACCCTCACATACCTCACACCTCCAGGTAACCTCACTACTATCCCCATATACCCTCACATACCTCACACCTCCAGGTAACCTCACTACTATCCCCCGTATACCCTCACATACCTCACACCTCCAGGTAACCTCACTACTATCCCCCATATACCCTCACATACCTCACACCTCCAGGTAACCTCACTACTATCCCCCATATACCCTCACATACCTCACACCTCCAGGTAACCTCACTACTATCCCCATATACCCTCACATACCTCACACCTCCAGGTAACCTCACTACTATCCCCGTATACCCTCACATACCTCACACCTCCAGGTAACCTCACTACTATCCCCATATACCCTCACATACCTCACACCTCCAGGTAACCTCACTACTATCCCCTATGTACCCTCACATACCTCACACCTCCAGGTAACCTCACTACTATCCCCCGTATACCCTCACATACCTCACACCTCCAGGTAACCTCACTACTATCCCCCATATACCCTCACATACCTCACACCTCCAGGTAACCTCACTACTATCCCCGTATACCCTCACATACCTCACACCTCCAGGTAACCTCACTACTATCCCCCGTGTACCCTCACATACCTCACACCTCCAGGTAACCTCACTACTATCCCCTGTGTACCCTCACATACCTCACACCTCCAGGTAACCTCACTACTATCCCCTGTGTACCCTCACATACCTCACACCTCCAGGTAACCTCACTACTATCCCCTGTGTACCCTCACATACCTCACACCTCCAGGTAACCTCACTACTATCCCCCGTGTACCCTCACATACCTCACACCTCCAGGTAACCTCACTACTATCCCCGTGTACCCTCACATACCTCACACCTCCAGGTAACCTCACTACTATCCCCGTGTACCCTCACATACCTCACACCTCCAGGTAACCTCACTACTATCCCCCATATACCCTCACATACCTCACACCTCCAGGTAACCTCACTACTATCCCCCATATACCCTCACATACCTCACACCTCCAGGTAACCTCACTACTATCCCCCATATACCCTCACATACCTCACACCTCCAGGTAACCTCACTACTATCCCCTGTATACCCTCACATACCTCACACCTCCAGGTAACCTCACTACTATCCCCATGTACCCTCACATACCTCACACCTCCAGGTAACCTCACTACTATCCCCTGTGTACCCTCACATACCTCACACCTCCAGGTAACCTCACTACTATCCCCATATACCCTCACATACCTCACACCTCCAGGTAACCTCACTACTATCCCCCATATACCCTCACATACCTCACACCTCCAGGTAACCTCACTACTATCCCCTGTGTACCCTCACATACCTCACACCTCCAGGTAACCTCACTACTATCCCCCATATACCCTCACATACCTCACACCTCCAGGTAACCTCACTACTATCCCCCGTGTACCCTCACATACCTCACACCTCCAGGTAACCTCACTACTATCCCCCATATACCCTCACATACCTCACACCTCCAGGTAACCTCACTACTATCCCCGTGTACCCTCACATACCTCACACCTCCAGGTAACCTCACTACTATCCCCCGTATACCCTCACATACCTCACACCTCCAGGTAACCTCACTACTATCCCCCATATACCCTCACATACCTCACACCTCCAGGTAACCTCACTACTATCCCCCATGTACCCTCACATACCTCACACCTCCAGGTAACCTCACTACTATCCCCATATACCCTCACATACCTCACACCTCCAGGTAACCTCACTACTATCCCCTGTATACCCTCACATACCTCACACCTCCAGGTAACCTCACTACTATCCCCATATACCCTCACATACCTCACACCTCCAGGTAACCTCACTACTATCCCCTATATACCCTCACATACCTCACACCTCCAGGTAACCTCACTACTATCCCCTGTATACCCTCACATACCTCACACCTCCAGGTAACCTCACTACTATCCCCATATACCCTCACATACCTCACACCTCCAGGTAACCTCACTACTATCCCCATATACCCTCACATACCTCACACCTCCAGGTAACCTCACTACTATCCCCGTGTACCCTCACATACCTCACACCTCCAGGTAACCTCACTACTATCCCCCGTATACCCTCACATACCTCACACCTCCAGGTAACCTCACTACTATCCCCGTGTACCCTCACATACCTCACACCTCCAGGTAACCTCACTACTATCCCCTGTATACCCTCACATACCTCACACCTCCAGGTAACCTCACTACTATCCCCATATACCCTCACATACCTCACACCTCCAGGTAACCTCACTACTATCCCCCGTATACCCTCACATACCTCACACCTCCAGGTAACCTCACTACTATCCCCCATATACCCTCACATACCTCACACCTCCAGGTAACCTCACTACTATCCCCCATATACCCTCACATACCTCACACCTCCAGGTAACCTCACTACTATCCCCATATACCCTCACATACCTCACACCTCCAGGTAACCTCACTACTATCCCCCGTATACCCTCACATACCTCACACCTCCAGGTAACCTCACTACTATCCCCCGTATACCCTCACATACCTCACACCTCCAGGTAACCTCACTACTATCCCCTATGTACCCTCACATACCTCACACCTCCAGGTAACCTCACTACTATCCCCCGTGTACCCTCACATACCTCACACCTCCAGGTAACCTCACTACTATCCCCCGTGTACCCTCACATACCTCACACCTCCAGGTAACCTCACTACTATCCCCCATATACCCTCACATACCTCACACCTCCAGGTAACCTCACTACTATCCCCTGTATACCCTCACATACCTCACACCTCCAGGTAACCTCACTACTATCCCCCATATACCCTCACATACCTCACACCTCCAGGTAACCTCACTACTATCCCCCATATACCCTCACATACCTCACACCTCCAGGTAACCTCACTACTATCCCCTGTATACCCTCACATACCTCACACCTCCAGGTAACCTCACTACTATCCCCCGTGTACCCTCACATACCTCACACCTCCAGGTAACCTCACTACTATCCCCGTATACCCTCACATACCTCACACCTCCAGGTAACCTCACTACTATCCCCCGTGTACCCTCACATACCTCACACCTCCAGGTAACCTCACTACTATCCCCATGTACCCTCACATACCTCACACCTCCAGGTAACCTCACTACTATCCCCGTGTACCCTCACATACCTCACACCTCCAGGTAACCTCACTACTATCCCCCGTATACCCTCACATACCTCACACCTCCAGGTAACCTCACTACTATCCCCGTATACCCTCACATACCTCACACCTCCAGGTAACCTCACTACTATCCCCGTGTACCCTCACATACCTCACACCTCCAGGTAACCTCACTACTATCCCCCATATACCCTCACATACCTCACACCTCCAGGTAACCTCACTACTATCCCCCATATACCCTCACATACCTCACACCTCCAGGTAACCTCACTACTATCCCCCATATACCCTCACATACCTCACACCTCCAGGTAACCTCACTACTATCCCCCATATACCCTCACATACCTCACACCTCCAGGTAACCTCACTACTATCCCCTATATACCCTCACATACCTCACACCTCCAGGTAACCTCACTACTATCCCCCATATACCCTCACATACCTCACACCTCCAGGTAACCTCACTACTATCCCCCGTATACCCTCACATACCTCACACCTCCAGGTAACCTCACTACTATCCCCCGTGTACCCTCACATACCTCACACCTCCAGGTAACCTCACTACTATCCCCCGTATACCCTCACATACCTCACACCTCCAGGTAACCTCACTACTATCCCCTGTATACCCTCACATACCTCACACCTCCAGGTAACCTCACTACTATCCCCCATATACCCTCACATACCTCACACCTCCAGGTAACCTCACTACTATCCCCATATACCCTCACATACCTCACACCTCCAGGTAACCTCACTACTATCCCCCATATACCCTCACATACCTCACACCTCCAGGTAACCTCACTACTATCCCCCATATACCCTCACATACCTCACACCTCCAGGTAACCTCACTACTATCCCCTGTGTACCCTCACATACCTCACACCTCCAGGTAACCTCACTACTATCCCCCATATACCCTCACATACCTCACACCTCCAGGTAACCTCACTACTATCCCCCATATACCCTCACATACCTCACACCTCCAGGTAACCTTACTACTATCCACCGTGTACCCTCACATACCTCACACCTCCAGGTAACCTCACTACTATCCCCCATATACCCTCACATACCTCACACCTCCAGGTAACCTCACTACTATCCCCCATATACCCTCACATACCTCACACCTCCAGGTAACCTCACTACTATCCCCCATATACCCTCACATACCTCACACCTCCAGGTAACCTCACTACTATCCCCTGTGTACCCTCACATACCTCACACCTCCAGGTAACCTCACTACTATCCCCCGTGTACCCTCACATACCTCACACCTCCAGGTAACCTCACTACTATCCCCTATGTACCCTCACATACCTCACACCTCCAGGTAACCTCACTACTATCCCCTGTATACCCTCACATACCTCACACCTCCAGGTAACCTCACTACTATCCCCCATATACCCTCACATACCTCACACCTCCAGGTAACCTCACTACTATCCCCTATATACCCTCACATACCTCACACCTCCAGGTAACCTCACTACTATCCCCCATATACCCTCACATACCTCACACCTCCAGGTAACCTCACTACTATCCCCTGTATACCCTCACATACCTCACACCTCCAGGTAACCTCACTACTATCCCCTGTGTACCCTCACATACCTCACACCTCCAGGTAACCTCACTACTATCCCCTGTGTACCCTCACATACCTCACACCTCCAGGTAACCTCACTACTATCCCCTGTGTACCCTCACATACCTCACACCTCCAGGTAACCTCACTACTATCCCCCGTGTACCCTCACATACCTCACACCTCCAGGTAACCTTACTACTATCCCCTGTGTACCCTCACATACCTCACACCTCCAGGTAACCTCACTACTATCCCCTGTATACCCTCACATACCTCACACCTCCAGGTAACCTCACTACTATCCCCCATATACCCTCACATACCTCACACCTCCAGGTAACCTCACTACTATCCCCCGTGTACCCTCACATACCTCACACCTCCAGGTAACCTCACTACTATCCCCATATACCCTCACATACCTCACACCTCCAGGTAACCTCACTACTATCCCCCATATACCCTCACATACCTCACACCTCCAGGTAACCTCACTACTATCCCCCATATACCCTCACATACCTCACACCTCCAGGTAACCTCACTACTATCCCCTGTGTACCCTCACATACCTCACACCTCCAGGTAACCTCACTACTATCCCCATGTACCCTCACATACCTCACACCTCCAGGTAACCTCACTACTATCCCCGTGTACCCTCACATACCTCACACCTCCAGGTAACCTCACTACTATCCCCTGTATACCCTCACATACCTCACACCTCCAGGTAACCTCACTACTATCCCCCATATACCCTCACATACCTCACACCTCCAGGTAACCTCACTACTATCCCCCGTGTACCCTCACATACCTCACACCTCCAGGTAACCTCACTACTATCCCCCATATACCCTCACATACCTCACACCTCCAGGTAACCTCACTACTATCCCCCATATACCCTCACATACCTCACACCTCCAGGTAACCTCACTACTATCCCCCATATACCCTCACATACCTCACACCTCCAGGTAACCTCACTACTATCCCCTGTATACCCTCACATACCTCACACCTCCAGGTAACCTCACTACTATCCCCCATATACCCTCACATACCTCACACCTCCAGGTAACCTCACTACTATCCCCCATGTACCCTCACATACCTCACACCTCCAGGTAACCTCACTACTATCCTCCGTGTACCCTCACATACCTCACACCTCCAGGTAACCTCACTACTATCCCCTGTGTACCCTCACATACCTCACACCTCCAGGTAACCTCACTACTATCCCCCATATACCCTCACATACCTCACACCTCCAGGTAACCTCACTACTATCCCCTGTGTACCCTCACATACCTCACACCTCCAGGTAACCTCACTACTATCCCCCGTATACCCTCACATACCTCACACCTCCAGGTAACCTCACTACTATCCCCTGTATACCCTCACATACCTCACACCTCCAGGTAACCTCACTACTATCCCCTGTGTACCCTCACATACCTCACACCTCCAGGTAACCTCACTACTATCCCCCATATACCCTCACATACCTCACACCTCCAGGTAACCTCACTACTATCCCCCATATACCCTCACATACCTCACACCTCCAGGTAACCTCACTACTATCCCCATATACCCTCACATACCTCACACCTCCAGGTAACCTCACTACTATCCCCCATATACCTCACATACCTCACACCTCCAGGTAACCTCACTACTATCCCCTGTATACCCTCACATACCTCACACCTCCAGGTAACCTCACTACTATCCTCCGTGTACCCTCACATACCTCACACCTCCAGGTAACCTCACTACTATCCCCTGTATACCCTCACATACCTCACACCTCCAGGTAACCTCACTACTATCCCCCGTGTACCCTCACATACCTCACACCTCCAGGTAACCTCACTACTATCCCCTGTGTACCCTCACATACCTCACACCTCCAGGTAACCTCACTACTATCCCCCATATACCCTCACATACCTCACACCTCCAGGTAACCTCACTACTATCCCCCATATACCCTCACATACCTCACACCTCCATGTAACCTCACTACTATCCCCCATATGCCCTCACATACCTCACACCTCCATGTAACCTCACTACTATCCCCCGTGTACCCTGACACCTCATGCCTCACTGTAGCTGCCGTAACCTTTGCTGTCATCTGTTTCAGGACATTGGCGCTCCCTGGTGGCCATCATAGGGAAGGGCTTCTCGGAGGCGGCGTTTACCACAGCGTTCCTCTTCACAGCTGAGCTGTATCCGACTGTCCTTCGGTTGGTAACAGCCGTGTCGTTCCTATAAGGCTAGGGCTACGCGGGGACATGTGTCGTGCGCCATTTATTGTAATGAGAGTCTACATGTGACCTGCAGCGACTGATTTCTGTGCAACTGTCGCATCGTAGTCGCATCGTATTCGCAGTGCAGCACCATAGACTATCATTACAATAAATCTCGCAGTGTCGTTGTTCCCTCTTGTCGTGTGACACTTGTCGCCGTGTATTCCTGGCGGGAAACCTACAGTATCTCCCATTTCTGGGATCCACTGGGGGCTCGTGGGAGGTGATGAGGGTCAATCTCAGCCTCCGGTAAAAAAGGTGGTAAGAAATTAGAACATGGCTGCCCTCCTCTCATCCATGTGCCTGGTCTTCATTTGAATGGGTCTGAGTTGCAATACCAGTCGCAACCATGGCACAAGGGGGGCGTTGTGTGTGGAAAGAGGCAGCCATGTTCTTCTGAACTTATGCTGCCTATGTAGTAAGTGTGTCTTGCAGTATGACGACATTCAGCGTCTCTGGTGCCCGGTCACGTTGGTCTTCTTTCTGTATGTGATCTGAGTTGTAGACACTCTTGTGGGGGCGTCTATTGTGGATGCTGAGGGGTTTTATCCTAATTCTCGTCCTCTGCTCTCTGCAGGCAGACTGGCATGGGCTTCTGCTCCTTCATGACCAGGCTGGGCAGCTCTGTGGCCCCTCTGGTCATCCTGCTGGACGACATGTGGCCGTTCCTGCCCTCCGTGGTCTTCAGCTCCATGTCCCTTCTGTCCGGAGCCGCTGCTTTCTTCTTAACCGAGACGTGTAAAGTGCAGTTACCAGAGACCATCCAGGAGGTGGAGCAGAACCGGTAATGTATGTGAGGGAACTACTACTCCCAACAGAGCAGAGGTAGAACGCCCCAGTATACCCAGCAATGAGAGGATAGTTAGCCCCAGTATGACTTCTACACCAACATCTTTTGTCCATGTCAAGACCCTCTAAAAAGACAACATTCCCCTTTTTAATGGTGGAAACGGAAAATCCATCAGCCAGTCGGGACCCCTCCTGTGGGGCATGACGTGTGGAAGCGCAGATGTGGAGTCAGCTGGGAGGGTGAGACATAGAGAGACGTGTCAGTGTCCAACAAGCGGTGTCTCAGCTGTTAGGGCAGGCAGTGTCGGTGTTAGGCAGCATAGGCATATGGTGTACAAGTTGTGATGTGAGGTGGCAGGTGGTGTACTAGCTGTGATGTGAGGTACACAGGCGGTATACTAGCTGGAAGGCAGTGACGGTGTGAGGCAGGTGGTGTCCTAGTTTTTAGGCATCATAGGAATACAGTGTACTAGCTGTTATGTGAGGTAGGCAGGCGGTATACTAGCTACTATTTGCGGAAGGACGGTGGTGTACTAGCTGTGATGTGTGGTGGGCAGGCGGTGTGTCCCAGCTCCTATGTGGGGTAGGCAGGCAGTGTGTCCCAGCTCCTATGTGGGGTAGGCAGGCGGTGTGTCCCAGCTCCTATGTGGGGTAGGCAGGCGGTGTGTCCCAGCTCTTATGTGGGGTAGGCAGGCGGTGTGTCCCAGCTCCTATGTGGGGTATGCAGGCGGTGAACTAGCTGTGATGTGTGGTGGGCAGGCGGTGTCTCAGCTCTTATGTGGGGTAGGCAGGCAGTGTGTCCCAGCTCCTATGTGGGGTAGGCAGGTGGTGTGTCTCAGCTCCTATGTGGGGTAGGCAGGCGGTGTGTCCCAGCTCCTATGTGGGGTAGGCAGGCGGTGTGTCTCAGCTCCTATGTGGGGTAGGCAGGTGGTGTGTCTCAGCTCTTATGTGGGGAATGCAGGCGGTGAACTAGCTGTAATGTGTGGTGGGCAGGCGGTGTCTCAGCTCCTATGTGGGGTAGGCAGGCGGTGTGTTCCAGCCCCTATGTGGGGTAGGCAGGCGGTGTGTTCCAGCTCCTATGTGGGGTAGGCAGGCGGTGTGTCCCAGCTCCTATGTGGGGTAGGCAGGCGGTATCTCCCAGCTCCTATGTGGGGTATGCAAACGGTGTCGCAGCTCTGATGTATGGTAGGCAGGTGGTGTGTCCCAGCTCTTATGTGGGGTAGGCAGGCGGTGTCTCCCAGCTCCTATGTGGGGTATGCAGGCGGTGTGTCCCAGCTCCTATGTGGGGTAGGCAGGCGGTGTGTCCTAGCTCCTATGTGGGGTAGGCAGGCGGTGTGTCCCAGCTCCTATGTGGGGTATGCAGGTGGTATGTCTCAGCTCTTATGTGGGGTAGGCAGGCGGTGTGTCCCAGCTCTTATGTGGGGTAGGCAGGCAGTGTGTCCCAGCTCCTATGTGGGGTAGGCAGGCGGAGTGTCCCAGCTCTTATGTTGGGTATGCAGGCGGTGAACTAGCTGTGATGTGTGGTGGGCAGGCAGTGTCTCAGCTCTTATGTGGGGTAGGCAGGCAGTGTGTCCCAGCTCCTATGTGGGGTAGGCAGGCGGTGTGTCCCAGCTCCTATGTGGGGTAGGCAGGCGGTGTGTCCCAGCTCCTATGTGGGGTAGGCAGGCGGTGTGTCCCAGCTCCTATGTGGGGTAGGCAGGCGGTGTGTCCCAGCTCCTATGTGGGGTAGTGAGGCGGTGTGTCCCAGCTCTTATGTGGGGTATGCAGGCGGTGTCTCAGCTCTTATGTGGGGTAGGCAGGTGATGTGTCTCAGCTCTTATGTGGGGTAGGCAGGTGGTGTGTCCCAGCTCCTATGTGGGGTAGGCAGGCGGTGTGTCCCAGCTCCTATGTGGGGTAGGCAGGCGGTGAACTAGCTGTGATGTGGGGTAGCCAGGCAGTATATTAACTGTTATTAACTGCATTAACTGTACACCAATGAAAAATAGAGCTGCTGGTAACATGGACCTGTTTACATACCAGCAATATCAGCCAAGGTACCCAAAAAAAATCAGACATTCACTTAACAAAAATGTATTTTCACAAATGCCAAAAGTCTAGCAAGCAAAATGGGGGAGCTGGAGGCTATGGTACTAGAAGAACACATAGATGTAGTTGGTGTGGCTGAGACATGGTTGGACTCTTCACATGACTGGGTTATTAATATTCAGGGTTTTACACTATTGAGGAAAGACAGGATCAATAGAAAAGGCGGTGGTGTGTGCCTGTATGTGAGGAGTGATCTGAAGGCGAGTGTGAAAGAGGCTATTGTAGGTGAGGATGGAGAAACCTTATGGTTGGAATTACAAAGGGATATAAACACTGAAAAGAATAATACTTGGTGTAATCTATAGACCCCCTAACATCACAGAGGATATAGAAGTTCAGCTGTATAACCAAATAGAGCGGTTGCACAGGCGGGTTCAGTGGTCATATTGGGAGATTTTAACTTCCCAGACATGGACTGGGGTCATGGTTCTGCCTCAACCTCAAAGGGGAGAAGATTTCTCAGCTGCTGCAGGACCACTTTATGGGCCAGTTTGTGGCAGCTCCTACGAGGGGCGATGCTCTGTTGGATCTGATAATTATTATTAATGACGCAGAGCTTGTTGGAAATGTTACTGTTCGAGAACCACTAGGTAATAGTGACAACTAGACTGGGAATAGCCTGGGAGCAGCTACTGTCACATAATACTGAGGATAAATGGGAGAGCTTTAAGTCCACACTGAGTAATTACACGGCATGATTTATTCCTGTAGGTAACAAGTATAAATGGCTAAAATGAAACCACCCATTACCTATAGCTACTGTGAAAAAGGGCAATAAATGAAAAAAAGGGCATTCAAAAAATACAAATCGAAGGGTCAGCTGTAGCCTTTGAAGTGTACAAAGGGTCTAATAAGATCTGTAAAAAGGAGATAAAATCTGAAAAATACAAAATGAACAGCAGGTGGCAAAAGAGAGCAAAACAAATCCCAAAAATTCTCATAAAAATGCTAATAAAACCAAGGTCTGGGCAGGTAGGTCCCCTAAATAATAGTAAAGGACGGTTGGTCACTGAAGATAAGGAAAAGGCAGAGTTACTAAATGGGTTTTTAGCTGTGTATATACAAAAGAAAAGAACTGATATCTGTGGTGCTGGGGCTGTTAGTACATCAAGTAATATACTCAACTGGCTGACTGTAGATATTGTCCAAGCTAAGATAAATAAGGTAAATGTGAACAAGACTCGGGGTCCAGATGGATCACACCCAAGAGTTCTCAAAGAGCTCAGTTCAGTCATTGCTGTGCCCCTGTTTATAATTTTCAAAGATTTTCTAGGGACTGGTACAGAGCCAAGTGATTGGCGAAAGGCAAATGTGGTGCCCATATTCAAAAAAGGGCTCTAGGTCCTCTACAGGTAATTATAGACCAGTTAGTTTAACTTCTGTTGTGGGGAAAATGTTTAAAGGACTCTTAGGGTCCATTCACACGTCCGTAGGTCTTTTGCGGTCCACAAATTGTGGATCTGCAAAACACGGACACCGACAATGTGCGTTCCGCATTGTGTGGACCGCACATCACCGGCACTATAATAGAAAATGCCTTTTCTTGTCCGCAGTTGCAGACAAGAATAGGACATGTTCTATTTTTTTTCGGGAACGGAATTGCAGACCTGGAAGTGCTAATCCGTAAATGCGGATGCGGACAACACATAGTACTGAAATTGAACTGGTCCGCACCCGTTCCGCAAAATTGCGGACATGTGAATGGACCCTTAAGGGACTATATACAGGAGTATGTGACTGTAAATAATATCATAGGTGATAACCAGCATGGGTTTACCAAGGACAGAAGTTGTCAGACTAACCTGATTTGTTTTTATGGTGAGGTAAGCAGTAGCCTGGACAGAGGGGAGGTTGTGGATGTAGAGAGGTGAGTAGAATCCTGTGAATATAGTGAGGTAAGTAAAAACCTGGACAGAGGGGCCGCTATGGATATAGTTAGGTGAGTAGAAGCCTGGACAGAGGGGCAGCTATGGATATAGTTAGGTGAGTAGAAGCCTGGACAGGGGGCGGCTGTGGATATAGAGAGGTGAGTAGAAGCCTGGACAGGGGTGGCTGTGAATGTAGTGAGGTGAGTAGAAGCCTGGACAGAGGGGTGGCTGTGGATATAGAAAGGTGAGTAGAAGCCTGGACAGAGGGGCGGCTGTGCATGTAGTGAGGTGAGTAGAAGCCTGGACAGAGGGGAAGCTGTGGATGTAGAGAGGTGAGTAGAAGCCTGCACAGAGGGGCGGCTGTGGATGTAGTGAGGTGAGTAGAAGTCTGGACAGAGGGCGGCTGTGGATGTAGTGAGGTGAGTAGAAGCCTGGACATAGGGACGGCTGTGGATGTAGTAAGGTGAGTAGAAGCCTGGACAGAGGGGCGGCTGTGGATGTAGAGAGGTGAGTAGAAGCCTGGACAGAGGGGTGGCTGTAGATGTAGTGAGGTGAGTAGAAGCCTGGACAGAGGGGCAGCTGTGGATATAGAGAGGTGAGTAGAAGCCTGGACAGAGGGGAGGCTGTGGATGTAGTGAGGTGAGTAGAAGCCTGGACAGATGGGCAGATGTGGATGTAGAGAGTTGAGTAGAAGCCTGGGCAGAGGGGCGGCTGTGGATGTAGTGAGGTGAGTAGAAGCCTGGACAGAGGGGAGGCTGTGGATATAGAGAGTTGAGTAGAAGCCTGGACAGAGGGGCGGCTGTGGATGTAGTGAGGTGAGTAGAAGCCTGGACAGAGGGGCGGCCGTGGATGTAGTGAGGTGAGTAGAAGCCTGGACAGAGGGGCGGCTGTGGATGTAGTAAGGTAAGTAGAAGCCTGGACAGAGGGGCGGCTGTGGATGTAGTGAGGTGAGTAGAAGCCTGGACAGAGGGTGGCTGTGGATGTAGTGAGGTGAGTAGAAGCCTGGACAGAGGCGGCTGTGGATATAGTGAGGTGAGAAGCCTGACAGAGAGGCTGAGCAGCATGAGGCAGAGGGCGGCTGTGGATGTAGTGAGAGGTGAGTAGTAGCCTGGACAGAGGGCGGCTGTGGATGTAGTGAGGTAAGTAGAAGCCTGGACAGGGGCGGCTGTGGATGTAGTGAGGTGAGTAGAAGCCTGGACAGGGGGGCGGCTGTGGATGTAGTGAGGTGAGTAGAAGCCTGGACAGAGGGGCGGCCGTGGATGTAGTGAGGTGAGTAGAAGCCTGGACAGAGGGGCGGCTGTGGATGTAGTAAGGTAAGTAGAAGCCTGGACAGAGGGGCGGCTGTGGATGTAGTGAGGTGAGTAGAAGCCTGGACAGAGGGGCGGCTGTGGATGTAGTGAGGTGAGTAGAAGCCTGGACAGAGGGGCGGCTGTGGATATAGTGAGGTGAGCAGAAGCCTGGGCAGAGGGGCGGCTGTGGATGTAGAGAGGTGAGTAGTAGCCTGGACAGAGGGCGGCAGGAATATGCAGTTCAGTTCTGGGCACCAGTCCATAGAAAGGACGCCCTGGAGCTGGAGAGAGTACAGAGGAGAGCGACTAAACCGATGAAGGGCCTGGAGGGTCTGAGTTATGGAAGATATTAGAAGAATTACATTTATTTAGACCTGAGAAAAGACGTCTAAGGAGGGACAGGATTAACCTGTACAAATATATAAATGGCCCAGTCCACAAATATGGGGAAACGCTTTTCTTTGTAAAATGCCCTCAAGTGGGCGCTGCCTTCGACTGGAGAAGAAAAAGTTCAGTCTCCAGAAACGTCAAAGCTTCTTTACTGTAAGAGCTGTAAATCTCTGGAATAGACACCTCCAGACGTGGTCACAGCAGGAACAGGGGACGGTTTATACAATATATAACCAAAAGGGGAGCAACCAAAATGGAATAAAACTTCACTTTTAATGAATATAATACTAAAAGATAATAGCAAAGACCCCACATAAAAAACAACATGCAAAGAACATTACAAAGAAAAGTAACGCAGCATTGGATATAAGTCCAAGGTACAATGCTTGGAATCCAGGCAGGAGTAGGCCACTCATAGGGGAGCCGCCAGGTATGGAGTACAAATCAAATGCCCTAATGCGACCCTACTTGGCCTACACCACCCTAGAGAAGATCACAGGGTCCAAAAAGCCCCGCAAGGGGTGGCCGTGTGCCGGAACCTCACCCTAAATAACTGACCCTAGTTAAAGGTCAGAGATGATATCCGGGTAGGATAGGCACCCCGTGACGTGACGCTGCCTGCAACCAGAACTCCTGGGCGCAGCGTCATGTCACTTAGCAACGGGAGGCTAGACGAAGAGAGCGCATGAACACCCCTTGTGTAGGTATACCCATGTGATCGCTCTATCCCGTACAAAAACCTCCCTGTTAACCAATATACTGAGGTGGAGGAGCGGACGCTATTCTGCAAATACCGCTACTACTCCACATCAGAAATGAACGCAGTGAGGGGTAGCCAGATCAAAAAGACCCCAATTAGGACATTTATGACAAAATTCTATGTTACACCGGAGAGGACAAAAATACTCAAAGATAACCAGAATACTCAAGTATTAAAGGCAGTAATAATGCCCCAAAGTATCCCTATCCGGAAACTAAGGGGGAGACCAGAAAATATATGTATATACAGAGCCCCCCAGGGAAATCATACAAATGCACTGAAATTCAGCTGGTTATTCAAGCCGTGGGGGCTCGTGGTATTGAGCCTGAAGATCCACCAGGTCTCTCTCTGGAAATCAAGCTGCGGGGGTGACTGGGATAAAAAGATCTTACAGACACGTTCGATTCCCATGAAAGATATGGCCGAAGCACGCCCCGCATGGAAAGAACAGACATGGCGGGCTACAGGAGTGTCTTTATGGGTTCTTATGTCCCCTAAGTGCTCACCCATCCTTTTGCGCAACTCTCTACAGGTCTTACCCACATAGCGTATGCCACGTTCACAGGTGCATAAATATATGACCCCGGACGTTCGGCAATTTATGAAGTCGCGTAAGTGGTAGACCCGATTATCAGGTTTGCCCTGCTGCACAAATTTACAGAAAGTGCAGTGGCCGCATCTATAGCAGCCCGTAATTGGGCTCTGGAGCCACGTGAGTGGTTTCGTAGCCGGTGGTACAAAATGGCTGTGGACTAGTCGGTCCTTCAGATTAGCACCCTTTCTGAAGGTGAACGACACATTTGGGCTCAATACGTCCCTAAGATCTGGATCCATCAGGAGGGTACCCCAGTGGCGTCCAAGGATGTCACGTACCTTCGACGCCGCTGTTTCAAATGTACCTATAACCCTAATTTGCTGTGAGGGTTCTGAAGCGAGACCCGAGTTCATCAGCCTCACGTTTGAAGTCTCTAGAATCAGAACAATTGCGCCGGACCCGCAAATACTGCCCTGTTGGAATAACCCTCCTGAGTGGGAGAGGGTGACAGCTCCCCCAACTCAGAAGGGAGTTAGTGGCAGTAGGTTTGCGGTAGATGGTAGTCTTGAGGGACCCCCCCATTTCTTTAGAGATCAGAACGTCCAAAAAGGGTAAGTTGTCACTGACAATGACAGATGTAAACCTCAGATTGATATTGTTATTGTTCAGTTCTGTAACCAATCTGTTAAATTCACCCTCTGGGCCGCTCCAAAGAACGAAAATGTCGTCTATGTAGCGGCACCAGAGGGCGACAAATTCCGTGTACCAGTGTGGTACATCCCCGAAAACGATGGTTTCCTCCCACCAGCCTAGGAGCAAATTGGCATAGGATGGTGCACAAGAACTGCCCATGGCAGTGCCCCTGAGCTGGTGGTAGAAGTGTCCATCGAAAAGAAAAAAATTGCTGGTCAATATGAATTCAAGCAATTGCAGGATAAAGCCATTGTGAGCAACACATTGGCGTCCCCTCGCTCTGAGGAAATGCGCAATCGCCTCCAAACCACAAGTGTGTGGTATCGACGAATACAGCGCCTCGACGTCTATTGATGCCAGAAACCACTCCGTCTCTACCACCACCCCATCCAGTTTAGACAGCAGGTCACTTGTGTCCCTCACATAAGAGGGTAGAGCCTCAACAAAGGGACGGAGTACTCGGTCCACGTAAATTCCACTGTTCTGTGCCAAACTGCCCACACCGGAAACAATTGGACAGCCCTTCATGGGCCAAGTGTCCTTGTGGACATTTGGCAAACAGTAGAACGTTGCTGTCACTGGATGCGGGAGTAAAAACTCTTCTTTGGAGATCAATGCATCACGCTTGGCTCCTTTCAATAGTTGTTCCAGACTTTCCCTGAAACGTACGGTGGGATCCCTGGTAAGTACCTCGTAGCCCGACTTGTCCCTGAGAATGGACAGGCACATTTCCTTATAATCATTAGTATCCATCACAACCACGTTTCCCCCTTTGTCGGAGGGTTTAATTGTGATGGACCTGTCCATTCTCAGGGACTCAATGGCCTGTCTCTCGGCCTTGCTACAATTGTACCTTCTCAGTGGAGGGTCCAAGGCAGCCCTTTCTGTTAGGGTAGACATTTCTGTTAAGGTGTACTTCAGAAATACATCTACACACGAGACATCGCCAGATGGGGGCATACGGGAGCTCTTCAGTTTGAGATCCGTGAATGGACCTTCTCCTGAAAGATCCGCTGGGGGGTCCTCCAAACTGAAGAGCAAATGAAGAGTAATGCGTCCCTTGATCTAAAGATACGTTCTGATTAGGTATAAGATGGGGGGGGGGGGAGCATTGATACGGTTATGGGCGGAAGGTCCTCCCCGTCTCTTTTTTAGATCAAGGGACGCATTCCCCCCTGCGAAATCGGAACACTCCACCCCCTCAGATACAATAGGTACGACTAAGGACCTGCTAATTATTAATCTTTCCTCACGTCCGTTATCTTCTGCAGAGACCATGATGCTATGACGCGGCTTATCTTTTGTACTGACCACTAATTTTGACCTCTTTAGATGGACAAAAGATCTCCATCTTTTTGCCCGAAGGCTGAAATGGCACAAATATTTCAAACTAAAGGAGAGAGAGAAAGGAAAGCCGGGAATTGGGTATTCCGGTTGATTCTTTGGCAGACGTGAGGTTGCTCTTCAGTTTGGAGGACCCCCAAGTGGATCTTTCGGGAGAAGGTCCATTCACGGATCTCAAACTGAAGAGCTCCCGTATGCCCCCATCTGGCGATGTCTCGTGTGTAGATGTATTTCTGAAGTACACCTTAACAGAAATGTCTACCCTAACCGAAAGGGCTGCCTTGGACCCTCCACTGAGAAGGTACAATTGTAGCAAGGCCGAGAGACAGGCCATTGAGTCCCTGAGAATGGACAGGTCCATCACAATTACTGGAAGGCAAAATTTTATGTTATATGTTTTATGTTTTTTGCCTTATAAGCTGTGTTTACACGCATATCTAAAGATAAAACACAATGAAAACAACTGTGTATGATGTCCATGTATATTATTCGCAGCAAAAGAAATGCGAATTTTCATGACCTACTAATGTTTGTATTAACTGACAAAATTTTATAAAAATAATATTTAAATGGGAAATAGTGACCAGAAAGTAATAACCTTCCAATTATCATTCAAAAGAGCATTTTTACAGGGAGGATCAAAAATACCAAACTTCAAAAAAGCTAAATCTAGCCAACTAAGCGAGGCCATAGGCCTAACTAACCGGGACAAAGTCCTCAAAAATAATATTACAGCCACAAAATGGGAAATCTTTAAAAGCATCCTAAATTCTCATTGTGAAAGGTACATATCGTATGGGAATAAGAGGTTAAGGAACAATAAGAAACCAATGTGGATAAATAGAAATGTAAAGAAAGCAACAAATGACAAAAAGAAAGCATATAAATCACTAAAACAGGAGGGGAGTCAGGAAGCTCTGATAAACTATAAGGAAAAAAATAGAATATGTAAAAAACTAATAAAAGCAGCCAAACTAGAGATCGAGAGATTAATTGCCAAAGAGAGTAAAACTAACCCTAAAATGTTCTTCAATTGTATAAATAGTAAAAAGTTTAAATCTGAAGGAGTCGGCCCTCTACACAGCAATGAGGGGGGAGTTGCAGAGAGCGACGAGGATAAAGCAAAACTATTAAATATTTTTTTCTCCACTATATTCACTGAGGAAAATAAACTGTCAGATGAAATGCAGAATGTAAAAGTAAATTCCCCATTAAAAGTGTCCAGTCTGACCCAGGAAGATGTACAGCAGTGACTTAAAAAGATTAAAATAGACAAATCGCCAGGACCAGATGGCATACACCCCCGTATCCTAAGGGAATTAAGTGATGTCATAGCCAGACCCTTATTTCTGATATTTATGGACTCTATAATAACAGGGAATGTTCCACAGGATTGGCGCATAGCAAATGTGGTGCCAGTATTCAAAAAGGGTCCAAAAACAGAGCCTGGAAACTATAGGCCGGTAAGTTTAACATCTGTTGTGGGTAAACTGTTAGAAGGTTTTGTAAGAGATGCTATCTTGGAGGATCTCAATGAAAATAAGCAAATACCGCCATATCAGCATGGCTTCATGAGGGATCGGTCATGTCAGACTAATGTAATCAGCTTCTATGAGGAGGTAAGTTCTAGACTTGACAGCAGCAAATCAATGGATGTCGTATATCTGGACTTCTCCAGCATCTGACACTGTACCTCATAAAAGGTTAGTATATAAAATGAGGATGCTCGGACTGGGAGAAAATGTCTGTATGTGGGTAAGTAACTGGCTGAGTGACAGAAAACAGAGGGTGGGTATTAACGGTACACACTCAGATTGGGTCACTGTCACTAGTGGGGTACCTCAGGGGTCAGTACTGGAGGGGTCACTGTCACTAGTGGGGTACCACAGGGGTCAGCACTGGAGGGGTCACTGTCACTAGTGGGGTACCTCAGGGGTCAGTACTGGAGGGGTCACTGTCACTAGTGGGGTACCTCAGGGGTGAGTACTGGAGGGGTCACTGTCACTAGTGGGGTACCACAAGGGTCAGCACTGGAGGGGTCACTGTCACTAGTGGGTACCTCAGAGCTCAGTACTGGAGGGGTCACTGTCAATAGTTGGGTACCTCAGGGGTGAGTACTGGAGGGGTCACTCACTAGTGGGGTACCACAGGGGTCAGTACTGGAGGGGTTACTGTCACTAGTGGGGTACCACAGGGGTCAGCACTGGAGGGGTCACTGTCACTAGTGGGGTACCTCAGAGCTCAGTACTGGAGGGGTCACTGTCAATAGTTGGGTACCTCAGGGGTGAGTACTGGAGGGGTCACTGTCACTAGTGGGGTACCACAGGGGTCAGTACTGGAGGGGTCACTGTCACTAGTGGGGTACCTCAGGGGTCAGTACTGGAGGGGTCACTGTCACTAGTGGGGTACCACAGGGGTCAGTACTGGAGGGGTCACTGTCACTAGTGGGGTACCACAGGGGTCAGTACTGGAGGGGTTACTGTCACTAGTGGGTACCTCAGGGGTCAGTAATGGAGGGGTCACTGTCACTGGTGGGGTACCACAGGGATCAGTACTTCAGGGGTCAGCACTAGAGGGGGTCACTGTCATTAGTGGGGTACCACAGAGGTCAGTACTAGAAGGGTCACTGTCACTAGTGGGGTACCACAGGGGTCAGTACTGGAGGGGTCACTGTCACTAGTGGGGTACCACAGGGGTCAGTACTGGAGGGGACACTAACTAGTGGGGTACTTCAGGGGTCAGCACTGGAGGGGTCACTGTCACTAGTGGGGTACCTCAGGGGTCAGTACTAGAAGGGTCACTGTCACTAGTGGGGTACCACAGGGGTCAGTACTGGAGGGGTCACTGTCACTAGTGGGGTACGTCAGGGGTCAGAATTGGGCCCTATTCTTTTCAATATATTTATTAATGATCTTGTAGAAGGCTTGCACAGTAAAATATCTATTTTTGCAGATGACACTAAACTGTGTAAAGTAATTAACACTGAAGAGGACAGTATACTGTATATATACACTACAGAGGACAGTATACTGTATATATACTACAGAGGATGGTATACTGTATATATACTACAGAGGACAGTATACTGTATATATATACTACAGAGGACAGTATACTGTATATACACTCCAGAGGACAGTATACTGTATATATACTACAGAGGATGGTATACTGTATATATACTACAGAGGACAGTACACTGTATATATACTACAGAGGACAGTATACTGTATATATATACTACAGAGGACAGTATACTGTATATATACACTCCAGAGGACAGTACACTGTATATATACACTACAGAGGACAGTATACTGTATATATACTACAGAGGATGGTATACTGTATATATACTACAGAGGACGGTACACTGTATATATACTACAGAGGACAGTATACTGTATATATACACTCCAGAGGACAGTATACTGTATATATACACTCCAGAGGACAGTATAGTGTATATATATACTACAGAGGACAGTATACTGTATATATACACTACAGAGGACAGTATACTGTATATATACTACAGAGAACATTATACTGTATATATGCTACAGAGGACAGTATACTGTATATATACTACAGAGGACAATATACTGTATATATACTACAGAGGACAGTATACTGTATATATACACTACAGAGGACAGTATACTGTATATATACTACAGAGGACAGTATACTGTATATATACTACAGAGGACAGTATACTGTATATATATACTACAGAGGACAGTATACTGTATATATACACTACAGAGGACAGTATACTGTATATATACTACAGAGGACAGTATACTGTATATATACTACAGAGGACAGTATACTGTATATACACTACAGAGGATGGTATACTGTATATATACTATAGAGGACAGTATACTGTATATATATATATATACTACAGAGGACAGTATACTGTATATATACTACAGAGGACAGTATACTGTATATATACTACAGAGGATGGTATACTGTATATATACTACAGAGGACAGTATACTGTATATACACTACAGAGGATGGTATACTGTATATATACTATAGAGGACAGTATACTGTATATATACTATAGAGGACAGTATACTGTATATATACTATAGAGGACAGTATACTGTATATATATATACTACAGAGGATGGTATACTGTATATATACTACAGAGGACAGTATACTGTATATATATACTACAGAGGACAGTATACTGTATATATATACTACAGAGGACAGTATACTGTATATATATACTACAGAGGACAGTATACTGTATATATACTACAGAGGACAGTTTTCTGCTACAGAGGGATCTGGATAGATTGGAGGCTTGGGCAGAGAAATGGCAGATAAGGTTTAACACTGACAAATGTAAAGTTATGCACATGGGAAGGAATAATGCAAGTCCCCTGTACATACTAAATGGTAAAACACTCGGTAACACTGACATGGAAAAGGATCTAGGATTTTTAATAAACAGCAAACTAAGCTGCAAAAACCAGTGTCAGGCAGCTGCTGCCAAGGCCAATCAGATAATGGGTTGCATCAGAAGGGGCATAGATGGCGGTGAGGAGAAGATAGTCCTACCACTTTACACATCACTGGTCAGACCACACATGGAGGACTGTGTACAATTCCGGTCTCCTGTGAAGAAGGCAGACATAGCAGAGCTGGAGAGGGTCCAGAGGAGGGCAACTAAAGTAATCACTAGAATGGGCAACGACAGGACCCTGAAAGATTATCAAAATTAGGGTTATTCACCTTAGAAAAAAAGACGACTGAGGGGAGATCTAATAACTATGTATAAATATATCAGGGGTCAGTACAGAGATCACTCCCATCATCTATTTATCCCCAGGACTGTGACTGTGACGAGGGGACATCCTCTGCGTCTGGAGGAAAGAAGGTTTGTACAGAAACATAGAAAAGGGTTCTTCACTGTAAGAGCAGTGAGACTATGGACTCTATACTGTAAGAGCAGTGAGACTATGGAGCTCTATACTGTAAGAGCAGTGAGACTATGGACTCTATACTGTAAGAGCAGTGAGACTATGGACTCTTTACTGTAAGAGCAGTGAGACTATGGACTCTTTACTGTAAGAGCAGTGAGACTATGGACTCTTTACTGTAAGAGCAGTGAGACTATGGACTCTATACTGTAAGAACAGTGAGACTATGGACTCTTTACTGTAAGAGCAGTGAGACTATGGACTCTTTACTGTAAGAGCAGTGAGGCTATGGACTCTATACTGTAAGAGCAGTGAGACTATGGACTCTATACTGTAAGAGCAGTGAGACTATGGACTCTATACTGTAAGAGCAGTGAGACTATGGACTCTGTACTGTAAGAGCAGTGAGACTCTGGACTCTTTACTGTAAGAGCAGTGAGACTATGGACTCTATACTGTAAGAGCAGTGAGACTATGGACTCTATACTGTAAGAGCAGTGAGACTATGGACTCTTTACTGTAAGAGCAGTGAGACTATGGACTCTATACTGTAAGAGCAGTGAGACTATGGACTCTATAATGTAAGAGCAGTGAGACTATGGTCTCTTTACTGTAAGAGCAGTGAGACTATGGACTCTATACTGTAAGAGCAGTGAGACTATGGACTCTTTACTGTAAGAGCAGTGAGACTATGGACTCTTTACTGTAAGAGCAGTGAGACTATGGACTCTATACTGTAAGATCAGTGAGACTATGGACTCTATACTGTAAGAGCAGTGAGACTATGGACTATTTACTGTAAGAGCAGTGAGACTATGGACTATTTACTGTAAGAGCAGTGAGACTATGGACTCTTTACTGTAACAGCAGTGAGACTATGGACTCTTTACTGTAACAGCAGTGAGACTATGGACTCTTTACTGTAAGAGCAGTGAGACTATGGACTCTTTACGGTAAGAGCAGTGAGACTATGGACTCTTTATGGTAAGAGCAGTGAGACTATGGACTCTTTACGGTAAGAGCAGTGAGACTATGGACTCTATACTGTAAGAGCAGCGAGACTATGGACTCTTTACGGTAAGAGCAGCGAGACTATGGACTCTTTACGGTAAGAGCAGTGAGACTATGGACTCTCTCCCTGAGGAGGTGGTGATGGTAAGTACAATAAAGGAATTCAGGAGAGGCCTGGATGTATTTCTGGAGTGTAATAATATTACAGGTTATAGATACTAGAGAGGGGTCGTTGATCCAGGGAGTTATTCTGATTGTCTGATTGGAGTCGGGAAGGATTTCTTTCCCCTTAAGTGGTGAAAATTGGCTTCTGCCTCACAGGGGTTTTTTGCCTTCCTCTGGATCAACTTGTAGGAAACAGGCCGAACTCGATGGACAAATGTCTGTTTTCGGTCTTATATACTATGTTACTATGTAAATGACATTAATGCCTATAAAAATGTGCAAGAATCTGAGTCTCACTTCCTTCTTGGATTCACGTCCCCACCTATCAGTTGGTTAAACTTGATGTCTTTTTTCAACTGTATTAGCTATCTAGCTATGTGGGGTAGGCAGGCAGTCTACTTCCTGTTGTGTGGGGTAGGCAGACGGTCTACTACCTGTTGTGTGGGGTAGGCAGGTGGTCTACTAGCTGTTATATAGGGGTAAGCAAGCGGTGTACTAGCTGTGATGTAGGGTGGGGTGGGCAGGCGGTGTACTACCTGTGATGTAGGGTAGGCAGGCGGTGAACTAGCTGTGATGTAGGGTAGGAAGGCGGTGTACTAGCTGTAATGTAGGGTAGGCAGGCGGTGTACTAGCTGTGATGTAGGGTAAGCAGGCAGTGTACTAGCTGTGGTGTTGGGTAGACATGCGTTACTAGCTTTGATGTCAGGTAAGCAGACGGTATACTTGCTGTTATGTAGGGTAGGCAGGCTATGTACTACCTGTGATATAGGTTAGGCAGGTGATGTACTAGCTGTGATGTAGGGTAGGCAAGCAGTGTACTAGCAGGTAGGCGGTGTACTAGCTGTGAATTGGGGTAGGCAGGCGGTTTAATGTCTGTGATGTGGGGTGGGCAGGCGGTGTACTGGCTGTGATGTAGGGTGGGCAGGCGTTGTACTGGCTGTAATGTGGGGTGGGGTGGGCAGGCAGTGTACTGGCTGTGATGTGGGGTGGGCAGGCAGAGGACTGGCTGTGATGTGGGGTGGGCAGGTGGAGATCTGGCTGTGATGTGCAGTGGGCAGGCACTGTACTGGCTGTGATGTGAGGTGGGCAAGCGGTGTACTGGCTGTGATGTGGGGTGGGCAGGCAGTGTACTGGCTGTGATGTGGGGTGGGCAGGCGGTGTACTGGCTGTGATGTCAGGTGGGCAGGCACTGTACTGGCTGTGATGTGGGGTGGGCCGTTGGTGTACTGGCTGTGATGTGGGGTGGGCCGTTGGTGTACTGGCTGTGATGTCAGGTGGGCAGGCTGTGTACTGGCTGTGATGTCAGGTGGGCAGGCGGTGTACTGGCTGTGATGTGGGGTGGGCAGGCGGTGTACTGGCTGTGATGTGCGGTGGGCAGGCGGTGTACTGGCTGTGATGTGCGGTGGGCAGGCGGTGTACTGGCTGTGATGTGGGGTGGGCAGGCGGTGTACTGGCTGTGATGTGGGGTGGGCAGGCGGTGTACTGGCTGTGATGTGGGGTGGGCAGGCGGTGTACTGGCTGTGATGTGGGGTGGGCAGGCGGTGTACCGGCTGTGATGTGGGGTGGGCAGGCACTGTACCGGCTGTGATGTGGGGTGGGCAGGCACTGTACCGGCTGTGATGTGGGGTGGGCAGGCGGTGTACCGGCTGTGATGTGGGGTGGGCAGGCGGTGTACCGGCTGTGATGTGGGGTGGGCAGGCGGTGTACTGGCTGTGATGTGGGGTGGGCAGGCGGTGTACTGGCTGTGATGTGGGGTGGGCAGGCGGTTTGTCAGGCTATGATGGGGTGTGAAGCTCTTGTTTTTTATTCTTCTTGTTCTTCTGCAGAGATCTCCATTTTCCCCGTGTGTCTGGAGAAGATATCTGCATGAATGGAAATAGTCAAGCCCAACAGAACCAAGACCTGGACCCACACTAACCGGAACCATTATCTCCTCAATATGACCACCAGTGCTGCCACTGACCACGCTTTACAGGATGCTGGACATGTCATGGTGGTGACGCAATAAAATATCTGATACTACACGTCTATTGTCTTTACATCCAGTGACAGCCCGCATTCACAGCTCCAGTTACACCCTACAATTACAGTCCCCAGTGGCACCCCGCAGTCACAGCCCCCAGTGGCACCCTACAATTACAGCCCCAGTGACACCCCGCAGGCACAGCCCCAGTGACACCCTACAATTACAGCCCCCAGTGGCACCCCGTAGTCACAGCCCCCAGTGGCACCCCACAGTACCAGTGACACCCCGAAGTCACAGCCCCAGTGACACCCTACAATTACAGCCCCCAGTGGCACCCCACAGTACCAGTGACAGCCCGCAGTCACAGCCCCAGTGACACCCTACAATTACAACCCCAGTGGCACCCCGCAGTCACAGCCCCCAGTGGCACCCCGCAGTCACAGCCCCCAGTGGCACCCCGCAGTCATAGTACCAGTGACAGCCCGCAGTCACAGCCCCAGTGACACCCTACAATTACAGCCCCCAGTGGCACCCCACAGTCACAGTACCAGTGACACCCTGCAGTCACAGCCCCCAGTGACACCCTACAATTACAGCCCCAGTGACACCCTACAATTACAGCCCCAGTGACACCCTACAATTACAGCCCCAGTGACACCCTACAATTACAGCCCCAGTGACACCCTACAATTACAACCCCAGTGGCACCCCGCAGTCACAGCCCCCAGTGGCACCCCGCAGTCACAGCCACCAGTGACACACTGCAATTAGAGCTCCCAGTCATACCCCGTAATCATAGCCCCCAGTGACACCTGCAATGCACTGCCCCCCAGGGCCGATCGTGTCCTAGGTTTTTAGGAATGGCGAGTGGTGTGGTGCGGCCTCGATAGTTTTCTGTGTGTGTCACAGTTCTCCTACCTTGATACCGTCGATACCCAGGGTTAGGCTTCGAAGCAATAAAGGGAAGAGTAATGGTGGAAGTGGAGAATAAGTCGAGTCCAGACCTTGATAAAGTTGAATAGCTTTACTTGAATCAACTTGCATCCGTACAAGAAGTGGCGTTTCTCTAGGTGGCGTTTCTCTAGGTGGCGTTTCTCTAAGTGGCGTTTCTCTAAGTGGCGTTTCTCTAAGTGGCGTTTCTCTTGGTTCCGAAAGGTTTTGGCACAAACTGACAGGCAGACTTAAATATTCTGCTTTATCTCTGTTGTGCCTTTGGCTGTTGACCCCCTCGCAACACTGTCTGTTATTCTGTAAGGAGTCAGCGTGATTCTCCTCTCCTTCCAACTCTAGACTAGACTAAGACTGACGGAAAACTTCCTGCAGCCCCTCCCTTGGGTAGGAAGCAGGACTAGCCCACTTCTGTCCAAAAGGGGGACAATAGAATGGTAAGTTCCATTCTATCTAAAGATCTCTTTGCCATATATGTTGCCACCTGCTGTTGAACCAGGCATATAACGTGTAATACAACAAATAACAGTTACATAGCAGAACAATTAATGCATAGAGTAAGAGGACCTGGAATGAATACACAGATGACATTATGGCTTGGGCGAGTACCTGCTGCTGAGCTGACCCTGTAAAATATTGTAGGTGAGGGCCTGCAGATGAGCTGATCCTGCAAACTATTGTAGATGAGGGCCTGCAGGTGAGCTGACCCTCTAAAATATTGTAGGTGAGGGCCTGCAGGTGAGCTGACCCTCTAAAATATTGTAGGTGAGGGCCTGCAGGTGAGCTGACCCTGTTAAATATTGTAGTTGAGGGCCGGCAGGTGAGCTGACCCTGTTAAATATTGTAGTTGAGGGCCGGCAGGTGAGCTGACCCTGTTAAATATTGTAGTTGAGGGCCGGCAGGTGAGCTGACCCTGTAAAATATTGTAGGTGAGGGCCGGCAGGTGAGCTGACCCTGTTAAATATTGTAGTTGAGGGCCGGCAGGTGAGCTGACCCTGTAAAATATTGTAGGTGAGGGCCGGCAGGTGAGCTGACCCTGTTAAATATTGTAGGTGAGGGCCTGCAGGTGAGCTGACCCTCTAAAATATTGTAGGTGAGGGCCTGCAGGTGAGCTGACCCTCTAAAATATTGTAGGTGAGGGCCTGCAGGTGAGCTGACCCTCTAAAATATTGTAGGTGAGGGCCTGCAGGTGAGCTGACCCTCTAAAATATTGTAGGTGAGGGCCTGCAGGTGAGCTGACCCTGTTAAATATTGTAGTTGAGGGCCGGCAGGTGAGCTGACCCTGTTAAATATTGTAGTTGAGGGCCGGCAGGTGAGCTGACCCTGTAAAATATTGTAGTTGAGGGCCTGCAGGGAGCTGACCCTGTTAAATATTGTAGTTGAGGGCCTGCAGGTGAGCTGACCCTGTTAAATATTGTAGTTGAGGGCCGGCAGGTGAGCTGACCCTGTTAAATATTGTAGTTGAGGGCCGGCAGGTGAGCTGACCCTGTAAAATATTGTAGTTGAGGGCCTGCAGGGGAGCTGACCCTGTTAAATATTGTAGTTGAGGGCCTGCAGGTGAGCTGACCCTGTTAAATATTGTAGTTGAGGGCCGGCAGGTGAGCTGACCCTCTAAAATATTGTAGTTGAGGGCCTGCAGGGGAGCTGACCCTGTTAAATATTGTAGTTGAGGGCCTGCAGGTGAGCTGACCCTGTAAAATATTGTAGTTGAGGGCTGGCAGGTGAGCTGACCCTGTAAAATATTGTAGGTGAGGGCCGGCAGGTGAGCTGACCCTGTAAAATATTGTAGTTGAGGGCCGGCAGGTGAGCTGACCCTGTAAAATATTGTAGTTGAGGGCCTGCAGGTGAGCTGATCCTGCAAACTATTGTAGTTGAGGGCCGGCAGGTGAGCTGACCCTGTAAAATATTGTAGTTGAGGGCCGGCAGGTGAGCTGACCCTGTAAAATATTGTAGTTGAGAGCCGGCAGGTGAGCTGATCCTGCAAACTATTGTAGTTGAGGGCCGGCAGGTGAGCTGACCCTGTAAAATATTGTAGTTGAGGGCCGGCAGGTGAGCTGACCCTGTAAAATATTGTAGTTGAGAGCCGGCAGGTGAGCTGACCCTGTAAAATATTGTAGTTGAGAGCCGGCAGGTGAGCTGATCCTGCAAACTATTGTAGTTGAGGGCCGGCAGGTGAGCTGATCCTGCAAACTATTGTAGTTGAGGGCCGGCAGGTGAGCTGATCCTGCAAACTATTGTAGTTGAGAGCCGGCAGGTGAGCTGATCCTGCAAACTATTGTAGTTGAGGGCCGGCAGGTGAGCTGACCCTCCCTGAAGAAGGACATGAGGAGATCTTGTGCACTGACTCCCAAACTCTTCAGCACCCACAGTCAGAGGAAGATGACGGTGGGGAATGGCAATTAGTGTTTCATGAGGTGGATGATGATGAGAAACAGTTGTCAATAAGAGAAAAAAAGGAGGAAAATCCAGCACTCCAACTTTGTTCAAAAAAGCCTTGTAATCCTTTATTTCGGTAAGTACAGTCACCATGCAGAAGTGAAATCACCAGCGTTGGTACACATTGGTTGCGGTAGTGGTCTACGCGTTTCGAGCGGTAACGCTCTTACTCATGACCTCCTGTGTGTCAGAAATTTCAAGGTAAGTTGTTCCAAGGTTGTTGATCCCTCTTATAGGCAGGGTTCAACCAGGTGTTACCACCTTGAAGTTAATTTGGGACGCAGGAGAGCTACGCTTCTCATATACATTATTAACCCCTTAAGGATCGGGGGTTTTGGGATTTTTGCGTTTTTGTTTTGCGCTCCCTGCCTTCCAAAAGCCATAACATTTTTATATTTCCGCTCACATAGCCATATGACAGCTTGTTTTTTGCGGGACAAGTTGTACTTTTTAACGCTACCATTTATTTTTGCATGTGATGTAGTGGGAAACGGGTAAAAAATTCCAAATGGGGTGAAATTGCAAAAAAAAAGCAATTTCACCACAGTTTTACAGGTTTTTAAATTACAACGTTCGATTTGCGATAAAACTGACTGGTTAATTTTATTCTTCAGGTCAGTACGAATCCGGCAATACCTAATATGTATAGTTTTTCTTGCGTTTTGATAGTGGAAAAAAAAATTAAAAGTGGGAATTTTTTTTATTTTATTTTTTTGTCACCATGTTTTGACCCCTATAACTTTTTTGTAATTATGCGTACGGAGCGGTGTAGGGGCTCATTTTTTGCGGGGCAATCCGAACTTTCAATTGATACCATTATGGGGTGCGTATGATGTTTTGATCACTTTTTATTCATTTTTTTTAGGAAATGAAGCGTCCAAAAATGGCGAATTAGCCATTTGGACGCTTTTTTTCCGTTTTTATGTTTACCGTATGGTGAATATTTTTTAATATTATTATAGTATGGGCATTTTCGCACATTACGACACCCATTATGTGTAATTTTTTATTTTTTATTTATTTTATTTTCATTTTGGGGAAAGGGGGTGATTTGAATTTTTATATTTTTTTATTTTATTTTTATTTTTTAAACTTTTTTTTTTACCACTTTCTTATAGTTCCCACAGGGAACTATAAGATGCAATCACCAGATTGCTATTCTCATATATTCCAATGCAATAGCATTGGAATATATGAGAAAATCGCATATTTCCTATGGAGCCTATTACAGTCATAGGCTCCATAGGAATACTATGTAGTAACCTAGGTTTCATTCACAGAGACCTAGGCTACTACATGCATGCTCTGGCTCCCCCTTGTGGCCATCAGGGGAGCCGGAGCAAAAACCGAAAGTGAAACTTTCGGTTTTTGCGCGATCAGATGCCGTGGTCAGGATTGACCACGGCATCTGAGGGGTTAAATGTCCGCGATCAGCATCGCTGCCGATCACGGACATGAGCTGCGGGTGTCAGCTTGATGAATCAAGCGTTTACCCGCAGCTCATGCGCCCGCTCCGTGCGCCATCTTTAAAGTCTGGACGAAGGGCGTACATGTACGCCCTTCGTCCTTAAGAGGTTAAAAGCCGTGTATAACAAATCCCAAGTTTAAAAACACCAAAGGTGTAGTGCAAATCTCAAAACAGACATAAGCGTTGTTGAAAACATTCACAGCCTGTGTAGTATTCAGCAGCATGTCTAGCCGCAGCAATTATCCAGTGTGAATACTGCTCTATAGACCACAGAAAGCTGGACTGAATTACGTCCACTGCAATTCAGTCCAGCTTTCTGTGGTCTATAGAGCAGTATTCACACTGGATAATTGCTGCGGCAGTATTCACACTGGATAATTGCTGCGGCAGTATTCACACTGGATAATTGCTGCGGCAGTATTCACACTGGATAATTGCTGCGGCTAGACATGCTGCTGAATACTACATAGGCTGTGAATGTTTTCAACAACGCTTATGTCTGTTTTGAGATTTGCACTACACCTTTGGTGTTTTTAAACTTGTGATTTGTTATACACGGCTTTTAATAATGCATTCGCTTAATCTGTCTGATATATGAGAAGCGTAGCTCTCCTGCGTGTCCCAAATTAACTTCAAGGTGGTAACACCTGGTTGAACCCTGCCTATAAGAGGGATCAACAACCTTGGAACAGTATAGATACCTTGAAATTTCTGACACACAGGAGGTCATGAATAAGAGCGTTACCGCTCGAAACGCGTAGAGCGCTACCGCAACCAATGTGTACCAACGCTGGTGATTTCACTTCTGCATGGTGACTGTACTTACCGAAATAAAGGATTACAAGGCTTTTTTGAACAAAGTTGGAGTGCTGGATTGTCCTCCTTTTTTTCTCTGCATCGTCTCCAAGGACTACCTTGATTATTCCTTGCACCCAGGGAGGGAGGCATTTACTTGCAGGTGAGCTGGACAATTACTTTGTTTTTACAGTTGTCAATAAGTCAGGAGGATGACCCGAGTGAGGAAGTGGAAGAGGGGGTGGTGGACGATGACATGACTGACCCAACCTGGGAAGGTGGCAAGCCAAGCAGGGACAGCAGCACAGAGGGAGAGGGATCCACAGCACCGCAACAGTCTGGAAGAGGCAGTGGGGTGGCAAAGGGAGAAGGTAGGCCACACCAAATAGACCCGCGTACAGAGAAGGCAACTTTCAGTTATTTAGGCCCCTGGCACCCAGACAGAGGAGAGAGGTCCCACAGCAAGGAATCATGCGTCATATCACCCACCACTGGAGAAGGCCACTCTCAGTTATTTAGGCCCAGCAACCAGACAGAGGAGAGAGGTCCCACAGCAAGGAATCATGTGTCATATCAACCACCACCGGAGAAGGCCACTCTCAGTTATTTCGGCCCCACCACCCAGACAGAGGAGAGCGGTCCCACAGCAAGGAATCATGCATCATATCACCCACCACCGGAGAAAGCCACTCTCAGTTATTTCGGCCCAGCACTCAGACAAAGGAGAGAGGTCCCACAGCAAGGAATTATGCGTCATATCACCCACCACCGGAGAAAGCCACTCTCAGTTATTTCGGCCCAGCACCCAGACCGAGGAGAGAGGTCCCACAGCAAGGAATCATGCGTCATATCACCCACCTATGGAGAAGGCCACTTTCAGTTATTTCGGCCCAGCACCCAGACAGAGGAGAGAGGTCCCACAGCAAGGAATCATGCGTCATATCACCCACCACCGGAGAAGGCCACTCTCAGTTATTTCGGCCCCAGCACCCACACCGAGGATACAGGTCCCACAGCAAGGAATCATGCGTCATATCAACCACCACCGGAGAAGGCCACTCTCAGTTATTTCGGCCCAGCACCCAGGCAGAGAGAGAGGTCCCACAGCAAGGAATCATGCGTCATATCACCCACCACCGGAGAAGGCCACTCTCAGTTATTTCGCCCCAGCACCCACACCGAGGATACAGGTCCCACAGCAAGGAATCATGCGTCATATCACCCACCACCGGAGAAGGCCACTTTCAGTTATTTCGGCCCAGCACCCAGACAGAGGAGAGAGGTCCCACAGCAAGGAATCATGCGTCATATCACCCACCACTGAGAAGGCCACTTTCAGTTATTTCGGCCCCAGCACCCACACCGAGGATACAGGTCCCACAGCAAGGAATCATGCGTCATATCAACCACCACCGGAGAAGGCCACTCTCAGTTATTTCGGCCCAGCACCCAGGCAGAGGAGAGAGGTCCCACAGCAAGGAATCATGCGTCATATCACCCACCACCGGAGAAGGCCACTTTCAGTTATTTCGGCCCCACCACCCAGACAGAGGAGAGGTTCGTTCAACTTTGGGTTGCACCGCAAGATCATGGTAAAGTTAAAAAAATGAGGATTCAATAAAGAAGTGCCCCGGAGAACAAGAATACATGGTTGATGGGGAGGGAAATGTCTATTCTGCACAAGGGAGGGTCAGGTTCTGCGGGATCCATGCCTGGTTCATTTTTATGAACGTCAGCTTGTCCACGTTGGCTGTGGACAGGCGGCTGCGTTTGTCAGTAATGACGCCCCCCGCCGTGCTGAATACACGTTCAGACAAAACGCTGGCCGCCGGGCAGGACAGCACCTCCAAGGCATAACATGCTAACTCTGGCCACATGGACAATTTGGAGACCCAGAAGTTGAATGGGGTCGAACCATCAGTCAGTACGTGGAGGGGTGTGCAGACATACTGTTCAACCATGTTAGTGAAATGCTGCCTCCTGCTAACACGTTCCGTATCAGGTGGTGGTGCAGTTAGCTGTGGCGTGGAGACAAAACTTTTCCACATTTCTGCCATGCTAACCCTGCCCTCAGAAGATCTGGCCATGACACTGCTGCGTGGGCGACCTCTTGCTCCTCCTCTGCCTTCGCCTTGGGCTTCCACCTGTTCCCCTGTGACATTTGGGAATGCTCTCAGGAGCGCCTCTACCAGCGTGCGCTTGTACTCGCGCATCTTCCTATCACGCTCCAGTGCAGGAAGTAAAGTGGGCACATTGTCTTTGTACCGGGGATCCAGCAGGGTGGCAACCCAGTAGTCCGCACACGTTAAAATGTGGGCAACTCTGCTGTCGTTGCGCAGGCACTGCAGCATGTAGTCGCTCATGTGTGCCAGGCTCCCCAGAGGTAAGGACAAGCTGTCCTCTGTGGGAGGCGTATCATCATCATCCTCTGTATCCCCCCAGCCACGCACCAGGGATGTGCCTGCGCTGTGCTGGGTGCCACCCCGCTGTGAACCTGCTTCATCCTCATCCTCCTCATCCTCCAGTAGTGGTCCCTGGCTGGCCACATTTGTACCTGCCCTCTGCTGTTGCAAAAAACCTCCCTCTGAGCCACTTCTAAAATGACCCCTCATCCTCCTCCTCCTGGGCCACCTCCTCTTCCATCATCGCCCTAAGCGTTTTCTCAAGGAGACATAGAAGTGGTATTGTAACGCTGATAACGTTGTCATCACCACTGGCCATGTTGGTGGCGTACTCGAAACAGCGCAACAGGGCACACAGGTCTCGCATGGAGGCCCAATCATTGGTGGTGAAGTGGTGCTGTTCCGCAGTGCGACTGACGCGTGCGTGCTGCAGCTGAAACTCCACTATGGCCTGCTGCTGCTCGCACAGTCTCTCCAGCATGTGCAAGGTGGAGTTCCACCTGGTGGGCACGTCGCATATGAGGCGTTGAGCGGGAAGGCCGAAGTTACGCTGTAGCGCAGACAGGCGAGCAGCGGCAGGATGTGAACGCCGGAAGCACGCACAGACGGCCCTCACTTTATGCAGCAGCTCTGACATGTTGGGGTAATTGTGAATGAACTTCTGCACCACCAAATTCAGCACATGCGCCAGGCAAGGGATGTGCGTCAAACCGGCTAGTCCCAGAGCTGCAACGAGATTTCGCCCATTATCGCACACCACCAGGCCGGGCTTGAGGCCCACCGGCAGCAACCACTGGTCGGTCTGTTGTTCAAAACCCCGCCACAACTCCTGCGCGGTGTGGGGCCTGTCCCCCAAACATATGAGTTTCAGAATGGCCTGCTGACGTTTACCCCGGGCTGTGCTGAAGTTGGTGGTGAAGGTGTGTGGCTGACTGGATGAGCTGGTGGAAGCAGAGGAGGAGGAAGCCGAGTAGGAGGAGGAGGCTGCAGGAGGCAGAGAATGATGCCCTGCGATCCTAGGGGGCGGAAGGACGTGCGCCAATGAACTCTCCGCCTGCGGCCCAGCCGCCACTACATTTACCCAGTGTGCAGTTAGGGAGATATAGCGTCCCTGGCCGTGCTTACTGGTCCACGTATCTGTGGTTAGGTGGACCTTGCCACAGATGGCGTTGCGCAGTGCACACTTGATTTTATCGGATACTTGGTTGTGCAGGGAAGGCACGGCTGTCTTGGAGAAGTAGTGGCGGCTGGGAACCACATACTGGGGGACAGCCATGGACATCAGCTGTTTGAAGCTGTCTGTGTCCACCAGCCTGAATGACAGCATTTCAAAGGCAGTAGTTTAGAAATGCTGGCATTCAGGCCCAGGGCTCGAGGGTGGCTAGGTGGGAATTTACGCTTTCTCTCCAAGGTTTGTGAGATTGAGAGCTGAACGCTGCCGTGTGACATGGTGGAGATGCTTGGTGACGCAGGTGGTGGTGTCGGTGGCACATCCTCTGTTTGGTGGGCGGCAGGTGCCAACATTCCTACCGAGGCGGAGGAAGAGGCCGAGGCAGCAGCAGAAGAGAGAGCAGGGGGAGCCTGAGTGAGTTCCTTGCTTTTAAGGTGTGTACCCCACTGCAGTTCATGCTTTGCATGTAGATGCCTGGTCATGCAGGTTGTGCTAAGGTTCAGAACGTTAATGCCTCGCTTCAGGCTCTGATGGCACAGCGTGCAAACCACTCGGGTCTTGTCGTCAGCACATTGTTTAAAGAAGTGCCATGCCAGGGAACTCCTTGAAGCTGCCTTTGGGGTGCTCGGTCCCTGGTGGCGGTGGCCTGTATCAGGCGAACTCTCTTGGCGGCGGCTGTTCTGCTTTTGCCCCCTGCTCCCTCTTTTGCTACGTTGTTGGCTCGGTCTCACCACTACCTCTTCCTCTGAACTATGAAAGTCAGTGGCACGACCTTCATTCCATGTGGGGTCTAGGACCTCACCGTCCCCTGCATCGTCTTCCACACAGTCTTCCTCCCTGACCTCCTGTTCAGTCTGCACACTGCAGAAAGACGCAGCAGTTGGCGCCTGTGTTTCGTCATCATCAGAGACGTGCGGACTCCGATGAGGTGGTATTCCCATGTCCTCATCATCAGGAAACGTCAGTGCATTCTATGTCTTCCACCGCTGGGGAAGGGCTAGGTGGATTCCCTTGGGAAACCCTGCCAGCAGAGTCTTCAAACCGCATAAGAGACTGCTGCATAACTTGAGGCTCAGCCAGTTTCCCTGATATGCATGGGGGTGATGTGACAGACTGATGGGCTTGGTTTTCAGGTGCCACCTGTGCGCTTTCTGCAGAAGACTGGGTGGGAGATAATGTTGTGAACGTGCTGGATCCACTGTCGGCCACCCAATTGACTAGCGCCTGTACCTGCTCAGGCCTTACCATCCTTAGAACGGCATTGGGCCCCACCAAATATCGCTGTAAATTCTGGCGGGTACTGGAACCTGAGGTAGTTGGTTCACTAGGACGTGTGGCTGTGGCAGAATGGCCACGTCCTCTCCCAGCACCAGAGGGTCCACTAACACCACCACGACCGCGTCCCTTACTAGATGTTTTCCTCATTGTTACCGTTCACCAAGCACCACAATAAGGAAAAAAATATTTGGCCCAATGTATTGATTTCAGATTCAGGCCTTTTTTTACAGGCACCTAACACTATCTGCCTATTTATTTATGTAGCGTATTACACTAATCCAGGCACAGCAGTGACCACTGATTTAGGGGAATATCTCTGTTAGGGCTAGTATTTAGGCCCTGGATGAAAGGTAACCTTTTATGGGCAGATTTACACTTGGAGATGCACAGTAGCGTGAGAAAAAATATGTAGGATTATGTCTTCAGCAATTGTATTTTAACACTTTGTGTAATATACCCTTTAACGGACAGAAATACAATGGGAGATGCACGGTAGCGTGTGAAGTTAATGAGGATGACCCTCTCAGCACTTGTATATACAGCTGGAGTGTAATATACCCTTTTACGGACAGATTTACACTTGGCCTGCCACTGCTGGGACACCAGATCCAGGGTATTGCTATTTTGACAATTACATTTCACCCCAGAAAATAATCTATCCTTTGCCAGACAGCAGACAGTATTATACTTGTCTAACCAAAGCTGGAACACCAGATTTAGGGGATTGGTATTTGGGCAATTGTATTTAACCCCTTAATAAAATATAGAAATTGCTATCCTGAGTTTCTAGGGGTGACAATTAGCACAGCCAAGCCCCTGATGTAGGATATAGCAAAAAAAAACTAGTATTGATGGATTGATGGACTTGGTGGCAGCTTCTTCTGGCGCACCACAAGTCACAAAATGGCCGCCGATCAACCCAGAAAATAAGTGACAGAAAAACGCTCTGTGCAGCCTAAAAACCAGTGAGCAAGTAACTAGCAGAAGTTGAATCATTCACAGCTGTAGATCGATCCGTTCATTAGGTGCTGTTGCTGACTTTAACCTGCCTAATCTCGCCCTCACAGCAGCTGCGTCCTCTCCCTACACTAATCAGAGCAGTGTGACGTGCGGCGCTACATGACTCCAGCTTATATAGAGGCTGGGTCACATGCTGCACTTGGCCAATCACAGCCATGCCATTATAAGGCATGGCTGTGATGGGCTCTTAGGGCAAGAAGTAAAACGCTAGCTGATTGGCTGCTGTGCAGTCCTTCAGAAAGCGGGAAGAAATCTCCGAACAACGAACCCGAACTTTTACATAAATCTTTGGGTTCGTGTCACGAACATCCTAAAATTCGGTACGAACCCGAACTATATAGTTCAGGTTCGCTCAACTCTAATGATGACCTGTATTATGGGTAGTGCATGCCTCCTGTGTCCCTCTTTTTGGCCTGGGAAATAAACGTACATTAAGTCTGTGCAGCCATGACCCGCCCCAGCCAGTGACTGGATGTTACACACAAGGAGCCAAAAGTGTCCCTTCTTCACTGTCCTAAAACTTGGGTAGTATGGAGAATGTCCATCCAGGCAGGGGCAGGATTCAACAGCATCCCTCCATGTGGGACACTCTTTAAAAGATTATTCCTACCCCAATCAAGATTTACAACCTCCACATCCACTACAGTGACTCCAAAAATCAGTCAGTGTCACAGAAAGTGTCCCATAAATCACTGCCACACACAGTGTCCCCATAAATTAGTGCCACACACAGTGTCCCCATAAATCAGTGTCACAGGAAGTGTCCCATAAATCATTGCCACACATGGTGCCCCAATAAATTAGTGCCACACACAGTGTCCCTATAAATCAGTGTCACAGAAAGTGCCCCATACATCAGTACCACACATGGTGCCCCCATAAACTAGGGCCACACACAGTGTCCCTATAAATCGGTGTCACAGAAAGTGCCCCATACATCAGTGCCACACACAGTGCCTTCATCAATTAGTGCCACACACAGTGTCTTTATCAATCAGTGTCACACACAGTGTCCCTATAAATCAGTGTTACAGAAAGTGCCCCCATACTTCAGTGCCACCATAAACTAGTGCTACACAGTGTCCCTATAAATCAGTGCCACACATGGTGCCCCCATAAACTAGTGCCACACACAGTGTCCCTATAAATCAGTATCATACACAGTGTCCCTATAAATCATTGCCACACATGGTGCCCACATAAACTAGGGCCACACACTTTGTCCCTATAAGTCAGTGTCACAGAAAGTGCCCCATACATCAGTGCCACACATGGTGCCCCCATAAGTTAGTGCCACACACAGTGCCTTCATCAATTAGTGCCACACACAATGTCCCTATAAATCAGTGTCACAGAAAGTGCCCCATAAATCAGTGTCACCATAAACTAGTGCTACACAGTGTCCCCATAAATCAGTGTCACAGAAAGTGCCCCATAAATCAGTGCCACACACAGTGTTGACATAGATCAGTGGCAAACAGTGTCCCCAAAAATCAGTACCTTACACAGTGCCCCCATAAATATGTGCCTCACACAGTGCCCTCATAAATATGTGCCTCACACAGTGCCCCCATAAATATGTGCCTCACACAGTGCCCCCATAAATATGTGCCTCACACAGTGCCCTCATAAATATGTGCCTCACACAGTGCCCCCATAAATATGTGCCTCACACAGTGCCCCCATAAATCAGTGCCTCACACAGTGCCCCCATAAATATGTGCCAAACACAGTGCCCCCATAAATCAGTGCCTCACACAGTGCCCCCATAAATATGTGCCAAACACAGTGCCCCCATAAATCAGTGCCAAACACAGTGTCCCCATAAAATCAGTGTCATACACAGTGTCAACATATATCAATGGTGCCAAAAAAAGTATCCCCATAAGTTAGTGGTGACACACACAGTGCCCCATAAATCAGTGCCTCCATTAATCAGTGGCTCACACAATGCCTCCATAAATCTGTGCCGCAAACGTTCCACCATAAATCAGTGCCTTACAAAGTACCCCCATAAATCTGTACCTTACACAGTGCCCCATAAATCAGTGCTACACATATTGCCTCCATAAATCAGTGCCATACACAGTGTCCCCATAAATTAGTGCCACACACAGTGTCCCCATAAATTAGTGCCACACACAGTGTCCCCATAAATCAGTGCCACAGGAAGTGTCCCATAAATCAGTGCCACACACAGTGTCCCCATAAATCAGTGCCACACACAGTGTCCCCATAAATCAGTGCCACACATAGTGTCCCCATAAATCAGTGCCACACAGTGTCCCCATAAATCAGTGCCACACAGTGTCCCCATAAATCAGTGCCACACACAGTGCCTCCATAAATCAGTGCCACACCCAGTGCTCCCATACATCAGTGCCACAAAGTGTCCCCATAAATTAGTGCCTCACACAGTGCCCCATAAATTAGCGTCACACACAGTGCCCTATAAATCCGTGATACACACACAGAGTCCACATAAATCAGTGATACACCCAGTGCTCCCATAAATCAGTAATACACACAGAGTCCACATAAATCCGTGATACACACACAGAGTCCACATAAATCAGTAATACACACAGAGTCCACATAAATCAGTGATACACACACAGAGTCCACATAAATCAGTGCCACATAGTGTCCCCATAAATCAGTGCCACACACAGTGCCACATAGTGTCCCCATAAATCAGTGCCACACCCAGTGCTCCCATACATCAGTGCCACAAAGTGTCCCCATAAATCAGTGCCACACACAGTGCCACATAGTGTCCCCATAAATCAGTGCCACACACAGTGCTCCCATACATTAGTGCCACATAGTGTCCCCATAAATCAGTGCCACACACAGTGCCTCCATAAATCAGTGCCACACCCAGTGCTCCCATACATCAGTGCCACACCCAGTTCCCCATACATCAGTGCCACAAAGTGTCCCCATAAATCAGTGCCACACCCAGTGCTCCCATACATCAGTGCCACACCCAGTTCCCCATACATCAGTGCCACACCCAGTTCCCCATACATCAGTGGCACACCCAGTTCCCCATACATCAGTGCCACACAGTGTCCCCATAAATCAGTGCCACACCCAGTGCTCCCATACATCAGTGCCACACCCAGTGCTCCCATAAATCAGTGCCACACCCAGTTCCCCATACATCAGTGGCACACCCAGTTCCCCATACATCAGTGGCACACCCAGTTCCCCATACATCAGTGGCACACCCAGTTCCCCATACATCAGTGGCACACCCAGTTCCCCATACATCAGTGCCACACAGTGTCCCCATAAATCAGTGGCACACACAGTGCCTCCATAAATCAGTGCCACACCCAGTGCTCCCATACATCAGTGCCACATAGTGTCCCCATAAATCAGTGGCACACAAGTTGATTGTAACACCGCTTTAGATTGAACCTCTCAGGCGCACTATGATGCCACCTCCAGCTGATTATTTCCTAATGAGCATAAGAAAAATAATCTGTCAATCATCATCCAAAGGTGAAGATGAGCAGCAAACAGAATCACTCAGGCTGGTCCTTACTATCAAAATAAATAAAGGGAGGTGCCGTGGCATAATATCGAGGGTCTATCCTCAGGATAAGTCATCAATATCGGCCAGGATCAATTCTCTGACTCCCAGCCAATCTGCTGTTTGAAGGAGTCACAGCACTTGTGCAAGCACTGCGTCCTCAGTATTTGCCGCACAGTCTTCCATGTACCAGTCTTGCAGTGTAACGCCTCATTTACACAGTCAGTATTCAGTCAGTGATTTCCATCAGTGATTTTGAGCCAAAACCAGATGCGGCTCTAAACACAGAACAGGAGCAGATCTTTCCCTTATATCTTATCTCTGCGTTCAGTCTCCAGTTCTGGTTTTGGCTCACAATCACTGATGGAAATCACTGACCAAACACTGACGTGTGAATGAAGCTTAATTAAAACTGTTTATCCCAATCAATTGAATTGACTAAAAGTGACTGTTGATAACATTTTTCTGAATTTGGGACCACACTTAAGTTTGCCCAGGGCTAAATTGCATCTAAAACCCGTCCTGCCAGGTGCGGCAGTAATATAGCCATATATTAAATGTTGTAACGTAAAATCGGAATAATTAAAACAGGAATAATAACAGGAGAGTGGGATGCCATAATATCAATCGAAAAATAATGGAAAAAATTTGAGTAAAAAGGCATAAGGTGTGAAAGGCGAATGTGTTGTGTCAATAAATAGATGTAGATGTCAGCAACGTCAGACACCCAGCACAAATCGAAAGTGCATTGTAGGATGATTTGGGGAAAAAAATACATTAAAAAAAGTAGGAAAAAGGTGTGTGAAAATAAAAGGGTAAAATGTAAAAAAAAAAGTGATAATTTCACGAAGGAAAAAACAATGATGATAAAAACAGATACAAATAAAGTTTATATGGTTTCTCCTAGAAACCTGGAAACAATAGTTGGATAGAAAGTAAACCCACAAAAAATCTGAAACTGTTCACAGCTGGTGTGGTGCCAAGGTGCACGTCTTGTAATTCCAAAAGGACGCCTTGTTAATCAGACGTGAAAACCAGTTCCTAACAGTTTTTGGGTTTTGTTCTAAAATGAATAGACTGAAAAGCAAAAGGTGGATTCTAACATACAGGAATAAAATAGGCTTAACATAGGCTAAGTAACTAAAACGTTTACTGAACAGTGATAAAAGACATATGCAAACAGAATACATACAGCGTAAAAAATAAAATATAAAAAGCAACTTACCCGTGAGCTCCTTCTCGGCCAGCTCTCAGCCCCAACATGGCCATAAGCCAATGGTGAATACAGTCAAAGACATCTTCCTACGTGGCATCTTCTTTGGAGTTTAAAGCTCTGTTACATGCATCTATCGTTTATACCTTCTAGTGACCCCTCCTAAAAGGCTTTCCAGTGTGCAGTACGTATGTCCTGAGTAATGCCTCATTCCCACAGTCAGTGATTTCCACAATCACTGACGGAAATCACTGACATGTAAATACGGCATAAGGCTGTGTTCACATCCCTGTTTTAATTTCTGTTCTTCTGATTCGTCAGAAGAACAGAAAAGAACAAGATGCTCTAAAAATAAAAAATGGATCCTGTGCTTCCGTTATACATATTTGATATCTGTCCGATCTGAACAGTCCTACCTACAGAGTGAAAGCCACAAGGGCATTGCGACCTGTATACTCAATAATCAGAGGCACGAGAGAAGAAAATGGCATGAACTCCACGTGAGATGGATGAACCCCACATGCAATGTGAATGCCGCGTCAGATACCCTCAGGGGCACTGCGACCTCGTAGTTCATTGGCTTCAGGAGGCTTTTTGAGACAAGTAGTCCTGTTTTATTAGGAATAGATGAGGATGATTCGGCAGGAAGGTCCCATATTTACAGCGAATGTGAGGGGTGTTCTTATGGGCTGTAGGGATTTCCCAAATGGAAGCTTCCGGATAAACACACAGCAGTCTTAGTGGTGGAAATCAAAGTAATAAATGTCTTTTATTGTTGGCACACAACAATACAAAGGATGGCAGCGGTCAAGACGGCAGGGGTCAGGACGGCAGGGGTCAGGACGGCAGGGGTCAGGATGGCAGAGGTCAGGGCGGCAGAGGTCAGGGCGGCAGGGGCCAGAACGGCAGGGGTCAGCTTGCTTCAGCCAACACTTAAAAAACAATACAATCCAGAATCTGAAAAAATGACATCGTTCTGTTTAGGGCACAGTACAGTAATCCTCACAGAGTGGATGGGGCCCTTGCTTTGGTCCTCGGTCTCTCGGCAGAGACCCTCCGGCTCTTACTCGGCTCCACAACTCACCACCACGCAGAGCTCCACCGTCAGCCAGGTGAACGCCAACACCTGACTCTGCTGGCCGACTCTTGTAAGCCGGTCAAAACCCGGCCTGGACCGTGGGGAGTAGCCCCCCACCCAGGACTAGGACTACTCCCAGTAAGAGCCGGCCCGGATTACCTTTCTCAGCTATGCTAACTAACCAAATTGTCAGTCATCTTCTGCTGGGGACACATATACTATTGGCTCCTACTTCACCGAGGCCAGGAACCGTGGTGACACATGTCTCCCATCTATGATGGTCCCTTGTGCCTTCCTACATATCCCCCTCCTCTGCCCAAGGCCGGGGGTCTGGGCAACGCCAGCAAACATGCAGTGTACTCTGGACAGGGCATCTGCATTCCCTTGTAGCCTGCCCGGCCTATGCTCAACAGAAAACCTAAAGTCTTGTGGGGCTAAAAACCAGCGGACGACACGGGCATTCTTACCCTCTTTCTCTCTTAACCATTTTAGAGGGGCATGATCCGAGACCAGTCTAAATCTCCGTCCCAGGAGGTAGTATCGGAGATAATCAAGGGCCCACTTAATGGCCAGGCATTCCCTTTCAATTATCGAATAGTTCCGCTCTGCCGGGGACAGTTTTCTGCTGTGGTAACACACGGGATGTTCCTCCCCACTTATCACTTGAGACATTACTGCCCCTAGGCCTACCTCTGATGCATCGGTTTGAACAATAAATCCCTGGGAGAAGTCAGGGGCTACAAGATGGGCCGTCTACAGAGGGCAGACTTACGTTTTTGGAAGGCCTCTTCAGCCTCTGGGGACCACTTGATCACAGCAGACTTTGTAAGGTTGGTCAGGGGTACTGCCATCTCTGCAAACTTAGGGACAAATCTCCTGTAGTGTCCCACAATAGCGAGGAAGGCTTTGACCTGTTTCTTGGTAAGTGGGGGGGCCATTCTTGGATCGCTTCCACTTTAGATATCTGGGATTTTATAATTCCTCTTCCTACGATGTATCCCAAGTACCTGACCTCTTCCAACCCCACGGCACACTTACTTGGATTTATAGTGAAGCCGGCCTTTCGTAGCACATCTAGGATGTTTTAAACTTTACTGAGGTGACTCTCCCAATCTTGACGATCACTATATCATCCAAGTAATCGGCAGTATATTCCCTGTGTGGGTGTAAGATTTGGTCCATAGCTTTCTGGAAGGTAGCGGGGGCCCCCTGTACCCAAACGGCATCCTAATGTACTGGAAGGACCCGTCTGGTGTAGAGAACGCTGTTTTCTCCCTAGCTTCTCTTGACAACGTAATTTGCCAATATCCCTTTGTAAGATCCAGGGTCGTTATGTAGCGAGCTGGCCCTAGTCTCTCAATGAGCTCGTCCACCCGGGGCATGGGATATGCATCTACTTTGGATACCTCATTTAATTTGCGGTAGTCATTACAAAACCGCCATTCTCCATTGGGCTTTGGGACTAGCACGATAGGACTGGACCACCCAATTTTTCAATTCCTCAATCACCCTCAGTTTTAACATTCTCTGGACCTCCTTAGAAACTATCTCCCTTCGGGCCTCAGGTATCCTGTACGGTTTTAAATTTACTCGCGCATGAGGTTCTGTTACAATGTCATGTTCCACGACCTTGGTTAACCCGGGGGTTTCTGTAAATAAGTCCCTATTTTGCTGCAAGAGGAGCTTGCATTGGAATTTTTGGGAAGGGGACAGGGCTTCGGTTATTTTTACATTGTCTATGGCACCATCTGGTTGGGTCATTAGACATGGGCTCTCAGGAGGGTCGCTATCCTTCCATGGTTTAAGCAAGTTTATGTGGTAAATCTGATAGGGCTTTCTCCTACCTGGCTGATGTACCCGATAGTAAACTTCGCCCACCCTCTCAGTTATCTCATGGGGCCCTTGCCACTTAGCCAGGGACTTGCTCTCTACTGTGGGGACTAGGACTAGAACCTGGTCCCCTGGACTGAACTGTCTAAGACGGGCCGTCCTGTTATATATATTTGCTTGTGCCTCTTGAGCCTGGAGCATATGCTCTTTCACAATGGGTGTTACCTGAGCTATTCACTCTTGCAGCGTGGTGACATGTTCAATGACACTTCTGTACGGCGTGACCTCACTCTCCCAGGTCTCCTCAGCGATGCCTACCATACAATATCTCAAAAGGCGAGAAACCTGTTGACACTTGGGGTACCTCTCTGATTGAGAACAGTAGGTAACAGGTAATCCCAATCTCGGCCATCTTTTTCAACTACTTTTTTTCAACATGGCCTTCAAAGTTTTATTGAAATGTTCCACCAGGCCATCTGTCTGTGGGTGGTACACCGAGGTACACAACTGGGTAACTTGCAATACTTTACAGAGATCCTGCTTGACTTTGGACATGAACGGGGTCCCTTGGTCGGTCAGGATATCTTTGGGCAGCCCTGGAAAAAATCTGGAACAACTCTCTGGCTATGACTTTAGAGGTGGCCTTTCTCAAGGGCACCGCCTCAGGGTACGGGGTGGCGTAATCCATTACCACTAATATATATTGGTGCCCCCTAGCGGACTTCACCAAAGGCCCGACTGAATCCATCGCAATTCTTTAAAAGGGGACCTCGATAATAGGCAATGGTATTAGAAGGCTGCGGAAGTTTGCGACTGGAGAGGTTACTTGGCACGTAGGGCAGGATTGGCAATAATCCTTAATTTCCCTGTAACATCCTGGCCAATAAAACCTTTGTAAAACCTTTTCAAGGGTCTTATCGGCCCCTAAGTGTCCCCCTAAGACATGGCTATGTGCCAGGTCCATTACCATGCATCGGTATGGCTTGGGAACCACGAGCTGCACTAATTCTTCTCGAATTTTAGTCGCCTGGTATAGCAAATTTTCACTATAGGGGGGCATTATAACTACTGGGGGCATTATAACTACTGGGAGCACTATAGGGGGCATTATAACTACTGGGAGCACTATAGGGGGGCATTATAACTACTGGGGGCATTATAACTACTGGGAGTACTATAGGGGGCATTATAACTACTGGGAGCACTATAGGGGGGTATTATAACTACTGGAGCACTGTAGGGTGTATTATAACTACTGGGAGCACTATAGGGGCATTATAACTAATGGGAGCACTATAGGGGGCATTATAAGTACTGGGAGCACTATAGGGGGGTATTATAATGCCCCCTATAGTGCTCCAGTAGTTATAATACCCTGCTATAGTGCTCCCAGTACTTATAATGCCCCCTATAGTGTTCCAGTAGTTATAAGTACTGGGTGCACTATAGGGGGGTATTATAACTACTGGAGCACTATAGGGGGCATTATAACTACTGGAGCACTAAAGGGGGCATTAAAACTACTGGGAGCACTATAGGGGACATTATAACTAGAGATGAGTGAATTTTTTATAAATTCGATTTGGCCGATTCGCCGAATTTTCCAGAAAAATTTGCTTAGGGAGTGTGCTGCGGTAGTGAAAATAATACTGTGAGTCCGTATGACATGCAGATGACAGGCATCGCTCTTAGAATCCCTTCGCACTTCACTTATCTCAAGTATGAACTCAGCCTTACAGGTCGATGTTAGCGCCAAGAAGAAGCGCACTCCTTTTACACCGTCGTCAGCTGATTCTACATAGATGTCTACAGAACCTGTTCTATTAAAACTTCTACAAGTAGAGCCCCCGACAGAGTGGAGAGGGGGTCAGCAGTAAGTTTGTGTTGATGTCACTGATTATTTTGCCCTTCCTCTGATCCATCAGAACAATAACCCCCCAAAAAAACTGATCCTGTCTGTGGAGCATCCGCCTTCACTCAGTCAGCATAAAGCCAAAAAAAACAGAAGTGGATCCAAAACAGAGGTGACCCGTGAATGAAATATTTGCATGTCTTCTGTGTTTTGTACCCACTCCTGCTTTTGGCTACCAAATCGCAAGCCAAATATAGTGGTGAGGTGGAAGCAGCATGAGGGGACCACAGAGTGGCACAATGAAAGTGTGTGGACATGGCAGCAGTATGAGGAGGGCACTGAATGACAGCGGCAGCAGCACAAGGTGACCCGGTGACAGAGTGGGAAGGTGGGTGGCAATAACAGTACCGGCTGATGAAGGTGGGTGAAAGGAGGAGCACTTGGCATCAGATGTGTGGCATCAGGCGGGTGGCAGCATCAGAGGAGTAGCTGAGGCAGGTAGCCAGAAGAAACCGGTCTCTTTTGTCAAGGTTTGGTTGGGTGTAGCACCATGGATGATCTAGTCTGATGCATCAGGCATTGGTGGGTGGAAATCCTGGCTGATCCAGGCCTGATTCATCTTGACAAAGGTCAGTCTCTCCACATTTTGGGTGGACAGGTGAGTTCTCCTTGGAATAACTATGGCCCCTGCAGCACTAAACACCCGCTCTGATGGCACACTACTGGCTGGGCAGGACAGCTTTTCCAGGGCAAACTCTGCCAGTTGCGGCCACAAATCGAGTTTGGCTACCCAGTAGTACAGGGGATCATTAATGTGGGGTGGCAGGGGGCTGTCCAAGTATGCCACCACCTGCTGGTTCAAGCTCCCATTTTGGACCGGTAGCGAGGGTCCAACAAGGTGGAGCCAGAAGTCATCCCTCTGCCAAATGGTGACAATTCAGCTGTCACTACGCAAGCAACTGAGCATGCATCGGGCCATTTGTGCAAGTGACTTGTAGGCACTCCCTGCCTCCATCTCCGCTGCATACTGCCGCGGTGTGTCGGTCCTCTGCCTTCTCTTCCTCATCGCCCTGTAGCTCCTCTGGCTGCTCCTGCTCCTCCTCTCCTGTCAGCTGTCCAGAAAAACCACCCATTCCGCTACACATTGCCTGTGCTCCAATGTCCTCCTCCAGTTCAGCCCCCACAGGGCTCGTGTGGCAGTGAGATCTAGGCGCCACATCTCCAGTCCAGCCAGATTTACCAGCATCTGTTCCAGGACATGAAGCATTGAAATGACATCATTCATCCCGTAGTCCTGGTGACAAATAGCGTGGTGTCCTCAAAGGGCCTGAGCAAATGGCAGGTGTCACGCATGAGCTGCCCCTGGCTGACATCGAGGATACACAGGGGAGTACTCCTGTCCGCTTGGATCATGAAAAAACCGTTGATGGCCTTTCTCTGTTCGTATAGTAGGTCCAACATATGGAGGGTGTAATTCCAACGGGTGGAAGCTTTGCATATCAGCCTATTTTGGGGGACGCCGTTCTGCCGCTGCAGCTCAAGGAGGGTGTGCTTTGCGGTGTACGAGTGGCTGAAGTGTATGCAAAGTTTCCTGGCCATTTTCAGGATGTCTTGCAGATGGGTGAAGACTTCAGGAACTGCTTGACAACCAGATTGAACACGTGTGCCATGCAGGGCGCATGGCTCAGTCTTCCTTGACACAGCACCGACACCATGTTCTTCCCGTTGTTGGTCACCATGGTTACGATTTTCAGTTGTCGCAGAGAAAGCCAGGATTCGATTTCTTGATGAAGGACACGGAGCAGTTCCTCCCCTGTGTGACGCTGTGTTCCAAGGTAAACCAGGTGCAGAACAGCGTGACACCACCATGCCCTGCACATGTGGTATGCTGGAGGAGCACTGTGACTCGTACCTGAGGAGGCAGAGGGGGACATTGTCGCAGGACCAACAGCGTGACAACATGGAGGCAGAAGCGGCGTCATCTGGCCAAGTTGCTGGTGAGTCTGTGCAGGAAACACTTTCACCCAGTGGGCCGTAGAGGACATGTATTGTCCCTGACTGTAGTTACAGCTCCACACGTCGGCGCTGCCCTGCACTTTGGCAGACACCGACAGGCTCAAGGACTGGCCCTCCTTCTGTTCTACATGTCTGTGCAGGGCTGGTACTGCCTTTTTGGCAATGAAATGACGGCTTGGGACTCTCCACCTCGGCTCGGCACAAGCCATCAGTTCTCTGAAAGGTGCAGAGTCCACCACTTGGAAAGGGAGGGACTGCAGCACCAGCAACTTAGACAGGAGCACGTTCAGCTTCAGCGCTGGTGGATGTGTACACGCATACTGCTGTCTCTTGGCAATCGCTTCGGTGATCGATTGCTGACGGAATGACTGATGAGGAGAAGGAGGAGGAGCAGGAGAATCAGGAACAGCAGAAGATGGGAAGGACAGACTGCTCCCTTCGGCTGAGGTGGCGGAGCCTTGACTGCCTGAAACCAGGTGCGTGCCACTGGGTGACACAGCCATTGCTGCCGGCAGGCTGGACCACCACATCGGAGCTACGGTTCTTCCAGGCCACTGTATGGCGAGGCTGCATATGTTGATGCAGGGCCATGGTGCTAACATTGACACCCCGACCACGCTTCACCTTCTGCCCACAGATTCTACATATGGCCACGTTCACCTCCTCTGGTGGCTTAACAAAAAACTGCCACACTGCCAAGTAGGTGATTTTTCCCCCAACAGTCTGCACTGACTGACTGCTACCGCCGCTGCCTCTGTGAACCCCTGCACCACTACCTCCCGGGCAGGCAGGCTGCTATGAAGCAGGTGGTCTACCCCTGGCACATTTGGCTCCTGACCTCCCACTCCTGCCACCCAGCCATGCTACCACCTTGCTGGCTCAGCCGCTGCCTCACGGGCGAGCTGCCAGCCTTTCCTCCTGATGATGATGAAGCCCCTTCTGCACCCTGCTCCCAAGTGCGTTCGGCTTCATCACCCCCGAGTACTGTCTGCATGTCACTAATGTCCTCCTCAACCATCTCTGGGTCAGGAGCCTGACTTGCTCGCAACACCAGCTCCCACACCACTCTCCTCATCACTACTTGCCCACCTTGCGGAGGAAGCGGCGGATGTCTCCTCCACATCTTTGCTGGGCAGTAGCTGCTGACTAGTAGCTCGTCCTCACCGTATAGTGGAGCAGAGCCCACAGCATATAATACTTCTCGTGCTGAGGGAACAGAAAAGGCCAGAGGCAGGTTGAGGACAGGCGAGGGCACAGGGCCTGCTCCCGGGCCATGCCAACTAAGGGTTGTGTCTGTCGAACCCACCGACTGTTGGCTGAGGGTGTCTAATGTCACTTGGGACAAAGTGGAAGATCAAGTCAACCATTCAAGAACCGCTGGGTTGCTGATCAAGACACGACCGCTAGCTGACACTGGGAGCTCAGGCCTCTCGCTGCGACCCCTGCTGCCACACCCCCTTACTCTGCTGCGACGTCTGCCTGCGCCAGAAACATTTAGTCCTCTGCCACTTCCCTGTACAGGGCCCAGCACTTCTCTGTCTGACAAACTTTTAGATTAACTAAATTAATACACCCCAAAAGCCAAGGAATACATTTTTCTTTTTGTACTGAAATAGGCCACTAAAGGCTTTTCAACATAGCACTCGCAGCCCAATAACAAGAACAAATTGCTGGAATGACAGAGCTGTATAATGGCTATTTCGATCCCCAAATAATCTTTCCCTACACTTGTAATTCGCTTTCCTAGCACTGTCCCTAGCGCCTTCTGACGTCTCTCCTTGTACTAAGATGCTGTGAAATGAATCCTCCCTATTCTTTCCCTGCACTTATAAATCGTTTTTCAGGGGGTTTTTTTCACGAGGTTTTTCCTATTGCTGTCCCTTCTCATGTCTGTCCCTGCACTCAGAACGCTGGAAAATGTTTGAATCCAAAATGGCCGCCGTATTTATAGGGCTGTGACATCACAGGGATGGCTGGCTGCTGATTGGCTGCATGCATTGCATTATGGGTCATCCCGCCTTCCCAGAGTTCTTTGCCCCATGTCCTCACACGTGTAGCCGACATTTTAGGAAAAATTGCGATTCGTTACCACAAAGCGCGAGGAAATTCGCATTCGTTGCGAGTCAAATTTTTGCTGAAATTCATAACAAATTCCACTTTGTCGATTCACTCATCTCTAATTATAACTACTGGGAGCATTACAGGGGGCATTAAAACTACTGGAAGCACTATAGGGGGGGGCATTAAAACTACTGGAAGCACTATAGGGGGGGGCATTAAAACTACTGGAAGCACTATAGGGGGGGGCATTAAAACTACTGGAAGCACTATAGGGGGGGGGGGCATTAAAACTACTGGAAGCACTATAGGAGACATTGAAACTACTCGGAGCACTATAGGGGGGGGCATTAAAACTACTGGGAGCTGTCACGGTACCTCAGGTGACTGATATCAGGAGATCAAGGAGACTGGCTGACCATGGAGGAATCTAACAGCCTCCTTGATTTCTCTTGATTCAGTGTTGATGGGGTTAATGACCACTTCCCTCGTCTCAGCTGTTGCTCAGTGGTCATCACTTCTACCCTTTATAGTCTGACCCCACCCTTCTGACTATGCGGTAGATTACTTCATATGGTTTTGTAAAGAGCTGGAGTGTGGTTCTCCCCGAGTTCCTGCTCATCCTTCTACACCAGAAGCGAAGTGTCTCGCTTGTTGGTATTTTGCCTTTTCCCCTTGGTTGTTGTTACTAGGCCTCAGGGAGACGCTTCTTCCTTCATCTTGGAAGGAACTGGTTGTCTCAGCCCTGCCAATATCTTTAGGGCTCCTCAGTGTCTCCAGGTTCCTGTGTACGGGAATTTCTACTTTCAAGGGGTTCCCAGACGGTTAGCAGTCAGGGCCAGGAGTAGGGTTCTCTAGGTAGTGACCCTTTGCCTTCCCCCCTGGGTGTCAGTGTGGTGTTTACTCCTTTTCCTAATCCATGACAGGAGCACTATAGGGGACATTGAAACTACTGGGAGCACTATAGGGGCATTATAACTGCCAGGGGCACCATATGCTGCATTGTATTTTGTCTTTTCCCCTTGGTTGTTGTTACTAGGCCTCAGGGAGACGCTTCTTCCTTCACCTTGGAAGGAACTGGTTGTCTCAGCCCTGCCAATATCTTTAGGGCTCCTCAGTGTCTCCAGGTTCCTGTGTATGGGCATTTCTACCTTCAAGGGGTTCCCATACGGTTAGGAGTCAGGGCCAGGAGTAGAGTTCTCTAGGTGGTGACCGTTTCCCTTCCCTAGCGTTGAAGCCTAGTGGCTTTTCCTTTCCCCCTGATTGTCGGTGTGGTTATTCCTTTACCTCATCCGTGATATCTACCGCCATACCCGCCATTTTTTGTTCAGGTCAGTGCAGCTATGGATCCTTTGTCTGCACTGGTCGAACAGATGCAGGAGCTGTCTTTGGAGGTAGCAGAACACCTCTGCGCACCAGTCTTACAGATTCAGAGACCACAGGCAGCTGGTTCTGGTGGTGGGTACCAGGCCTGCCCTGAACCGAAGGTGGCTCTCCCGGACAGATTTTCCGGGGGTAGTGACAATTTCATTCGTTCAGGGAGTCTTGTAAATTATACTCTAAGCTGCGTCCATACTCTTCTGGGAACGAGAGTCAACGCGTGGGTATGATCATTTCTTTGCTTAAAGATGACTCCCAGTCGTGGGCTTGTTCTCTGCCGACCGGATCACAGTCCCTCCAGTCGGTAGATTAATTTTTTAGAGCCTTGGGTCTTATTTATGATGACCCGGATCGGATCGCTCAGGCCAAAACTAAGTTACGTGGTTTACGGCAGGAAGAGCGCTCCGCGGAGATCTATTGCTCTGAATTTAGGAGATGGGCTATGGAAACGGATGATCCTGCTCTACGTAGCCAGTTCTGTCACGGTCTCTCTGAGAGGCTGCTGGACGCGTTGGCCTTTCATGAAAATCCTGAGTTATTGGAAGCAGCTACAGTATGTCCCTTGCTGTACGTCTTGATAGACGCCTGAGGGACAGATCTAGGGGTTCTCACCCTCAAGACGTGCTGTCAAATAAGGTGGCGGCTTCCTTTGACACTTATATAAAAGAGACACCTCTGGTTACGCCTTGTGATGAGCCTATGCAGTTAGGAGGAGCTACTCCCGAGACTGCTGGCAAGAGCTCTGGTCATATGAAGGGAGTCTGTTTTTGTTGTGGAAAGAAGGGACATTGTGAATATTGGTCCGTACATTCAGTATCGAGGTAAAAACAAAAGAAAAATGTTTAATCCCTAAATAACTCTTGGTGGTGTGGATGGGGAGCAAGAAAACTTACTGTTGTCATTTACTGGTAGTGCCCGATTCCCCCAGTCTGCCACGGTAGCGCTAAAGTCCAAAACGGTGGAAATCGAGGTATTTATCGATAGTGGGGCAGGGGTTAACCTAATTGATGGACAGTTCGCTCGCTTTCATCGGTTGACTACTAGTGCACTAGAGAAAAGCATTTCTGTCTTAGCAATTGATTCTGCACCCCTTACCCAAAAATGCCTGCCGCAAGTTGTAAATGACATCCATTTAAGAGTGGGTGATTTCCTTCAGGAATCTATCTCATGCTATGTGTTGGAGGGTCTGCCTGCTCCGATGGTTTTGGGCTTACCATGCAAACATAACCTGACCATCGACTGGCAAGCAAGACAGATCCTCGATTGGAGTGAATTTTGCATGGACAACAGTCTTAATACGTCTTTCTCTGTGGTCACCACTAAAACTGTACCCTCATTCATTTCCGAAGTGCCTGATGTATTTTCTGGGAGTGGTAACCAGGAGTTACCTCCGCACCGGGAGTATGACCACCCCATCAATCTTATTTCTGGAGCTAAACTGCCCAAATCTCGGATGTATAATCTTTCAGAGCCCAAAAGAAAGTCCACGTGAGAGTATATCACCAAGAGCTTGGTGAAGGGTCATATCAGACCATCCAAATGCCCATGTCTGGACTTCGGTGAGCTCAACCGTATTACCGTCCGTGATCCTTACCCCCTTCCTTCGATTCCGGGTTTGTTTAATCATATGGTCGGTGCCAAGGTGGTCTCTAAATTGGATCTGAGGGGGGCATATAATTTGGTAGGGATCAAAGAGGGGGACGAATGGCAGACTGCGTTTAATACCCCTGAGGGTCATTTTGAGAATCTGCTCATGTATTTTGGGTTAACCAATGCTCCAGTGTTTTTTCAACACTTTGTCAATGAGATCTTTCATCTTCTGGTGGGGAGGTTTGTTGTTGTATATCTGGATGACATACTAATTTATTCTCCAGACATGGAGACTCATCAGGATCAGGTGAGAGGTGTTACAGATCCTAAGAGAGAATAAATTGTATGCCAAGATGGAAAAATGTGTTTCTGCTGTTCAGGAAGTGCAATTCCTGGGTTACGTGCTCTCATCCTCAGGTTTTTGTACGGATCCTGAGAAAGTCCGTGCGGTGTTGGACTGGGATCGACCCGAAAATCTGAAAGCGCTTATGTAGTTTTTGGGATTCACCAACTACTACAATAAATTAATCTTTAACTATTCGACTGAAGTTAAACCTTTAACAGACATGACTAGGAAGGGGGACGATTTCTCCGTTTGGTCTGATGCGGCATTCCAAGCCTTTTCTGCTGTGAAGGAATGTTTTGCTTCAGCCTCTATTCTGGTGAAACCGGACGTGTCACAGCCATTCATTGTAGAGGTTGACGCATTCGAGGTAGGGGTAGGAGCAATTTTGTCGCAAGGCCCTTCACCTAGTAAATGGCGCCCATGTGATTTTTTCTCTAAAAAAAACTCTCGACTGCTGAAATTATGACGAAGGTAATAGGGAACTGCTGGCCATTAAGTTGGCTTTTGAGGAATGGCGCCATTGGTTGGAAGGAGCAAGTCATCCTATTATGGTAATCACTGATCACAAAAATCTGACTTATCTGGAGTCGGCTAAACGACTGAATCCAAGGCAGGCCAGATGGTCGTTGTTTTTCACCAGATTTAACTTCATTGACACCCACCGCCTTGGGGGGTGATTCTAAAGATCCTAGTCCTATTTTGACTGAAGGGTAGTCATATCTGCCTTATATCCTGATCTTGAGGCTAAGGTGTTGGAGGCCCAGAAGGATGCACCGGACTCTTGTCCTCCAGGGAAACTGTTTGTTCCCTCAGACTTACGCCACAAGATATTTGAGTAACATCTCTGTACTGTCTTGGCTGGACACCCTGGGAGCAGATCCACTGTTGATCTCATCTGGCACAGGATTTTGGTGGCCGGGGTTGGGCCACATGTGTTGAGGACTATGTGTCAGCCTGTTGTACCTGTGCTCGTGCTTTGGTGACACATACTCGGCCTTCTGGATCTCTACTACCATTACCCATCCCGTCCAGACCTTGGACGCATTTGTCCATGAACTTTATCAAATTTACCGAATTCTTCAAGAAAAACGTGATCCTGGTGGTAGTTGATCGGTTTAGCAAAATGGCGCATTTTATAGCATTGCCTGCTCTACCTAATGCCAAAACTCTTCCACAGGTGTTTGTTGATAACATAGTGAAACTACGTGGCATTCCCTCTGATGTGGTGTCTGATCGGGGGACTCAGTTTGTTTCCAGATTCTGGAAACCATTCTGTACTCGACTGGGGGTATAACTGTCCTTTGGCTTTTCATCCTCAGTCAAACGGACAGACGGAGCGCACCAATCATAATCTGGAGACTTACTTGAGATGTTTTGGTTCGGAGAACCAGGAAGAGTGGTCTTCATTTTTGTCGTTAGCTGAGTTTGACATTAATAACTGTAGACAAGAGTCCACTGATAAGTCGCCGTTTTTTGGGGCATATGGATTCCATCCCCAGTTTGACACATTTTTTGGTTCTAAAACTTCTGGTATTCCTGAGGAGGAACGATTTTCCTCTTCTTTGTCTTCGATTTGGAGTAAAATTCAAAATAACCTGAAAAAGATGGGCAACAAATATAAGTGTGTGGCTGACAGGAGACGCATGAATGGTCCGGACCTGAGAGTGGGTGATTCTGTGTGGCCGTCAGGAGACGTATGAATGGTCCGGACCTGAGAGTGGGTGATTCTGTGTGGCCGTCAGGAAACATATGAAAGGTCCGGACCTGAGAGTGGGTGATTCTGTGTGGCCGTCAGGAGACGTATGAATGGTCCGGACCTGAGAGTGGGTGATTCTGTGTGGCCGTCAGGAAACGTATTAAAGGTCCGGACCTGAGAGTGGGTGATTCTGTGTGGCTGTCCACAAGAAACATTAAGCTTAAAGTACCTTCTTGGAAGTCGGGCCCAAGATTTATTGGTCCATATAAGATCACTGCCATTGTTAACCCTGTAGTCTTCAGTCTTGAACTTCCTTAGGCTTTGAAAATTCATAACGTATTTCATAAGTCGTTGTTGAAGAAATGTGTTGAATCTGTTGAGCCGTCCTCCTTGCCTCCCGCTCCCGTCATGGTGGACGGTAATTTAGAATTTTAAATCAGCAGGATTTTGGACTCCCGAGTTCTCCATAGATCCCCCAGTATCTCGTCCACTGGAAGGGTTATGGACCAGGGGAGAGGATGTGGTTTCCAGCGGACGATGTTACTACTAATAGTCTGGAGAAGGCCTTTCACAGAGCCGATCCTGATAAGGTCGGTCCTGGGTTCCTGTAGACACAACAATAGCTGATCTCAGGGAGACCAGCTACAAAAAACACCGCAGAGCCTCACTTAAGAGTCTCAACACAGCAATCCGAAGTGCAAAGCTCCCTGGGAAACAGGAATATGCTAAATAAATGTGGAGCCCCAGTTATGGGTCTACAACACACTGAAAGCCAGATATCCCTCAAAGGAAGGAAAACCAAGTGAAGGGGTGTCTCCATTACAGAGATCACCAAAACCACCATATTAAGTGGCCCCTATGTCAAGATCCCGCTTTTTTACAAGCTTTAAGGATGTGACAGGGATCTCTGTAATGGAGACACCCCTTTGCTCGGTTTTCCTTCCTTTGAGGGATATCTGGCTTTCATTGTGTTGTAGACCCATAACTGGGGCTTCACATTTATTTTGCATATTCCTGTTTCCCAGGGAACTTTGCACTTCGGATTGCTGTGTTGAGACTCTTAAGTGAGGCTCCGCGGTGTTTTTTGTAGCTGGTCTCCCTAAGATCAGCTATTGTTGTGTTTGAGTAGTCTCCGAGGCATTGCTCCCAGTTAGCCTGAATCCTACTCCGCACTGATGAGGGGCAACACCCCGAAACAGCTGTCTGTGGATGGATACCTGGCTTAGGTTTTCCCTGTCACATCCTTAAAGCTTGTAAAAAAGCGGGATCTTGACATAGGGGCCACTTAATATGGTGGTTTTGGTGATCTCTGTAATGGAGACACCCCTTTGCTTGGTTTTCCTTCCTTTGAGGGATATCTGGCTTTCAGTGTGTTGTAGACCCATAACTGGGGCTCCACATTTATTTTGCATATTCCGGGTTCCTGTAGAAGGAGGGGTACTGTTACGGTCCCTCAGGTGACTGATGTCAGGAGATCAAGGAGACTGGCTGACCATGGAGGAATCTAACGGTCTCTTTGATTTCTCTTGATTCAGTGTTGATGGGGTTAATGACCACTTCCCTTGTCTCAGCTGTTGCTCAGTGGTCATCACTTCTACCCTTTATAGTCTGACCCCACCCTTCTGACTATGCGGTAGATTACTTCATATGGTTTTGTAAAGAGCTGGAGTGTGGTTCTCCCCGAGTTCCTGCTCATCCTCCTTCACCAGAAGCGAAGTGTCTCGCTTGTTGGTATTTTGCCTTTTCCCCTTGGTTGTTGTTACTAGGCCTCAGGGAGACGCTTCTTCCTTCACCTTGGAAGGAACTGGTTGTCTCAGCCCTGCCAATATCTTTAGGGCTCCTCAGTGTCTCCAGGTTCCTGTGTACGGGAATTTCTACTTTCAAGGGGTTCCCATACGGTTAGGAGTCAGGGCCCGGAGTAGGGTTCTCTAGGTGGTGACCCTTTGCCTTTCCCCCTGGGTATCGGTGTGGTGTTTACTCCTTTACCTCATCCATGACAGGAGCACTATAGGGGCATTATAACTGCCAGGGGCACCAAAGGCTGCATTAAAACTTGTGGGGGGCACTGTAGGCGGCATTAAAACTTGTGGGGGGCATTGTAGGGGGCCTTATTACTATTGTTGAGACTATATAGGGGTTTTATTACTACTGTAGGTACTGTGGGCACAATATGAAGGGCACAGCTACTAACAGGGTCCCGCTCAGGGAGCATTATTACTGTAGGGGGAACTATTACTAATGAGAGCTCTCTGGGAGAGAATTACTATTGATGAGACGTTTAGGGGCACTATTACTATAGGGGAAGACTATCTGGATAGCATTGTTACTTCTGCAGTACAGCATTGGGGTCACGGGGGAGCATGGCGGGCACGGCCTTGGGGGTGATTGCAGGATAACAATGTTCGGGCACCTGGAGGAGGATGATGGGAAGGTGAGAACCAAAGCAGTCGGTGCAGTGAACGCTGCTGAGACGAAATGTGGATAAGAGAAGTCATCATTGGGGTCTGCTTCCAAAGGAGACGAGGAAAGAGATGACATCACAGGGACCACCACTGGATGTATGAGGCATGTGGCTCTGCACAGTCCTGCATGTGTGATAGCGCTGAATGTAATTTCCATCCAAATACGGCATTAGCATTAGAGCGGGGGGTACACCGTCCAGTGGTGCCAAAGCTGGAGGAACAGCCCAGTGCCTTTAAGCCAGTCTGCATCTGTCTACCATCTGGCAGCATTTATTATCGATCGGCGCATTGTCTACTACCATCTATCGGAGTATCGATGGCGACATCTATGATCTACCGCCGTATCGCTGGTGGCATAGTCTACCATCCATTGGCATATCGCTGGCGCCATCTATTGTCCATCGGCGTGTCGCTGGCAGCATCTATTATCTGCGTATCGCTGGCGCCATCTATTATCCATCTGCGTATCGCTGGCGCCATCTATTATCCAGCGGCGTATCGCTGGCACCATCTATTATCCATCGGCGTATCGCTGGCGCCATCTATTATCCATCGGCGTGTAGCTGGCGCCATCTATTATCCATCGGCGTATCGCTGGCGCCATCTATTATCCAGCGGCGTATCGCTGGCGCCATCTATTATCCAGCGGCGTATCGCTGGCGCCATCTATTATCCAGCGGCGTATCGCTGGCGCCATCTATTATCCAGCGGCGTATCGCTGGCGCCATCTATTATCCAGCGGCGTATCGCTGGCGCCATCTATTATCCAGCGGCGTATCGCTGGCGCCATCTATTATCCAGCGGCGTGTCGCTGGCGCCATCTATTATCCAGCGGCGTGTCGCTGGCGCCATCTATTATCCAGCGGCGTGTCGCTGGCGCCATCTATTATCCAGCGGCGTGTCGCTGGCGCCATCTATTATCCATCGGCGTGTCGCTGGCGCCATCTATTATCCATCGGCGTGTCGCTGGCGCCATCTATTATCCAGCGGCGTATCGCTGGCGCCATCTATTATCCATCGGCGTATCGCTGGCGCCATCTATTATCCATCGGCGTGTAGCTGGCGCCATCTATTATCCATCGGCGTATCGCTGGCGCCATCTATTATCCATCGGCGTATCGCTGGCGCCATCTATTATCCAGCGGCGTATCGCTGGCGCCATCTATTATCCAGCGGCGTATCGCTGGCGCCATCTATTATCCATCGGCGTATCGCTGGCGCCATCTATTATCCATCGGCGTATCGCTGGCGCCATCTATTATCCAGCGGCGTATCGCTGGCGCCATCTATTATCCATCGGCGTATCGCTGGCGCCATCTATTATCCATCGGCGTATCGCTGGCGCCATCTATTATCCATCGGCGTATCGCTGGCGCCATCTATTATCCATCGGCGTATCGCTGGCGGCATCTATTATCCATCGGCGTATCGCTGGCGCCATCTATTATCCAGCGGCGTATCGCTGGCGCCATCTATTATCCAGCGGCGTATCGCTGGCGCCATCTATTATCCAGCGGCGTATCGCTGGCGCCATCTATTATCCAGCGGCGTATCGCTGGCGCCATCTATTATCCAGCGGCGTATCGCTGGCGGCATCTATTATCCAGCGGCGTATCGCTGGCGCCATCTATTATCCAGCGGCGTATCGCTGGCGCCATCTATTATCCAGCGGCGTATCGCTGGCGCCATCTATTATCCAGCGGCGTATCGCTGGCGCCATCTATTATCCATCGGCGTATCGCTGGCGCCATCTATTATCCATCGGCGTATCGCTGGCGCCATCTATTATCCATCGGCGTATCGCTGGCGCCATCTATTATCCAGCGGCGTATCGCTGGCGCCATCTATTATCCAGCGGCGTATCGCTGGCGCCATCTATTATCCAGCGGCGTATCGCTGGCGCCATCTATTATCCAGCGGCGTATCGCTGGCGCCATCTATTATCCAGCGGCGTATCGCTGGCGCCATCTATTATCCAGCGGCGTATCGCTGGCGCCATCTATTATCCAGCGGCGTATCGCTGGCGCCATCTATTATCCAGCGGCGTATCGCTGGCGGCACGGTCTGTCTATCACTTACTCTAATGATGTTTTATACGGCTGAGAAATGTTGTATTTTATGATTTTCATCATGTGATTTACAATTTTAAAAATGAGGTAATGTGATGAAGCCTGAAAAAGGGGGCGTGACCGTGAAACGGCGCGTGCTGCCCCAATGACTGCGGACTAGGCTCTTAAGGAGGCGCAATGAATGCATGATAAAACAGGCGGCTCTGAACGAAGTGTGAACATGGACGTGATATGGAGGGAAGGTTTTATGGTTTTTCTGGTTTCCATTCTTCTGTGCAGAAGAAAACCTCGTAAATAAAAGATGAAATATACGAAAGTCATGTGACCTGAATACAGAACTGAAGGGACTGTCTGTAGAGGAGCGCTGGAGCTCTGCGCTGTACAAAACCACAACACACCGGAGACTGCAGGGGGCGCCACATCCAAAACGAGACCACGACACACAGGAGACTGCAGGAGGCGCTACATCCAAAACGAGACCACGACACACCGGAGACTGCAGGAGGCGCTACATCCAAAACGAGACCATGACACACAGGAGACTGCAGGGGGCGCCACATCCAAAACGAGACCACGACACACAGGAGACTGCAGGAGGCGCCACATCCAAAACGAGACCACGACACACCGGAGACTGCAGGGGGCGCCACATCCAAAACGAGACCACGACACACAGGAGACTGCAGGAGGCGCTACATCCAAAACGAGACCACGACACACCGGAGACTGCAGGGGGCGCCACATCCAAAACGAGACCACGACACACCGGAGACTGCAGAAGGCACTACATCCAAAACGAGACCACGACACACCGGAGACTGCAGGGGGCGCCACATCCAAAACGAGACCACGACACACAGGAGACTGCAGGGGGCGCCACATCCAAAACGAGACCACGACACACCGGAGACTGCAGGGGGCACTACATCCAAAACGAGACCACGACACACCGGAGACTGCAGGGGGCACTACATCCAAAACGAGACCACGACACACCGGAGACTGCAGGGGGCGCCACATCCAAAACGAGACCACGACACACCGGAGACTGCAGGGGGCGCTACATCCAAAACGAGACCACGACACACCGGAGACTGCAGGGGGCGCCAGATCCAAAACGAGACCACGACACACAGGAGACTGCAGGGGGCACCAGATCCGAAACGAGACCACGACAAACAGGAGACTGCAGGGGGTGCCAGATGTAAAACCACATCATGACACACAGGAGACTGCAGGAGGAACTACATCCAAAATGAGACCACAACACAGGAGACTGCAGGGGGTGCCAGATCTAAAATGAGAACACGACACACAGGAGACTGCAGAGGACACCAGATCTAAAATGAGACTACGACAAAAAAGGAGACTGCAGGGGGCGCTACATTCAAAATGACACCACAAAACACAGGAGACTGCTGGGGGCGCCAGATCCAAAACGAGACCACGACACACAGGAGACTGCAGGGGGCGCCAGATCTAAAACGAGACCACGACAATCAGGAGACTGCAGGAGGGGGTGTCAGATCTAAAACGAGACCACAACAATCAGGAGACTGCAGGAGGCGCTACATCCAAAATGAGACCACAACACACAGGAGACTGCAGGAATATTGGAACTCTTTACTGGGTCTCGGAGCGTGACATCCGGTCTCCACGTGTCAGGTGATACAAGTGATATATGAGTTATTATAAGACATGTGCAGTGTGGCTCCAGCAGGGGGAGCTCCTGTGCATATATATGAACTAACTGAGGCACTGTCCACACCTCGTGCCTCCCCTGAATGCAGGTTAACCCCCTCCTCTCCAGGGGCTGCTGTGATCAGGCAGATAAGCTCAGGGAAGACGATACAAGTGACACGAGCGCTGCCGAAACTCCCAGTATTATTCCATGGGGATCCACGGCCACCGATAGACTGATAACGGGTTCCCAGAGTGCACTGCATTCCAGCAGAGAAGGGTTAACAGGGAGGAATGGCAACCTCCAGAAAGATCTGCAAAATATCCAGAAAAGAGACATCACCATCTGTGTCCACAGTATACAATACAACAGTGACATCACCGCTCTGCAGATATCAGTTATATTATACAGGGGGTGACATCACCGCTCTCCAGATATCAAGTATATTATACAGGAGGTGACATCACCGCTCTCCAGATATCAGATATATTATACAGGAGGTGACATCACCGCTCTACAGATATCAGTTATATTATACAGGAGGTGACATCACCGCTCTCCAGATATCAGTTATATTATACAGGAGGTGACATCACCGCTCTGCAGATATCAGTTATATTATACAGGAAGTGACATCACCGCTCTGCAGATATCAGTTATATTATACAGGAGGTGACATCACCGCTCTCCAGATATCAGTTATATTATACAGGAGGTGACATCACCGCTCTCCAGATATCAGTTATATTATACAGGAGGTGACATCACCGCTCTGCAGATATCAGTTATATTATACAGGAGGTGACATCACCGCTCTCCAGATACCAGTTATATTATACAGGAGGTGACATCACCGCTCTCCAGATATCAGTTATATTATACAGGAGGTGACATCACCGCTCTCCAGATATCAGTTATATTATACAGGAGATGACATCACCGCTCTCCAGATATCAGTTATATTATACAGGAGGTGACATCACCGCTCTCCAGATATCAGTTATATTATACAGGAGGTGACATCACCGCTCTCCAGATATCAGTTATATTATACAGGAGGTGACATCACCGCCCTGCAGATATCAGTTATATTATACAGGAGGTGACATCACTGCTCTCCAGATATCAGTTATATTATACAGGAGGTGACATCACCGCTCTCCAGATATCAGTTATATTATACAGGAGGTGACATCACCGCTCTCCAGATATCAGTTATATCATACAGGAGGTGACATCACTGCTCTCCAGATATCAGTTATATTATACAGGAGGTGACATCACCGCTCTCCAGATATCAGTTATATCATACAGGAGGTGACATCACTGCTCTCCAGGTATCAGTTATATTATACAGGAGGTGACATCACCGCTCTCCAGATATCAGTTATATTATACAGGAGGTGACATCACCGCTCTCCAGATATCAGATATATTATACAGGAGGTGACATCACCGCTCTCCAGATATCAGTTATATTATACAGGAGGTGACATCACTGCTCTCCAGATATCAGTTATATTATACAGGAGGTGACATCACCGCTCTGCAGATATCAGTTATATTATACAGGAGGTGACATCACCGCTCTCCAGATACCAGTTATATTATACAGAAGGTGACATCACCGCTCTCCAGATATCAGTTATATTATACAGGAGATGACATCACCGCTCTCCAGATATCAGTTATATTATACAGGAGGTGACATCACCGCTCTCCAGATATCAGTTATATTATACAGGAGGTGACATCACCGCTCTCCAGATATCAGTTATATTATACAGGAGGTGACATCACCGCTCTCCAGATATCAGTTATATTATACAGGAGATGACATCACCGCCCTCCACATATCAGTTATATTATACAGGAGGTGACATCACCGCTCTCCAGATATCAGTTATATTATACAGGAGGTGACATCACCGCCCTCCACATATCAGTTATATTATACAGGAGGTGACATCACCGCTCTCCAGATATCAGTTATATTATACAGGAGGTGACATCACCGCTCTCCAGATATCAGTTATATTATACAGGAGGTGACATCACCGCTCTCCAGATATCAGTTATATTATACAGGAGGTGACATCACCGCTCTGCAGATATCAGTTATATTATACAGGAGGTGACATCACTGCTCTCCACATATCAGTTATATTATACAGGAGGTGACATCACCGCTCTCCAGATATCAGTTATATTATACAGGAGGTGACATCACCGCCCTCCAGATATCAGTTATATTATACAGGAGGTGACATCACCGCTCTCCAGATATCAGTTATATTATACAGGAGGTGACATCACCGCTCTCTGGATATCAGTTATATTACACAGGAGGTGACATCACCGCTCTGCAGATATCAGTTATATTATACAGGAGGTGACATCACCGCTCCCCAGATATCAGTTATATTATACAGAAGGTGACATCACTGCTCTCCAGATATCAGTTATATTATACAGGAGGTGACATCACCGCTCTCCAGATATCAGTTATATTATACAGGAGGTGACATCACCGCTCTCCAGATATCAGTTATATTATACAGGAGGTGACATCACCGCTCTCCAGATATCAGTTATATTATACAGGAGGTGACATCACCGCTCTCCAGATATCAGTTATATTATACAGGAAGTGACATCATCGCTCTCCGGTCAGATGTCGGTACCTTATCACTTCTCGTCCTGCGTCTCGCTTCCTATCAGAGGGTCGTACAGGTAACAGCCCACGTCCCCGATATTCACACCTGTGAGCAGGGGACAGAGTTACAGCTGAAGTGGAAGTTGTAAGTTCGTGGGCCAGATTGTACTGGGGGCCACACTGGACCAGTAAGCTGTGGTGGGCCGACATCTGCCTGGACACAGCAGACTGACACTCACCTTTCGGTCCAAAGAGATGCCCGTAGCAGGGGATATGGCAGTAGGGGAGGCCATCGTGCTGCAAGAAGAGAAGCGAGCGTCATTCACACTGAAGAACACGGCACTGAGCACCCACGACTCTACACGTACCACCAGGACCCCTGCCATAACTAACAGGGGGAGGTCAGCAGGGAGACGCCCTCCCCAGGGGTGTGCCCTCATGCATCGGCTGATACCAGAGAACAGCAGCCATTTTATAAAGAACAGGTTATAATCACCTCAGCATGGCCGCCCGCGGTCAGGGTCTTGTTGCAGCGCTGACAACGGAGACACGGGCGATGCCAGTTCCTGCCCAGTGACATCACCTTCTCAGCTGCAAAGACAAGCAGCCGTCAGGCACCGGGCGAATCTGGAACACAACTCCCATCATTACCCACACTCACCAAAGTAGACTGGCTTGCTGCAGCCTGGACACAGCGCCGTCTCGCCCGCGAATGTTCGTGTGGGCGCCACAACTGCAGGAAACGGAGAGAGAAATACTCCCGTCAATCACTCTGCTGCTGATAACATAGGGTGACCCCAGTGTACAGGAGCGGCCCGATCCCCTCCTCCGCCCGGGTGGGTCACCTCTGATGGGTGCTCTGTCAGGTGAGAAGTTGGTGTGGGTATAGCCAGCGGGTAGAGGTGGTCTCTCCGGAGCTCGCGGAGACGTATCATAGATGTAGGAGCCGACACCACCGATATTCACACCTGGAGAAGACAACGACGCAGGATCAGTGATGACGTGAGGCCCGATCCTGCACCCTCGCCCCCAACTGCACAAAATGTACAAAAACATACAGATCCAGCCCCCCACGTACAGAGAGCGACCCATTAATATAGACAAGGGGGGGTGTAACTCAACGGTGGGAGGACCCCCTGCGGACCCCCTGCCCTCCTTCACACCAGCTTCTACTGGGATGTCAACATGCCCGATTCACCTCCCAACACACAAGTAGACATGGCAACGGCGCATAGTCCGCCTGCAGCGAGCATGCCCGGGGCGCACAGTCCGCCTGCAGCGAGCGTGCCCGGGGCGCACAGTCCGCATAACGCTCAGGAGGGACGGATTTCAGCTATGAGCACAGGTCAGAGGCCCGGCTTTCCGGAGGGATGAGGGTGGGAATACTGTCTCTGTGAGTTAAGTGAATTCCAGAGCAGCAGAGTGAAGTATGTCATGGTGACCGTGTCTATTATAAGCAGTGATCCTCTGTCCATCCTCGACTTTGTGGTAGATAAGGTCACATTCTTTCCGTGCTACGGCAGAGTCAGGGGCTGATAACAAGGCCTGACCTGTGACCACGAAAATGATGCCTGACCTGAGGCGTGGGCGTTAAAGAGATCACACCCCCACACACAAGCACACTGCTACATGCCTGGTTACTGCAGGTGCTACAGAAGAAAATGGCGCCATACCACTGAGCAGAGACTGCACGGAACGTACCTTTAGGACCAAAGAGAACAGCATAGCAGGGTTTATGGCAGTATGGCCGCCCATCGTGCTGGAGAGAAGACAAAACATTATAATCAGATTACAGGACAGGGGAGGAGAGCACAGAGCCCACAGGAGAGGAGAGGAGAGCACAGAGCCCACAGGAGAGGAGAGGAGAGCACAGAGCCCACAGGAGAGGAGAGCACAGTACACAGGAGAGGAGAGCACAGTACAGAGCCCACAGGAGAGGAGAGCACAGTACAGAGCCCACAGGAGAGGAGAGCACAGTACAGAGCCCACAGGAGAGGAGAGCACAGTACAGAGCCCACAGGAGAGGAGAGCACAGTACACAGGAGAGGAGAGCACAGTACAGAGCCCACAGGAGAGGAGAGCACAGTACAGAGCCCACAGGAGAGGAGAGCACAGTACAGAGCCCACGGGAGAGGAGAGGAGAGCACAGTACAGAGCCCACGGGAGAGGAGAGGAGAGCACAGTACAGAGCCCACGGGAGAGGAGAGCACAGAGCCCACAGGAGAGGAGAGCACAGAGCCCACGGGAGAGGAGAGCACAGAGCCCACGGGAGAGGAGAGCACAGAGCCCACGGGAGAGGAGAGCACATAGCCCACGGGAGAGGAGAGCACATAGCCCACGGGAGAGGAGAGCACAGAGCCCACGGGAGAGGAGAGCACAGAGCCCACGGGAGAGGAGAGCACAGAGCCCACAGGAGAGGAGAGGAGAGCACAGAGCCCACAGGAGAGGAGAGGAGAGCACAGAGCCCACAGGAGAGGAGAGGAGAGCACAGAGCCCACGGGAGAGGAGAGGAGAGCACAGAGCCCACGGGAGAGGAGAGGAGAGCACAGAGCCCACGGGAGAGGAGAGGAGAGCACAGAGCCCACGGGAGAGGAGAGCACAGCACAGAGCCCACGGGAGAGGAGAGCACAGTACACAGGAGAGGAGAGCACAGTACAGAGCCCACAGGAGAGGAGAGGAGAGCACAGTACACAGGAGAGGAGAGCACAGCACAGAGCCCACGGGAGAGGAGAGGAGAGGACAGCACAGAGCCCACGGGAGAGGAGAGCAGAGCACAGAGCCCACGGGAGAGGAGAGGACAGCACAGAGCCCACGGGAGAGGAGAGGAGAGGACAGCACAGAGCCCACGGGAGAGGAGAGGAGAGGACAGCACAGAGCCCACGGGAGAGGAGAGGACAGCACAGAGCCCACGGGAGAGGAGGGGAGAGGACAGCACAGAGCCCACGGGAGAGGAGGAGAGAGGACAGCACAGAGCCCACGGGAGAGGAGGGGAGAGGACAGCACAGAGCCCACGGGAGAGGAGGGGAGAGGACAGAACAGAGCCCACGGGAGAGGAGGGGAGAGCACAGTACAGAGCCCACAGGAGAGGAGAGGAGAGCACAGTACACAGGAGAGGAGAGCACAGCACAGAGCCCACGGGAGAGGAGAGGAGAGGACAGCACAGAGCCCACGGGAGAGGAGAGGAGAGCACAGCACAGAGCCCACGGGAGAGGAGGGGAGAGCACAGCACAGAGCCCACGGGAGAGGAGGGGAGAGGACAGCACAGAGCCCACGGAGAGGAGGGAGAGGACAGCACAGAGCCCACGGGAGAGGAGGGAGAGGACAGCACAGAGCCCACAGGAGAGGAGAGGGAGAGGACAGCACAGAGCCCACGGGAGAGGAGGAGAGGACAGCACAGAGCCCACAGGAGAGGAGGGGAGAGGACAGCACAGAGCCCACGGGAGAGGAGGAGGAGAGGACAGCACAGAGCCACGGGAGAGGAGGGAGAGGACAGCACAGAGCCCACGGGAGAGGAGGGGAGAGGACAGCACAGAGCCCACGGGAGAGGAGGAGAGAGGACAGCACAGAGCCCACGGGAGAGGAGGGGAGAGGACAGCACAGAGCCCACGGGAGAGGAGGGGAGAGGACAGCACAGAGCCCACAGGAGAGAGGAGGGGAGAGGACAGCACAGAGCCCACGGGAGAGGAGGAGAGGACAGCACAGAGCCCACGGGAGAGGAGGGAGAGGACAGCACAGAGCCCACGGGAGAGGAGGAGAGGACAGCACAGAGCCCACGGGAGAGGAGGGGAGAGGACAGCACAGAGCCCACGGGAGAGGAGGGAGAGGACAGCACAGAGCCCACGGGAGAGGAGGGGAGAGGACAGCACAGAGCCCACGGGAGAGGAGGAGAGGACAGCACAGAGCCCACGGGAGAGGAGGGGAGAGGACAGCACAGAGCCCACGGGAGAGGAGGGGAGAGGACAGCACAGAGCCCACGGGAGAGGAGGGGAGAGGACAGCACAGAGCCCACGGGAGAGGAGGGAGAGGACAGCACAGAGCCCACGGGAGAGGAGGGAGAGGACAGCACAGAGCCCACGGGAGAGGAGGGAGAGGACAGCACAGAGCCCACGGGAGAGGAGGGAGAGGACAGCACAGAGCCCACGGGAGAGGAGGGAGAGGACAGCACAGAGCCCACGGGAGAGGAGGAGAGGACAGCACAGAGCCCACGGGAGAGGAGGGAGAGGACAGCACAGAGCCCACGGGAGAGGAGGGAGAGGACAGCACAGAGCCCACGGGAGAGGAGGGGAGAGGACAGCACAGAGCCCACGGGAGAGGAGGAGAGGACAGCACAGAGCCCACGGGAGAGGAGGGGAGAGGACAGCACAGAGCCCACGGGAGAGGAGGGGAGAGGACAGCACAGAGCCCACGGGAGAGGAGGGGAGAGGACAGCACAGAGCCCACGGGAGAGGAGGGGAGAGGACAGCACAGAGCCCACGGGAGAGGAGGAGAGGACAGCACAGAGCCCACGGGAGGAGGAGGGAAGAGGACAGCACAGAGCCCACGGGAGAGGAGGGAGAGGACAGCACAGAGCCCACGGGAGAGGAGGAGAGGACAGCACAGAGCCCACGGAGAGGAGGGGAGAGGACAGCACAGAGCCCACGGGAGAGGAGGAGAGGACAGCACAGAGCCCACGGGAGAGGAGGAGAGGACAGCACAGAGCCCACGGGAGAGGAGGGGAGAGGACAGCACAGAGCCCACGGGAGAGGAGGGGAGAGGACAGCACAGAGCCCACGGGAGAGGAGGGGAGAGGACAGCACAGAGCCCACGGGAGAGGAGGGAGAGGACAGCACAGAGCCCACGGGAGAGGAGGAGAGGACAGCACAGAGCCCACGGGAGAGGAGGGGAGAGGACAGCACAGAGCCCACGGGAGAGGAGGAGGAGAGGACAGCACAGAGCCCACGGGAGAGGAGGGAGAGGACAGCACAGAGCCCACGGGAGAGGAGGGGAGAGGACAGCACAGAGCCCACGGGAGAGGAGGAGAGGGACAGCACAGAGCCCACGGGAGAGGAGGAGAGGACAGCACAGAGCCCACGGGAGAGGAGGGAGAGGACAGCACAGAGCCCACGGGAGAGGAGGGAGAGGACAGCACAGAGCCCACGGGAGAGGAGGGAGAGGACAGCACAGAGCCCACGGGAGAGGAGGGGAGAGGACAGCACAGAGCCCACGGGAGAGGAGGGGAGAGGACAGCACAGAGCCCACGGGAGAGGAGGGGAGAGGACAGCACAGAGCCCACGGGAGAGGAGGGGAGAGGACAGCACAGAGCCCACGGGAGAGGAGGGGAGAGGAGGGGAGAGGACAGCACAGAGCCCACGGGAGAGGAGGGGAGAGGACAGCACAGAGCCCACGGGAGAGGAGGGGAGAGCACAGAGCCCACGGGAGAGGAGGGGAGAGGACAGCACAGAGCCCACGGGAGAGGAGGTGAGAGGACAGCACAGAGCCCACGGGAGAGGAGGGGAGAGGACAGCACAGAGCCCACAGGAGAGGAGAGCACAGCACAGAGCCCACGGGAGAGGAGAGCACAGAGCCCACGGGAGAGGAGAGCACAGAGCCCACGGGAGAGGAGAGGACAGCACAGAGCCCACGGGAGAGGAGAGGACAGCACAGAGCCCACGGGAGAGGAGGGGAGAGGACAGCACAGAGCCCACGGGAGGGGAGAGGACAGCACAGAGCCCACGGGAGGGGAGAGGACAGCACAGAGCCCACGGGAGGGGAGAGGACAGCACAGAGCCCACGGGAGGGGAGAGGAGAGCACAGAGCCCACGGGAGGGGAGAGGACAGCACAGAGCCCACGGGAGGGGAGAGGAGAGCACAGAGCCCACGGGAGGGGAGAGGAGAGCACAGAGCCCACGGGAGGGGAGAGGAGAGCACAGAGCCCACGGGAGGAGGAGAGGAGAGCACAGAGCCCACGGGAGGGGAGAGGAGAGCACAGAGCCCACGGGAGGGAGAGGAGAGCACAGAGCCCACGGGAGGAGAGGAGAGCACAGAGCCCACGGGAGAGGAGAGCACAGAGCCCACGGGAGAGGAGAGCACAGAGCCCACGGGAGAGGAGAGCACAGAGCCCACGGGAGAGGAGAGCACAGAGCCCACGGGAGAGGAGAGCACAGAGCCCACGGGAGAGGAGAGCACAGAGCCCACGGGAGAGGAGAGCACAGAGCCCACGGGAGAGGAGAGCACAGAGCCCACGGGAGAGGAGAGCACAGAGCCCACGGGAGAGGAGAGCACAGAGCCCACGGGAGAGGAGAGCACAGAGCCCACGGGAGAGGAGAGCACAGAGCCCACGGAGAGGAGAGCACAGAGCCCACGGGAGAGGAGAGCACAGAGCCCACGGGAGAGGAGAGCACAGAGCCCACGGGAGAGGAGAGCACGAGAGCCCACGGGAGAGGAGAGCACAGAGCCCACGGGAGAGAGGAGAGCACAGAGCCCACGGGAGAGGAGAGCACAGAGCCCACGGGAGAGGAGAGCACAGAGCCCACGGGAGAGGAGAGCACAGAGCCCACGGGAGAGGAGAGCACAGAGCCCACGGGAGAGAGAAGCACAGAGCCCACGGGAGAGGAGAGCACAGAGCCCACGGGAGAGGAGAGCACAGAGCCCACGGGAGAGGAGAGCACAGAGCCCACGGGAGAGGAGAGCACAGAGCCCACGGGAGAGGAGAGCACAGAGCCCACGGGAGAGGAGAGCACAGAGCCCACGGGAGAGGAGAGCACAGAGCCCACGGGAGAGGAGAGCACAGAGCCCACGGGAGAGGAGAGCACAGAGCCCACGGGAGAGGAGAGCACAGAGCCCACGGGAGAGGAGAGCACAGAGCCCACGGAAGAGGAGAGCACAGCACACGGAAGAGGACAGCACAGCACACGGAAGAGGACAGCACAGCACACGGAAGAGGACAGCACAGCACACAGAAGAGGACAGCACAGCACACAGAAGAGGACAGCACAGCACACAGAAGAGGACAGCACAGCACACAGAAGAGGACAGCACAGCACACACGGGAGAGGAGAGCACAGTACAGAGCCCACGAGGAGAGGAGAGCCAGAGCACAGCACAGTACAGAGCCCTCAGGAGAGGAGAGCACAGTACACAGGAGAGGAGAGCACAGCACAGAGCCCTCAGAAGAGGAGAGCACAGTACAGAGCCCACAGGAGAGGAGAGCACAGTACAGTACAGAGCCCACAGGAGAGGAGAGCACAGTACAGTACAGAGCCCACAGGAGAGGAGAGTACAGTACAGAGCCCACAGGAGGAGAGCACAGTACAGTACAGAGCCCACAGGAGAGAGCAGCACAGTACAGAGCCCACGAGGAGAGGAGAGCACAGTACAGAGCCCACGAGGAGAGCAGAGCCAGAGCACAGTACAGAGCCCACGAGGAGAGCAGAGCCAGAGCACAATACAGAGCCCACAGGAGAGGAGAGCACAGTACAGTACAGAGCCCACAGGAGAGGAGAGCACAGTACAGTACAGAGCCTACAGGAGAGAGAGCACAGTACAGTACAGAGCCCACAGGAGAGGAGAGCACAGTACAGTACAGAGCCCACAGGAGAGGAGAGCACAGTACAGTACAGAGCCCACAGGAGAGGAGAGCACAGTACAGTACAGAGCCCACAGGAGAGAGCAGCACAGTACAGTACAGAGCCCACAGGAGAGGATAGCACAGTACACAGCACACAGGAGAGAGCACAGTACAGTACAGAGCCCACAGGAGAGGAGCGCACAGTACACAGCAGAGCACAGTACACAGCACAGTACAGAGCACAGTACACAGCACACAGGAGAGGAGAGCACAATACACAGCATACAGGAGAGGACAGTACACAGCACACAGGAGAGGAGAGCACAATACACAGCACACAGGAGAGGAGAGCACAATACACAGCACACAGGAGAGGAGAGCACAGTACACAGGAGAGGAGAGCACAGTACACAGCACACAGGAGAGGAGAGCACAGTACACAGCACACAGGAGAGGAGAGCACAGTACACAGCACACAGGAGAGGAGAGCACAGTACACAGCACACAGGAGAGGAGAGCACAGTACACAGCACACAGGAGAGGAGAGCACAGTACACAGCACACAGGAGAGGAGAGCACAGTACACAGCACACAGGAGAGAGAGCACAGTACACAGCACACAGGAGAGGAGAGCACAGTACACAGCACACAGGAGAGGAGAGCACAGTACACAGCACACAGGAGAGGAGAGCACAGTACACAGCACACAGGAGAGGAGAGCACAGTACACAGCACACAGGAGAGGAGAGCACAGTACACAGCACACAGGAGAGGAGAGCACAGTACACAGCACACAGGAGAGGAGAGCACAGTACACAGCACACAGGAGAGGAGAGCACAGTACACAGCACACAGGAGAGGAGAGCACAGTACACAGCACACAGGAGAGGAGAGCACAGTACACAGCACACAGGAGAGGAGAGCACAGTACACAGCACACAGGAGAGGAGAGCACAGTACACAGTACACAGGAGAGGAGAGCACAGTACACAGCACACAGGAGAGGAGAGCACAGTACACAGCACACAGGAGAGGAGAGCACAGTACACAGCACACAGGAGAGGAGAGCACAGTACACAGCACACAGGAGAGGAGAGCACAATACACAGCATACAAAAGAGGAGAGCACAATACACAGCATACAGGAGAGGACAGTACACAGCACACAGGAGAGGAGAGCACACAGTTTGTCTGACAGGGGGGGGGGGGCAGGGTGTTGTTGCCTCCACATTCCAGACGTGGTTGCGCTCCCAGGCTTCATTACACACAGACAATGTCACCCCCATTCCCGGCCGCACAGAGAATCAGGTCACTGGCAGCAGAATGATGGGGGGGGGGGGATGATACCAAATAAGAGCCCGGTGACGGCGCCCAGCCTTGTGGGACACAAAACACTGTCCTTAACTCCAGAATAGGGAGTATCTGTATCTCCAGAGGTCTGTGCCCCATCAGCCCCCAGCCCTGGCATCCCCTCCCCCGGCAGCGGACATTCTCCCACATTCCTGCGGCCGGAGGGGGGGCCCCGGTTATTTTAAGTTCCTTCCTGAGTTGTCAGACTTCTACATTAACCAGGAATTTCCTGCATCAAGAGGAGCTCCGCTGCCAACAAGTCCCCACTGTTCTCCCCCAGCACCGGCATCTCCACAGATGCAGCAGAGCTGAACAGCTCATAACGTAGTAGGCGTTACCTGCGCTCCATGTTCTCCACCGTCCGCACATCGCGTAGTCCGCAGTGAATAGACGGCTTCACATCTTCCTGACATCCAGTGCTCCTAGATCCCGCACCATCCCCAAACTGTACGTAGTGTGCAGGAAGGGGTTAAACCATCCAACCCCTCTTTACTTCATCAATTGCTACAACCCATCACCGAAATCTACACCCCCATATAATCCGCACACCCCCCCCCCTTTACAATCCGCACACCCCCCCCCCCTTTACAATCCGCACACCCCCCCCCTTTACAATCCGCACACCCCCTTTACAATCCATAAACCCCTTTACAATCCGCACCACTCCCCTTTACAATCCTGCACCTCACACCACCCCCCCTTTACAATCCGCACCACCACCCTTTACAATCGCACACCACCCCTTTACAATCCGCACACCCCCTTTACAATCCGCACACCCCTTTACAATCCGCACACCCTTTACAATCCACCCCTTTACAATCCGCACACCCCTTTACAATCCACACACCCCTTTACAATCCGTGCACCTTTACAATCCACTTACCCCCTTTACAATCCACATTTCCCCCTTTACAATCCGCACACCCCCCTTATAGCCAGAATCCCGATCTGGTTGCCGCAAACTACACTGAAACCCGAAAAACCGCCCAAGTTAAGGAGCGACCCGGACACAGAGGGTGCAACACAAGCCTAAAACGCGTTATCTTCACGGAGGTGATGTCACCTGCAGTCCTATGTAACACCACAGATAACACAGTGATATCTCTCTGAGTACAGATAATGTAGTAGATGTCTCCTGCAGTCCTATGTAACACCACAGATAGCACAGTGATAACTCTCTGAGTACAGATAATGTAGTAGATGTCACCTGCAGTCCTATGTAACACCGCAGATAACACAGTGATAACTCTGAGTACAGATAATGTAGTAGATGTCACCTGCAGTCCTATGTAACACCACAGATAACAGTGATATCTCTGAGTACAGATAATGTAGTAGATGTCACCTGCAGTCCTATGTAACACCACAGATAACACAGTGATATCTCTCTGAGTACAGATAATGTAGTAGATGTCACCTGCAGTCCTATGTAACACCACAGATAACACAGTGATAACTCTCTGAGTACAGATAATGTAGTAGATGTCACCTGCAGTCCTATGTAACACCACAGATAACACAGTGATATCTCTCTGAGTACAGATAATGTAGTAGATGTCACCTGCAGTCCTATGTAACACCACAGATAACACAGTGATATCTCTCTGAGGACAGATAATGTAGTAGATATCACCTGCAGTCCTATGTAACACCACAGATAACACAGTGATAACTCTCTGAGTACAGATAATGTAGTAGATGTCACCTGCAGTCCTAGGTAACACCGCAGATAACACAGTGATAACTCTCTGAGTACAGATAATGTAGTAGATGTCACCTGCAGTCCTATGTAACACCACAGGTAACACAGTGATAACTCTCTGAGTACAGATAATGTAGTAGATGTCACCTGCAGTCCTATGTAACACCACAGATAGCACAGTGATAACTCCTGAGTACAGATAATGTAGTAGATGTCTCCTGCAGTCCTATGTAACACCACAGATAACACAGTGATATCTCTGAGTACAGATAATGTAGTAGATGTCACCTGCAGTCCTATGTAACACCACAGATAACACAGTGATATATCTCTGAGTACAGATAATGTAGTAGATGTCACCTGCAGTCCTATGTAACACCACAGATAACACAGTGATATCTCTCTGAGTACAGATAATGTAGTAGATGTCACCTGCAGTCCTATGTAACACCACAGATAACACAGTGATAACTCTCTGAGTACAGATAATGTAGTAGATGTCACCTGCAGTCCTATGTAACACCACAGATAACACAGTGATATCTCTCTGAGTACAGATAGTGTAGTAGATGTCACCTGCAGTCCTATGTAACACCACAGATAACACAGTGATATCTCTGAGTACAGATAATGTAGTAGATGTCACCTGCAGTCCTATGTAACACCACAGATAACACAGTGATATCTCTGAGTACAGATAATGTAGTAGATGTCACCTGCAGTCCTATGTAACACCACAGATAACACAGTGATATCTCTGAGTACAGATAATGCAGTAGATGTCACCTGCAGTCCTATGTAACACCACAGATAACACAGTGATAACTCTCTGAGTACAGATAATGTAGTAGATGTCACCTGCAGTCCTATGTAACACCACAGATAACACAGTGATAACTCTCTGAGTACAGATAATGTAGTAGATGTCACCTGCAGTCCTATGTAACACCACAGATAACAGTGATATCTCTCTGAGTACAGATAATGTAGTAGATGTCACCTGCAGTCCTATGTAACACCACAGATAACACAGTGATAATGCTCTGAGTACAGATAATGTAGTAGATGTCACCTGCAGTCCTATGTAACACCACAGATAACACAGTGATAACTCTCTGAATACAGATAATGGAGTAGATGTCACCTGCAGTCCTATGTAACACCACAGATAACACAGTGATATCTCTCTGAGTACAGATAATGTGGTAGATGTCACCTGCAGTCCTATGTAACACCACAGATAACAGTGATATCTCTCTGAGTACAGATAATGTAGTAGATGTCACCTGCAGTCCTATGTAACACCACAGATAACACAGTGATAGCTCTCTGAGTACAGATAATGTAGTAGATGTCACCTGCAGTCCTATGTAACACCGCAGATAACACAGTGATAACTCTGAGTACAGATAATGTAGTATTTGTCACCTGCAGTCCTATGTAACACCACAGATAACACAGTGATAACTCTGAGTACAGATAATGTAGTAGATGTCACCTGCAGTCCTATGTAACACCACAGATAACAGTGATATCTCTGAGTACAGATAATGTAGTAGATGTCACCTGCAGTCCTATGTAACACCACAGATAACACAGTGATATCTCTCTGAGGACAGATAATGTAGTAGATGTCACCTGCAGTCCTATGTAACACCATAGATAACACAGTGATATCTCTCTGAGTACAGATAATGTAGTAGATGTCACCTGCAGTCCTATGTAACACCACAGATAACACAGTGATATCTCTCTGAGGACAGATAATGTAGTAGATGTCACCTGCAGTCCTATGTAACACCACAGATAACACAGTGATATCTCTCTGAGTACAGATAATGTAGTATTTGTCACCTGCAGTCCTATGTAACACCAGGGATCTAGCCTTTGTCTTGGATCTGAAGCTCTTTCTTGTCTCGGGGATATCGATTCTCCATTGTGTGACGCGTGCACAGGTCTCCACATGTATGATGGAGGGGGAGAGGTGACAACCGGGGAACAACTCAGCACAGGCAAAATGCATGGGGCCCCTGTACTCAGCCTAAAGGGGGTCATACAGTCAGTGTAGCATAGTCTGATTAGGCCCTGAGGAGCTCTTACCTCGGCGTGGCCCCCAGCTGACAGGATCTTACTGCAGAGTTCACATTTCAGGCAGAATCGGTGCCAGTTTTTCCCCAGAGAGCTGACCTTCTCGGCTGAAAACAGAGAGCAGAGGCTGATCAGAGAGCGGCGTGAGGCTCGGGGGTCCGGCTGTTGCATGATGGAGACGGCATATTTGACAGGAAATGCAAGTTGGGGGGGGGGGGGGTCTGTACACACCATGCTGTTAAAGGAGTAGGAGGGACCACACCATGTGGGAGGAGCAGAGGGCGTACACCATATGGTGAGAAAATAGAGGACCCACCCCCAAGGAGTGAACACTGCCACCAGCACAGTTTTGTGAAGGTTGTGTGAGGCGGGTGGTCTAAATGAAACAAAAGAAGCGGCAGCCAGGTGACTGAGATACTACAGACAAAGAAGAGCGGTGACTACAGACCACAACCTGCTCTGAATCTACTACAGTGAAGAGCTGACGTTATCAGTGTGTGGGGCGGGCAGAGTTCAGCAGTGGAGGGGAGAAGTAGGCGGCTGTGAGGATGAGTACTCCGATGTCCGGTTTGTAGACTTGATTTCTAGTGAGGAAGCTCTGAGGAAACTGAGGCTCAGGACCAGAGTACACAAGGTGATATAGTGAGGAAACTGAGGCTCAGTAACAGAGTACACTAGGTGAATATAGTGAGGAAGTTCTGAGAAGCTGAGGCTCAGTAACAGTACACTAGGTGATATAGTTGAGAACTGAGGGCTCAGTAACAGAGTACACTAGGTGATATAGTGAGGAAGCTCTGAGAAACTGAGGCTGAGTAACAGAATACACTAGGTGATATAGTGAGGAAGATCTGAGAAACTGAGGCTCAGTAACAGAGTACACTAGGTGATATAGTGAGGAAACTGAGGCTCAGTAACAGAGTACACTAGGTGATATAGTGAGGAAGATCTGGGAAACTGAGGCTCAGTAACAGAGTACACTAGGTGATATAGTGAGAAGCTCTGAGAACTGAGGCTCAGTAACAGAGTACACTAGGTGATATAGTGAGGAAGCTCTGAGAACTGAGGCTCAGGAACAGAGTACACAAGGTGATATAGTGAG